>OZ030015.1:83164648-83467148 GCA_964023405.1 Apodemus agrarius
CCACCGTGTGAAGGGAGCACATCCTCAGTCCTCTACTGTGTGACCCCCATCCTCAGTCCTCCACCGTGTGACCCCATCCTCAGTCCTCCACCGTGTGAAGGGAACATATCCTCAGTCCTCCACCATGTGAAGGGAGCACATCCTCAGTCCTCTACTGTGTGGCAGGAGCACATCCTCAGTCTTCCACTGTGTGACCCCATCCTCAGTCCTCCACCGTGTGAAAGGAGCACATCCTCAGTCCTCTACTGTGTGGCGGGAGCAAATCCTCAGTCCTCCACTGTGTGAAGGGAGCACATCCTCAGTCCTCTACTGTGTGGCAGGAGCACATCCTCAGTCTTCCACCGTGTGACCCCATCCTCAATCCTCCACCATGTGAAGGGAGCACATCCTCAGTCCTCTACTGTGTGGCGGGAGCACATCCTCAGTCCTCCACTGTGTGAAGGGAGCACATCCTCAGTCCTCTACTGTGTGGCAGGAGCACATCCTCAGTCCTCTACTGTGTGGCGGGAGCAAATCCTCAATCCTCCACCATGTGAAGGGAGCACATCCTCAGTCCTCTACTGTGTGGCGGGAGCACATCCTCAGTCCTCCACCATGTGAAGGGAGCACATCCTCAGTCCTCTACTGTGTGGCGGGAGCACATCCTCAGTCCTCCACCGTGTGAAGGGAGCATATCCTCAGTCCTCTACTGTGTGAAGGGAGCACATCCTCAGTCCTCTACTGTGTGAAGGGAGCACATCCTCAGTCCTCCACCGTGTGACCCCATCCTCAGTCCTCCACCGTGTGAAGGGAGCACATCCTCAGTCCTCCACCGTGTGAAGGGAGCCCATCCTCAGTCCTCCACCGTGTGAAGGGAGCACATCCTCAGTCCCCCACCATGTGAAGGGAGCCTGTCCTCAGTCCTCCACTGTGTGAAGGGAGCACATCCTCAGTCCCCCACCATGTGAAGGGAGCCTGTCCTCAGTCCTCCACCGTGTGAAGGGAGCCTGTCCTCAGTCCTCCACTGTGTGAAGGGAGCACATCCTCAGTCCTCCACCGTGTGAAGGGAGCCTGTCCTCAGTCCTCCACTGTGTGAAGGGAGCACATCCTCAGTCCCGCAGCGACCCCTGAGACACCCACACCCAGCAGTAAGAAGGCTTCTTAATGGAAGGCCAGTTTCAGCCAGCAGAGGACAAGGCAGATAGAACTGAAGTGGGGACCAGAGTTTCCCGTTCACACCCATCCCTGGGGGGCCTGGTAAGGGTGGCAAAGAATACACACAGTTAATGGCCAACATTTTTCTTTCTTTTTAGATGACTCCAAAGTTACAATGGAAATCAGAGAGTCTGTTCTGAGACTGAATAATGCACATTTCTATTTTTCCTGTTTTTTTTTTTATCATGACTAGATTAAGTGCTATTGCCTGAAAGGATAAAGGAATCAGGTTTTAGTTTTCATTTTTATCATTGCAAATACATTTACATTCTCCTTTTTTACAAATGCAAAGAGCAGGCAGGCCACTTTCAATAATTTATTTTAAAATCAATGCTAATGAGGTTATGTCTCGTCAGTGGCCGAGTTTTACAATAAAGTCTGATTTATTTAGAAAAGATCTTTGGTGTAGCTTCCCATCTAATGGCGGCGGGAAGGAGGTGGAGTAGCAGGCACGGTGACCCTCCAACTTCAGATCCAATTTGTAATTCACAGTGGAGATCTGACCCAATTTACATTGATTAGACTTGGGAGGGAGAGACAGCTGCGCACGGCCAGCAGAGGCAGAGTAAACGCTCTCTGCGAAAGTGCCTACGCACAGCGCAGTATTGGTCCTTGTGATCGAGTTGTCTGATACCAGGAAAGGAGCCGCTTGCTGTCCAAATTATTGGGCATCTCTACGAGAAGGACACACCGACTCGCACTGTAATACTGTCAGGCCTGTAAAGCTGGCCCCACAGTAAACAGGAAGAGCACCACAGCAGAGGACAGTGATGAAGAGAATGGGATGTCTCCCTATGTGCCCAGTTCCCTCCATCTGGCATCACGCCTCCGTTGCCTCAGTCTTTGTTCCTTGAGGTGGGGCTGGGGAGCAGCACAGCTGGTGACAGGGAAAGCCCACTGCTGGACCCTACACAGAAATAAGAATCCTTTGAAGGGCCGGAGAGTTGGCTCAGAAGTTAGCACTGGCTGCTTCCCCAGAGGACTAGGGTTCAAGTCCCAGCACCCACATGGCAGCTCACAAAAGCCTGTAACTGCAGTCCAAGGGGATCCAACGCCCTCTTCTGCAAGCACGGGGCACGCATGTGGTACATACACATGTATACAGGTGAAATATGCATACACTTAAGATAGTCAATTTTTTAAAATAAGATTTCCTCAAAGGGCCCCTCCTTTTCCACAGAACTGTAGGGCAAGCGTGTGAATGTGCATATCTTTAATCTCGGTAACAGGTGAGCTACTTCTCCAGAATGTTAAACTCTTAATTTTTTATTTTTCTGAGGAACGGTATCAGTTTTTATAAACATAAAATCAGGGGGTGGATTGTGTTTCTTTGTTTGAGACAGTGTCTTACACATAAGCCCAGGGTGGCCTCGGACCCACCTGCCTCTACCTTCTAAGTGGGGTCAAAGGTGAGCGCCACCACAACCCGTTCTAAACTCAGGTATTTTTAATGCTCTGTAGTAGCCTAACACATTTCATGCTGTGTCTTCTTCCCATTGATCTTAGGATTTGCTTGCTTAAGTCTGACATTTTTAAAAAAGGCTGGAGGAAGACTGTTCCCTGGCCTTCTCCTCCCCTGGCCATCTCAAAGATTCTACTTGTGGAGTAGCAAGACGAGTGTGTGAAATAAAACCTAGGAAGAGGAAGTCAAGTGTGCTTAGGAAAAACTGATGAATCAGCGGCTCTCAAAATAGGGCTCACTGTGCCCTATCCTGTGTGTGTGTGTGTGTGTGTCCATCTGTCTGTGTCTGTCTGTCTGTATGTGTGTATGTCTAAAAGAAAAAGAGAGGAGAGCTAGTTGATGAAAAGACGCCCGTAAGCCTATTCCTGCCCCATATCTATATATACATACATTATAATTCTGTATCCCAAAATAGGATTATTCAATGTAGCACTAATTCTCATACTTTCTTAATAAAGACCCAGTTCCTATTGTATCACGTAGTATGAAGCCTGAGATGAAACAGGTTAATGAGGGTAAGAAACTCAGGCCAATCACGTTGTGACTTTGGCCATATAAACACTTGACTGGAGTTAGACACTAGCATTGACTTAGAACCCATTCTGACTCCACAGCAATTAATTAAAAGACCATTCCATCTGCCCTCAGGAGCCTATACTCTAATGAACAAGGCAGGCTGAACAAAACAGTTAAAGAATAAAAATAAAAATAACTACAGGCCTCAAGTACTAAGAACATAAAAACTATGTTCATGACCAGGCTCCGATACAGCTGAACAAAAATGGATACGTTAAAGACTAATTAATCACAGAAGGTTTAAAACCCACTTCCAATCACACACACACACACACACACACACACACACACACTCACACACACTCTTAAACTGGATCACTAAAACCAAGGAAAATGCCTCCATGGAGATAATAAATGCAAGCAAGAATTCCACAGAGGGGGCTGGAGAGATGGATCAGAAGTTAAGAGCACTGACTACTCTTCCAAAGGCCCTGAGTTCAAATCCCAGGAACCACATGGTGGCTTACAACTATCCATAACAAGGTCTGACTCCTTCTTCTGGAGTGTCCGAAGACAGCTACAATGTACTCACATATAATAATAAATAAATCTTTTTTTAAAAAAATCCACAGAGAAGTGAGGACTGAGGAAAAGAACCGGGTCTAATGGAAAGCCCCTTGGTGATCCAGTTGGAATGGATTGGAAGGTCCACCAAGGCAGAAGCCTTGGCATGCTTGTCTGTTGGCACAGCCCTGCTCCTAGTGCAGCCCTCTGTATACAGTATGTGCTTCAGAATGTTTCAAAACCAGTCATGAAGAGAAGGGAAGGAGGGAAGACCCATCCGAAAGAGAGATAATTGAAAGGAGAAAAAAAAATAACGAAGAAAATGCCTTAACTAACCGTCCCTTAAAGGAGTTCCCTAACCAGACATGATAGCATCAGCTGGTAATCCCAGCTCTTGAGAGACTGAAGTAGCAGGATCACGAGTTCAAAGCTAGCCTGGGCTACATAGCAAGACCCTGCTTTGAAACACAAGAAAAAAGAGGGGGTCAAGTGAACTCAGAGAAAGGCGACACCCTCAAAAGAAAGAGCGCGAAGACTGACACCCCACACACACTGATGCTAATCCTGATCGTTTGTCCCCTCAGATGAAGATGATCTAGAAGAGGACGCATGTGGCGCTCATCGGCGACGAGGTATAAGAAAGGATCACACAACGCGGTGTGGAACAATGGGGCCTCCGGTTTGAGAATGCACTATCACTACTGGTCCTGGGACATGACCCCAAAAGCCCAAATTATAGTTACTGGATAGAGAAGTGCCTTAACTTTAAAAGCAGACACCCCATCACTTTAACCAATGTTCTAGCACAGCCAAGATTTGTCTTCAGAAGGTAGGAAGCCAAACCAGATATTTATTTTTTTTCCTATCAGTATTTCTTATATCAGTGCAGTGAAAATAGAATTGTCTCATCGGAGATCAGAGGACTGAGAATGGAAATGCCTCCTCTCTGAGAGGTCCGGAGATTGCGAGTCGAGAGGGGAATAGAAATGTGTCAGGTCTGAAAAGTGAGCCTCAGGTGAAGGATAGAGCGACGGGGGAATGCTGACCTCCGATGGGCTCGTTTGATTCCAGGCACATTTGGAAATGAATATGTAACAGGTTTGTTGAATACAAAATTACATCCTATTCATCCCAGACTGTTAGCCGAGCTTCGGGCTCTTAGCCAGTCCATACCTCCTAAGGTCAGATGCGCTTGGGAGTCTCCTTAAGTGGACCAAGGACTCACTCCTTCATTGTCAGAGAAGGAGCGTTGCACGTTGCCTGGGGCACCTCAAGGACATTCATTCTATCAGCAGAGTCGGATTCGAGAGTGATTTAGATATGAGCAGATTTTTTTTTTCCTTAGAGCCTATGAAATTCTTAAGCTTAGGAGTTCTTTCCCGGTTTCCCTCCCTGCTCTCGGGTTCTCTGGCCCTTTGCTCATTCTCCTCTTGCCTCCCTCCTTTGCTTTTGACTTTTCTTCTCACTCACAGTCATCTAGAAAATCCCTTTTCCCCTTGCCAGTCGCTGCAGGAAATAAGCGTGCGTGCGTGCGTGCGTGCGTGCGTGCGTGCGTGCGAGAAAGGACAATCTCCAGCCTTGGTCTTCGTCCTTGCCTTCTACTTTGTGTGTGTCTTTGTTGTTTTGGTCCTATGCTGCTTGCCTGGCCTGCTGGCCAGTCACCTGCTACCCAGGAGTCTATAGTCTCTTTCTCCCATCTTGCCATGGAAGCACTGGGATCACAGACGTGTAATCTCTCCTGGCTTTTAGATGGACTCTGGTGATTAGAACCTAGCTCTTCGAGCCGGGCGTGGTGGCGCACGCCTTTAATCCCAGCACTTGGGAGGCAGAGGCAGGCGGATTTCTGAGTTCGAGACCAGCCTGGTCTACAGAGTGAGTTCCAGGACAGCCAGGACTACACAGAGAAACCCTGTCTCGAAAAACAAAACAAAACAAAACAAAAAAACAAAACAAAACGAAACCTAGGTCTTCGTGCTGGCTAGACAATTGCTTTTCCCCATCCCTGCAGGAAATGACTCTTAAAGGGTTAGTGAAGGACTCCGGTTTGCAAAGGTCCAACTTCTCCCTGGGAAGAGGGAAGCTAGTCAGAGGTCGTGATACCAAAGCACTGGGGATGCGTAGGCTTCGAGGATGTTCGCTCCTGATGATTAGCCCATGACGGCAAGTCCTCCAAACCGAATTGTGACGTTTTGGTTGTGAACTTCAGCCTTTAATGGCTGAGCACTCTCTCCAGCCCCGAAACCTAATTTCTATCATTTTCTACTTGCCATACAGAATCCCAACAGAAAATCTGACCTAGCACGATCCAAATAAGGCTTTTCTCTACCAGCTTCCATCACCAGCATAGAAACACCCTCAACATGGACACCTCGGGTGGGAATAACTAGAGGTTTCCCGTGGCCAACACTGTATTAAACTCCATTCAGGAAGTGTCAGTGTCCTGGCAAAGTCTAGCTTCCGCTCCCAGACTCTTTCCCCTCCCTCCCCCCACTCACTTTCTCCTGCCTACCACCCCCACCCCCACCCCAGGTTCTATCTGGGAGGTTAAAAGAGATTTATTTTTTAGCTATCCCAACAGGTATAATTCAATTAGGGTTTGTTTGGGTTTTTGTTGTTGTTGTTGTTGTTGTTGTTGTTGTTGTTTTGGGGGGGGTTGGTTTTTTGAGACAGGGTTTCTCCGTGTAGTCCTGGCTGTCCTGGAACTCACTCTGTAGACCAGGCTGGCCTCGAACTCAGAAATCCGCCTGCCTCTGCCTCCCAAGTGCTGGGATTACAGGCGTGCGCCACCACACCCGGCTGGTTTGTTTGTTTTTTAAAGTCTTTTGTTCCTCATATATTCTGCCTCCCAAATAGGTGGTGTTAACATGAGGCTAGCTCTAAATATTTTCCCCAGGCTTGTACTTCCCATCAGTTATAATGATTGGTGACTTGCTGATTAAAAAAGGGGAGGGCTTTCACTCCCTCTGCAGAATCTGAGGCAGCGATTTTTGTTATTCGTGTTTACTTATTTATTTATTTATTTATTTATTGAATTTATACAGTGCCTTTTCTCCAAAGGAGCTATAGAAACTACAACACATAAGTAACTTCCTGATGTCATCTCTTAGTTTTATAACAACAAGATATAGAGATTTGGGGAAGGGCCAACAGCCTGAATGAAGGCATTTAAAAGGCTGGGACAGAGCAAATGCTTAGGTCGTAGATGAGCTTGTGTCTTAGTTTCTCTCAGGTGTCACCTGTTTGGGAGGGAAAGGCCTGTCCCAGCTGCCTTTCCCGCTAAGGTGCTGTGGCTGACACATCTGAGGACCCTACTCTATCCCACAGACCCTGTCACTTGATGCTGCACTCTCTGACAGAACTGCTAACATTTTCAAGCCCACCTCCAGATCTTATCCGAAGAGGGAGAGCGGAACAGAATTCAGTTTATCCTTATTGAGTGTTAATGACCCTGTAAGATGCAATTTCTTTTATTTTATTCTGTTACCTAGAAAATCTATCACAGCCTTGTAGTATTGATTGTCCAATCTATAAAGAGCTCGCTTTACAGTGGGACTGTTAGTAACATGGTTACTTTAATGAGTTGACTCTTCAACACCTCAGATTTTCTCTAAATTCCAGCTTGGCAGTCCCACAGTGGATCTAACACTGAAAGTCTTTAGCGGTGAGATCATATTTTCCTACTTTGCTGTGAGAAACTTCTGGGTAGCCCAAAGCAAGACTCACTGTGAGCTGTTGGCATAAAAATTTCCTTTGCTTGGGTGCCATGCTGTAGAGACAAGTCACCCTTAGACACATAAAGTCGCTGGTCAAAGAAGGTCTTGGAATAGGGCTCTCCTCTGTCTCTGTCTCTGTCTCTGTCTCTGTGTGTGTGTGTGTGTGTGTGTGTGTGTGTCTGTCTGTCTGTCTGTCTGTCTCTCTCTCTGTCTCTGTCTCTCTCCTTCTGTCTCTCTCTGTTTGTCTCTATGTCTCTGTCTCTATGTGTTTCTGTTTGTCTCTGTGTCTCTGCCCCTCTTTGTGTCTCTGTCTCTGTGTATCTCTGTATTTCTCTTGTGTCTCTGTGTCTTTGTGGGTATCTCTCTGTCTGTCCTTCTGTCTGTCTGTCTGTGTGTCTCTGTCTATTTGTTTTCTCTGTATGTCTGCCTCTCTCTCTGCATCTCTGAGTGTCTCTGTTCATTTCTGTCTCTATGTATATCTGTCTCTCTCTTGTGTCTCTGTGTCTTTGTGTGTGTCTGTCTGTCCTGTCTGTGTGTCTCTCTATTTGTTTTTCTCTGTGTGTCTGTCTCTCTGTATCTCTGTTCATTTCTGTCTCTGTGTGTCTCTGTCTCTTGTCTCTGTCTTTGTATATGTCTCTCTGTGTGTCTCTGTCTCTCTCTTGTGTCTCTGTGTCTTTGTGTGTGTCTGTCTGTCCTGTCTGTGTGTCTCTCTATTTGTTTTTCTCTGTGTGTCTGTCTCTCTGTATCTCTGTTCATTTCTGTCTCTGTGTGTCTCTGTCTCTTGTCTCTGTCTTTGTATATGTCTCTCTGTGTGTCTCTGTCTCTCTCTTGTCTCTGTCTTTGTATATATCTCTCTCTGTGTGTGTCTCTATTTGTTTTCTCTGTGTGTCTGCCTCTCTCTGTATCTCTGAGTGTCTCTGTTCATTTCTGTCTCTATGTATCTCTGTCTCTTGTGTCTCTGTGTCTTTGTGTGTGTCTATCTGTCCTATATGTCTGTGTGTCTCTTTCTATTTGTTTTTCTCTGTGTGTCTGTCTCTCTGTATCTCTGAGTGTCTCTGTTCATTTCTGTCTCTGTGTGTCTCTGTCTCTATCTTGTGTCTCTGTATCTGTGTGTGTGTCTCTGTCTGTCCTTCTGTCTCTGTGTCTCTCTCTCTGTGTCTCTCTGTGTGTCTCTGTCTTTCCGTCTCTGATTGTGGGCAAACCAAGCTTGGTCTTATAATCACCGAATCACATCAGAAGAGCAGAAGAGTGGTCTTTCACAGGCTCTCCATCCTGGAGACCGTCTCTCTGCCAGCCCACGGTGACGCCCACTGACAGAAACTCCCACACCAAACCGAAGGGAGCTCCACAGGCTCCTGCAGCTCTTGTCCTCTGGTTTCCAGGCCCAACTCTGAGTCGAGCATCACCCGCTAACATTTTAACCCAATAAAAGGAATCGATGAGGTGAGAATCAGGACCTGTGACTGTTCTTCATACATAAATCATACTTACAAAATTAAGGGGCATAATAATTTCATAAGTCAAGATGAAATGGGCTTGAACATAAGCAAATGGTATGGAAAATGAGCAGAAAATATTCGTCCTGCTCTGGTGTCACGGTGAGTGTCACCTGGCAAGTTTCTCCATATTTCTGAAATTGTTAATAAGGTGGCGGTGGGGTCTGCTCTGAGTCTACTAAGCATGGCAGCCCCTCCTGGCTTGGTTTACACTAGAGCGTTCCAAGCCCCTGTGTACAGAGTCGGTCCAGCGCTCACTGGGCCCTACTGTGGTAGGTTTGTTTTCAAGGCTTTGTCTGGGGTCCCTAATTTAAACAGCTGTGCCTAATGCCAGACCTCGTTGACACGGCCCCTTTACTCATCAGGAAAATGTAAACACCACATTGACCTGCCTTTAGCCTCTTCTCCCTGGTCACAGCTTGAACTCTGAAGCCACCCAGTGCCCAGAAACAGCTGAGCTCTAGGAGAACAGCCATCTTCTGTTGTGCCCGACGACAAGGAAAGCCAGACAGGTATTCTGGGCCTTTTACTAGGGGCTTCCATTGAGTCTGTCACCAGTAGTACCAGCCTGAACTGCATAAAAGAAAAAACACCGATCTTGGAGTCACCAAGAACCTGGTGCAGGATGACGTAGGCGTCCTAATAACCACCTGGAAAGAGAAAGGCCCTTCCGCGGGCTGCTCTTCTTTGTGATCCTTTGCTCATTTGAAGCCTAGCTTCTTCCCTCACATGGGATTAGACAGATAAAGACGCTCCCGCCCCACCCCGCCCCACCCCCATTTCCTCTAGAAACACTCCTTCCTAGCTCCGCTTGCAATTTAAATGCAGTGATCGGAGCCATTAGCTTCCCTATCATTGTAATTGTTGTTAATTGTTATAACTGTTTTAGTTATTAGTGTTGTCATTATTGCTCTAGGTCCTCTGTCTGTTTTATGCTGAATATATTAGAGCTTTTGCTTTTGAATTACCAGGCTTTATTTAGTGTAGAGTTACTATTTTTTTTTTTTTTTTTTTTTTTGGAGACGTTGAGAAATGCTGGCATTAAGCTTTTATTCTTTTGTCTTTCATTCCAAATGGACAGATAAGAAAAAAAAAATAATTAGATGGAATAATGTCCTCAAAATGAGAATGAGGATGTTTTTGAATTAATTAACTGGTCAGAAGATTGCATCATTTCTGACTTAGACTGTTGCCAGGGTGGTGGAAACCTAACGGAGCCAAAAATCTAGTCCACAGACACAAACCTTGCTCTCAGGCTCCGAACTCCTCTCCTCGCCCTGTAGGAACCCGTATCTGGCCTCATTCTCCTGTCTCGGGATAAGCAAGCCTGGACCGGGGCACAGCTGGAACTCATGGTGCAGAGCTGCAGACCCACAGGCCCTTCCTGAGGCCAAGCTTCAGGAATGAAGTCTTGCTCAGCCTCCGCCTCCTCCCAACTTCTAGATCTTTCTGTGATGCCCGGCAGGTCAGGCTTTTGTAAATGGCTGAAGCTTCCAAGAATCCTGCCATGACTGCTGGGACTCTGCTAAGCTCCCTCTCACACGTAGCATCCTCCACCTCCTCGGTCCTGAATACCGGTATAGTAGCTCTGGTTCACAGCACCTCCCCAGCTAGAGGGTAGCCTTGAGAACGGGGACTGTGTATGACCTGTGTGGAGTCTCCAGTATCTAGCACAGTCCCTGGTTTTATGCACAGGCCTGATGGATGCCAAGGAATGAAGTTGTCGGCACTCTTATGCATAAATATGAATCTCGTAAGTTAAACAAGGATCTTGTTCTAGGGTCGTCCAATCTTATCCAGCTAAAGAATGATGCCCCCACTCGTCTCCTTAATACCAAAAGACTGTGGACAGCGGGTTGACTGCCTTCCCCAGTGTTAGCCTTATCAGTCTGCCTAACTGCTCAGAACTCTTGGTCAAGGTCCTTAAGCCTGGGCGGGGCTGTCTCCTGGTTCCTGAACACCAAAGGCCTTTCTGTATTCCTGTGTCTTAGAAAGTTCATGTCTATGGTTAGTTAAATTTGTCTTCCAATCTCCCTGCACCCCAGCTCCCTGTTTTTGGAGGCAAAAATCTCTCTCACCATAAAGACTAGTCTCAAATTCACCTTGTAGTCCAGTTGGCCTCAAACTCAAAGCAATCCTCCTGCCTGTGCCTTCTGCTTGCTGGGATTATAGGTGTGAACCACTGTGTCTGGCTTGTAATGTGTCTTTAGCTTCTGCACTAGGCAGAGAGTACCAAGGTAGCTCTGCCAGTCTTCCCACCATTCATAAATAGCCAAATTGGGGTTTTGAAATCTGTTTTTTATTAAAAAAAATTTTTTTCTCTGCCATCTACAAATCCACAAAAAATATTGATGTCAAGTGGCTTCTCATTCCTCGGCCTAGTCAAAGTCTCGGGATGATTTATAAACTCCCTTACAACTGAGAATGTATAACATAGCCTCTGGGGAAGACGCCATCACTTTTTAAGGTTGATATTTCTCTATCATTTCATGCACTGATGCCCCCCCCCCAAAAAAATGCTTTCTCTTTCCAACAGTTAGCATTTTTCTCCCAATAGATTTTTCTTCCCAGCCTGATCTTCAGTCATGGCAGAAGTCTCCCTGGCAGTCACTTTGTGTGCCGCCCTCTACTGTCTGCCTCAGAGACAAGTCTCTGTGTAAAGAAAACATGCCCAGTCTCTATGGTTGACATTTTTATTTCTGTTTGCAATCTGCTCTTACCCAAACAAGCCAATCTCTTCTCTGCTTTTGTGTACTTTAAGATGCCTAATAAGAGTCTTTTATAAAGACATACAGGGAACTGTTCCACTGTGCCTCTCTTACTTGAATTATTCATAAGTTAGGCACAAACTGAGGAGGAAGCAGGCACAGCCAGGTCCTCTGTGGTGCCTCACTGACCATTTGCACCCCATCTGTTGCCGTCAAGAGCATCCTCAGAACCGTGGGTGCTCGTGAGAGAATCCAAACAAATTCAGACCAAGTAGAAATCAGTGAGACGGAGTCCCTAGAAATTTTTTCACTTCATTTTTCAAGACAAAGTGTCACAGTGAAACCCAGGCTGGCTTAGAATTCATGATCCTCCTGCATCAGCTTCCTAGCTAAAAAATAACACAGGTTTTTAAGTACATCTCAGGACTCCTGAGTCCCGTGGATCAAATTTCACCTTTGGCAGGTGCTTGACTCACAGGTCTAGTGTGGAATATTCTAAGCAACTCCAAGTGTCCCTGGTCCAGTGGGCATTAGCTCTCCCGCCATTCAACCCCCCACATGTTCGCCCACTGCGTACGATGGTGTTTAACCTTTCCTGGTAGAAGAGGATCAATACAAATTCTTCATTGTTAAGAATCGATGGCTGTCCCGTGGCATCACTGCCATCTAGTCTGGCTGAGGAGCTCAGTAAATCTCTCCTGTGCTGTCTAAAGCTTAGTTTGGTGTCTTCAGTTGCTTTCATTTTTAATGCAGATCAGTTTGGTTTCTGTTCCCCCGGGGGCTTGCAGATAAATCTTGGCAGACGTGTTCAGGGTCTACAAATGAGACGCTGGAAGAGGGCCAGCCCACCCAGAATTTCGTTGTAATGGATGAGACACCCCCATGGCTCCACTTAAAGACCCAGCTATTCGGTTCAGTGTTTGTTGGTGACTACCTCATGAGGTACCTGGGATGAAGCTCCTGGGTAACAGAGGAAGCCGAAATCGTGAGGAGTGGTGCAGAAGCATGCTGGCTGACTCAGCCTCTCTTGTGGACAGGCAGAAGGGTCTGTTCCTCCACATACATAAAGAGATGCACTCCGGTGTTTGGAAGCCCTGGATCAAGAAACCTAGTGGGAAATATCTTTGTGCTGCTTGTTTGCAAACCAACTGAGAAATTATGTGCCTGGTTTTCTCCTATTAATAAATACATCTATTAACATATTGTTGAACAGCATTCCTACTAGGGGTGATCTGTAAATATTTTATGTGAGTTAACGATCTTGCCCTCCCATAGTCCTTTGCTCTGAGTGTTTGTCATCTGGGGCCCCCTGAATCTTAAGTTTCCTGGAGGCTGTATCAGAACCCCGGTTTCCATTTGCAGCCAAACTGATTCCTTTTATCTTTGCTTTCTCTTCTCTTTGATCAGTGGACTATGCCGATTATTACCAGGGCCTATGGGATTGCCATGGTGACCAGCCAGATGAACTGTCCTTCCAGCGGGGTGACCTCATCCGCATTCTGAGCAAGGTAAAAATGTAAAATATAGGGCTTGGATCCAAAGCTATGTTTTCACTCCTGTTAGTATCCTTAGCATAACCAGAATAACCCCATGTTATTACGCCTCTCTCTGTATATTACATGGCTTTCCCTATACACAGATCAAAATCCCCTTTAATGTATAATTGTTTGGGAAATTTTTTAATTAGAAACTGAAGCCCAGGAATTATTTTTTCACATTTAAAAATACACTAAAGCAAATTTAAATATATATAATGAAGTAAAAACAATACTAAAAGTATGCCAGTCAAAAATTTGATGTATTCTTGAGAACTTATGATGTCTAAAGGTCACTCTATATACATAATTTATTACCATATAATACTATTGAAGACATTCTGGCTAGGTACACCAGATTTTTATTTCATTTATAGATAAATGAGCCGATAATATAATTACCTGTGGAAGGAGGAGTCAGAGCCTGTTAGCTCAATTGGTTTGAGCCAGTGCTGATAAGGCCAACCTACTGAATTCAATTGCACACAGCCCAGCTAACTTTATTCTCTTCTTCAAGAATAAGCCAGCCCTAGACTCAGCTAACACATTCTACTGTTGATCATAAAGCAACAGGGTTTATTTTTTTAAAGGGATAGATTATTGCCTGTCTATCATAAAAGAATTTTCTGGAGCCACCGGCTACAGTTTGAAGGAATTATGAGTCATCATCCTGTAAACAAACAATATATAAAAATATGTTTACATATAAATATACATAAAAAGACCACACATATTATACATCCAGACTAAGACAACACATTTTATTCCTAAGAGAATTTATCAACATCTACAACCAATATCTACAAATACAGTTGTGAAGTAGGCATAATTTGCTCTCTAATTGGTGAGTATATGAACGCCATGGAGGAGAAGGTGAAACCCACTGTGTTATAAACATCACATTTGCTGTTTCTCTTATTCTATGACTGGTACCACTTACGCCAAGGGTCTGTTTGTGCTTGAGATATTCTGTGAGCTCCTTTACAAAAGACCAAGGGGCAGGCGAGATGGCTCAGAGGTTAAAGGTACTTGCTGCCAAGACTAAAGACCTGAGTTCAGTCCCAGAGACTGTGGAAGGAGAGGCCTGACTCCTGAAAGCTGTCCTCTGACCTCTACAGGTGCATTGTGGCATGTGCACACAGTAAATTAGTGAATAAAAAATGTAATAAAATAAAAATGTAATTTAAAAAAAACAGTCAGAAATCTGACTCCAGATGTCTTCCAGTGGTTCCAATGAGTCAGGCCCTTTAAACAATAACTAAATTCAGTCCTAGCCCTTTGCCGGAAGTTAAGGGCTTTGTAGGCCCTGCTGGATGAGATCTCTGTGTTCTGGTAATTTCTCCTGCGACTCAAACTCAGCACCACCCTACCACAATTTCGGTGCAGCTCCAATACACCAAGAATAAATTGGAAGCAGAGAAGGGAGTGGACACTGGCCTGATTGGTATTTCAAATGCCCGAAAGCAAGGTTTGCTGTGTAATAGAATTTGTGTACATTACCGTGTTGGCATTACGGGGTAATCGAGTTATCCACTCAGGTGTGACCAGGCCTCTGTTTGCCCAGAGCCTGCAGGTGAACAAATTAACTGTTTACATTGTCTAGAGGTGCCTGCAGCAGGAGGGGGGAGTGCAGAGCCAGACTGGCGGCTGGCCTTCTCTCCGTCATGATTACTTTGTTTGTTTTACAAGTCTTTTGCCTTTGTTAATGGCTTCTCACTGGGGGTCCCTTCCCTCCAGTTAGATCTAAGGGGCTGTGCAGTGACCTGTCCCACAATATAGAGTGGTGTGTGGTTACCATGGCTGTGGTATTTCTATGAGATGCCTCAGAACGTTAGGCCGGTCTTTTAAAATCAAACCTCTGTTCCCCTCCTCCATGACTACATGCTAATGCATCAGAGTTTAATTCAGTGAAAATGCCTTGCTGCCTTAATTCTATCAGCTTCTTTCTCCACTGTTCCGGAAGGTTCTAAGTCTATCAGTATTTCTTCCCCCTAAGCTATTCCAGGTGCCTCCCTTCCTCATATTGCTAATCCCTGCAAATCAGAGGAGGAAATGAGAAGGTTGTAGTTCAAGGAACATTCCTTCTGCAAGCTTCATTCTGTTTAACGTCGGCTTGGGGAGTGGCTGGGATTGGATTTACCTCGGTTCTATTACCTAACTCCATCAGAGCCCTTGGACGAAGAGGAACCTTAAAAGACCTCCCTTCCTATGTGCTTGTCTCTGAGAAACACAAATGAACCAATTCATACAGACAGAAGCAGAGATTCTGATACTATCTAGATGTTCAGCCATCCCCTGCTCTCTGGAATTATCTCTTAGGTTCAACCCCAGCTGGCTTCCTTTGCTGGAATGAGCCTGCCTCTCGGACCTGGAGCAAAAGAACAAACTGACACACACTGAGTTTAGTCCCAGAGAATGGGGTCTGGAGCACCCCATAGGTCTTCCCTCCGAAGGCCAGTAGCGCCTTGGCTGAGCAAGAAAGGCCTCTGTCTAGAAACCTGCAGAACGTTCCCCTGCGGGATGCAGGGCACAGCTGCACGCTCAGCTCCATGGGCTTGTTTCCTCACCTGTAAAATGAGGGGGTTGCTTCTCCCACCCTAGACACTTCCATTCTAAACACGGTGGGCCTGATGTTGCAAAGCTGCTTGGGAAATCCGCACAGCACTCTATCTCAGCTTTAATTACTTGCTCCGTTTGAACGACATGCATTCCAACTGCCACCTGTTTTGTCTTCACCCCCATAGTTACAACTGGTTTACCCCTCTCAGAGTAAAACTTAAGAGTGCTACAGATCACATCCGGGACCTCATGCATGCTAGGCCCTGGATAGTCTACTACCAAGTTCAATCCTTAGCCCTTTATTAAGGAAACACTGTGCTGGGTGGGCGTGGTGACACTAGGGAGGCAGAGGCATGCCGATCTCTGTGATTTTGAGACCAGCCTGGTCTACATTTTGAGTTCCTAGGCAGCCAGGACTACATAATAAAAAAGATCCTGTCTCAGAAAAAAAGAAAGGAAAGAAAAGGCTGTGGGGAGAGTCTGGAAGAAGGAGACTCAAGGCAGGGAAGCGAGGTGACCGGGAAAAGGGAAGACGTCAGCTTTTAACCCTGCAGCAGCTGCTGCTGCTCCCTGCTGGGATGGGGCATGTTTGTGTGTTTGCTTGTTTGTTTTTACATGTGTTGGTATTTTGTCTGTACATATGTCTGTGCCCTCAGTGCCCAGGAAAGGACTGTGGACCCCCTGGAACTGGAGTTACATGTGAGTCACCATGTGGGTGCTGGAAATTGAAATTGGATCCTCTGAAATGATAGGCAGTGCTCTTAACCATCGACCCATATCTCCAGCCCTGCAATACACACATACATATGTATGTATGTATATAATTACATGATGTGTATGATATAGTATATATGGTACATGATCTATAGGTACATAGATATATGATAGATACATACATAGATATATGATAGATACATACATAGATACATATATAGATACATATATAGATACATAGATATATAAGAGGAATACACTCCCTAGTTATCCAAACAACTTACCACCTGTCCTGTTCTCAAGCAGGTTATTTGTGTAACCTTGAAAAAGCCACTTAAACTTTCTAGACTTTAAGGTCCTTATCTCTAAAAAAAAGTAGGGTAGTTTCCATTCATAGGGTTGTGGTCAAAAAAATGTATGTGAAGGCATACGTAGCACTGTAGCACTTAAGTAATGACAACACCTGTATTCTTTTCCATCCACTAACACAGTAAAAGGCCCCTTTGTGTTGGACACTTCCTGTGATTTCAATAAATCATTGATACAGTAGAGAAAAATGAATTCAAGCCAGCAAGATGGCTCCGTGGGTGAAGATGCCCGCCACCACACCTGCCCCTTGAGTTCCATCCTGGGACCCACATGGCAGAAAGAAAGAACCAACTCCCAGAAGTTGTCCCCTAGGCTCCACATGCTTGCCTGTTGGCACATGCGAACACACAAGCTGTGGCACACACAAACACACACACACACACACACACACACACACACAATTTAATTCCTTTTTTGTATTTTAATGAGAAAAGTGGTTCATACACCAAGAACTCCTCAGAAGCTCCATCGGTAGAGACAACGTTCTCTCATGTAGGTAAGAACACTCACTACCCGGTGAAGAGGCCTATGTGGAAATGCACTGTGTCTTCGTGGTTTAGAAATATCATCACTGGCACCAGAAAGCCTCCAAACCTCACTTCCGGAAGAGACCTGAGCCATGTACCCATCTCAGGAGCAGTAACAGGGACACAGCCAGGAGAGAGCCCTCCTACTGACCGCCCCTCGGAACATTCCAAGGCCCCATGCAGCTCCACGCCCACTTAACTCGCTGACTTCTAATTTGGATCTTAAAATATATTAGAGAACGATTTTAATAATGAAGCGGATGTGAACATCCAGCGGATGCTCCTGCACTCCTTTTGGGCCCAGAGATTTCAGAGCGGCGTTTTCTGGTAAGAGCCTCCCTTCCTCCCCCTGGAGGAGCCAGGACACAGCTCAAGCCGCAGCAGCAGGGCGGTTAGCGCTTTTCAGGGGCTCCAGATTGTGGCGCTGGTGCAGGTCTCCTCATACGTAACGGATCACTCCTGAGAGCCTGCCTCTCGTAAATTACTTCCCACGATGCCGGCGACCACCGCAGAATTCAAGTTTGAACAGAGCAGGGAAAAGGTGTTTGAGAGGCCTGTTCACTCAGCTGCATTTTAATTTCCTTTTCAATCTTGTCCCAATTAATTTCACAGAATTAATCTCACAGAAGCAAACTCGGCGGCACTGAGGCTGTGTGGTTTTTAGTGTGGCGGTCGCTCTGCCTGAACATGAAATAGGGGCTGATATAAAAACCCATCTGCCGTATTTGAAATACACACCGGCTGCCGCCCGGTCCTGTCCGACATTCCAAGCATCAACAGCAGGGGGGAAAGTGATTTGGGGGTTAGTGGCCATCAGTACCTGGCAGGGGTTCAACAACAGGTGTACTCCAAAAATCCATTCTGTCTGAGCCCCGTGCATGACAGGGCAGGTGCTGAATCACTCTCGGTGTGCGGACACCGTGCCCTGGCTTAGCTCTTTGTGTCTGAAGGCTGCAAGGCCCTTCTGGAATCCAGAGGCGCTATGGTCTCTCATAAGTAAGATGTCTCTATTTGGATAAGAGAAGTTACAAGTTTTCTTTCGGGGGGGAGTGACCTGACTTCCAGCCAGCAAGGTTTTCCCCTAGAAAACATTCCTTCTAAATAGCATAGGTGTTTCTGCTGTCTGCCATACCACATAACTGAACGGCCATTGGGAAGAGATCATCCTCCAGATCCAGAAGTAATTTATGGCAGTAGAATGAGCAGTCCAGCAAATAAAAAAGAGAAACATTGGAGTGGTGGAGCCACACGCCTTTAACCTCTGCACGCTGAGGCAGAAGCAGGCAGATCTCTGTTGGGTCAGAAGCAGCCTGGTGTACAGAGCAAGTTCTGAACCGGCCAGGGACATATATTGAGACTCTCAAAAAAAAAACAAAAAGAGAAACTCGGTTAACTGGAAAGAACCACGTCCCGCTTACCCCATGTGTAGGTAAACTGAGGCAGAAGGCTGCATCTCCTGAGCTTGGGCCGTTGTCCTTCACCCGTGAATCTTAGACACCTCCAAGGCCTCATCCAGGGTCTATTTCCTTGGAAACTGGCATCGGAGCAACAAGTTGAGCATCCCATGGGGTTGACACTTAGGTGATGGCTCAGCCAGGACAGGAAGGTCTTTCCATGGCTGCGACGTGCCAGGCTTTGGGCTGACTTCTTAGCTGGTGGAAACAGTTTATCATGAGGCATGATGGAGCCTCATGATAAACTGTTCGTGTGGGTAGATGGACTTCAGGTGAAGGAGGAGAGATTCATTTTGTCACCTGGGATGGAACAGCTGGCTCTGGCTCCCGCCCCCTGAGTGCAGCAGACCTGGCCAGGCACACCTGGGCTGTGTTAACATAATGCCTGTTGTAATGGGATTTTAAAAACCCAGGGGGTTCTTCCCCCCTTACCTCCTCAAAGGACTACTTAAGAATATAGACCTATCTCTTCCCTTGGGCCCCTCCTTCCTTTCTAAAAACAAAACAAAACAAAAAAAACAAAAACAAAAACAAAAACCCAAAACTGTATGTTTAAGAGAGAGAGAGAGAGAGAGAGAGAGAGAGAGAGAGAGAGAGAGCCAGGCGTGGTGGCACACGCCTTTAATCCCAGCACTTGGGAGGCAGAGGCAGGAGGATTTCTGAGTTCGAGGCCAGCCTGGTCTACAGAGTGAGTTCCAGGACAGCCAGGGCTATACAGAGAAACCCTGTCTCGAAAAAACAAAAAAACAAAAAAAAAAAAACAAGAGAGAGAGAGAGAACATGCAATAATACTCCCTCTCTTAGGTATGTTTAGTTGAACATGACAAGACCGTCATAAAAACCACTAAGTTAATCCCTTCGATTGCTTTAAAGGAAGGATTTATTTATTTATTTATTTATTTTTAATTTCAGGGCTCTGAGGGAAAGGAGGTGTTTGGTGACATCTAGTGTCCATTTAGGACTTCCTCAGGCGTCGTACCCTCTGCTCGACTGAGTGGGGGATGGGCTAAGGTTATTCGGGAGGTAATTTGGGAGTCGTAAGTGGGGAAATATAGGCCCGGGGCACAGACTGCCCAAACAGTGTGATGAAACTGATCAATGCCTGTCAAAGAACTATTATTCACCTCTGACCTAACCAAAGGGGTAGGCAGGGGTAGACCATCAGAGAATATCTTTTCTTATTTATAACGGTATGGGGGAAACGCAGAAGGTGTCCCCGCCACCCCATTTCATGTTAACAAGCAGGTCAACACCGTGCTGTGATGACGAAGATGATGATGATGGTGGTATTTTCTCTCATTAATAATCCCTATGGGAGGCAGGAGTTAGGAGGATGCGAATGGGATTTGGGGTCAGCTGGAAGGCAACGGTCATACACCGGTCAAATTCAGTAGAGGCCATTCCTTTCCCCCAGACAGGAACCAATCGTCTAGAACAAACCCTGGCAGCCCCATTCCTTCCAGGTAATTTTTATAAATGAGGGGATACCCATTCCAAGAGAGGACAAAAGGGAGAGGGTGTTTGTGTGTGCACATATGCATGCACAGAAGCCTGCGAGCCAGGGCCCCAACTGCATGACAGCCCTGTCCCATTGAGTCCTGGCTCTTTATTATAAAAACCCTTTAGGAGAGAGAGAGTACAACTGCATTTTTCTCTTTAATCTCCTGATGTCTAAACTGTTGTCCTAGACAGGATCTTTCACTTTCACACACACACACACACACACACACACACACACACCAGAGTCAGGTAGAAAGTCCCACACCAGATGTTTACACAGAACCACATAAGCCATGAAGGGGTTAGGCTAATGCTCAGAATCACCCAACGCTTTACAAACTACTCCAGCATGAAAAAATAAAAAATAAAAAAAATAAAAAAAAGCCAGCCATTTATTTTGCAGTGAATTTATAACAAATGCTGTTAAAGGCTTCGTCTTTTGACAAAGGTAATAATAAATTCACTGTTAAAGACGGTAGTTTAATTCCTTACACCTCCAATACTGCACAGAGTAAACCATATTCATCACCAAGTAATTTTTTACCACATAAATCTTTAAAACTAACCGGCAAAGGCTGTTGAGACTGAAATATTGTGAATTTATTAGATATGCCCATGTAGTATTGGATTCAGAGGTTTCCATTCGAATATATTACAGGGAAAATTTGTGTCTTTAACTGTGACATTCCCTCCACTTCCTGCCGCCAGTCCTATAACAAGCAGCTCCTCCAGAGTCAGCTACACATCTAATAGACAGAGATTTAGTAATAAACTCCTTGCTAATCTGCCAGAGAGGCTGGATGACATTTCAGCGATGTGCCCTGTTTAAAAGGAGTTGCAAAAGCTTTGTTTCTGTGTAATTACGTTCTCAGAAGGAGCCCAGCCTCCCTCAGCCTCTCCTGCCAGGATTTCTTGACACCGTACGGTTTCAGCACTCCAACCAAACTTGCAAAACACGGAAGCACATTTTAGTCTCGCTGCAAACATACAGAGCAGTTATTTCTGTCGACGTTGGGAGATTCATTATGGGAGGTCAGGGGCATCCATGAGAATACAGAAAGCAAGAAGCTGCTGACATCATGGACAGAAGATATTTAATACTAATTAAAAGATTGTATTAATTCTCAGACCAGAAATAACAGACAATGTCTTCAGAAAACTTGCTAGTTTAAAATTTTTCATGTGACAGGACATATGAATGACAATTAAATCCTCAGACTTGAGCCCCCCCCAAAAAAAAGAATCCTTTTGCCTACTATATTTTGAGTGAGACTCTGAACTGATAAATGAGAAAATTCCAAACTTTTCTCATAATTTACCAATTAAGCGACATTTAAACTATAACAAATTGGTGATATCAAATTATATCTCCAGTTCATTTGGGGATGGCAATATACCTGAATTAAAAAAGAAATATTTATAGATGCACTTTTTTTTTTTTTTTTGCATAAAGACATGGGGGTTTGTCTGTCCTGTCCTTACTAATACACTGTGTTTGGGAGATGTTCCAAATCCAGAAACTTCCACAGAGCTTTTATGCACTTTGCCATTTCATTTTTCAAGAAAATGAAACCAAATAGGTTCCGAGCCACTCAACAAAGGAGAAGACTCTCCTGGCAGCTCGAGACTGCAGCCCATCGGGATAATTGTTAAAAGACAGCACTCGACTGCAAAGATAAGCATAATACCAGCAATTAATATTCAGCATCTTACATTCTAGTCGAGAGGATGTGTTTTTCTCTGTGATATGGCTCACAAGCTGAGAGTGTCGGAGCCAGATTCCTTTCGTGCATGAGGATTAAAGGGGGAAAAAAATAGCAACAACAATCCTCCCCCATCTGTAAGTGAACGAACATCTTGATTTTATAGCTATTTGCTTGGTAAAACTGAGAACTGAAACAAAAATTACTGGGTGCCTAAATAACACTTTAATTCGGAATTCATTTACGTCGTAGCTATGGAGTTGTCAAACCATAATGCAGTATTTAATTAAAATAACAGAAGTGCATCTAGATATGTCCTGGGGTAGCTATCGCCAAACGATAGTCTGCGCCGGCAGTGTTTTGTTTCTGAAATGGCAGAGTCTAAGGTGCAGCTAGGCTGAGGAAAGAGCATAAACATTTTAAACTTGCATTTTTAGAAAGGTTCTTTTTTTTTTTTCCCGGCCACATCTTTAATTTTTTTCTCTTCTGTGGTGTGTGTGTGTGTGTGTGTGTGTGTGTGTGTAGTTGGGGAGGGGATGCTTCTGGGATTGTTTTGCTGTGGATAAAGATGTCTCTTTCTAACTCTTGCTTTTCAACTATTGACCTCCCAAGTCTTCTGGTTGTGAAATCCTGTCTGTTGTCATGGAAAGGCTCGTGAGGGTCACAGGAGCCACAGCAAGCGTGGGACGTCTTAGGCAGAACTTGGACGTGGATTCCAGGAGGGTAGGCTTTCTGTGCTGGTTCCCACCGTCTTCCTTACACCGTTTCCATCCGTGAATGTTCCCATGCTCGCCTGCTCTACCTTGTGGATGCTCACCGCAGACGCCTTCCCTTTTCATAAACGCATGGCATCTATCTTGCACGCGCCCGCCATCTATCTCCACGTTCACATCAGCTGTCCCCTCCACCTCCTTGTCTGCAGAATTATGTTCAGCAAGGTCCCGATTTATAGGAAATAAATAATGAAAATGGAAGGGACTGGGAAAGATAATCGAAACATTCAAATTGTTATTTTTCATTGCACTTTACACAAGCAGAGCATCTGTAAAAACCTAGAGAAGGCGTCGTCTGGTCCCTAAAAAGCGATGCCTCCAGAATACCCTGACAGAGCCCGTCTCTGCCTGCGTGGCTCCGTCTCTGCTCCCGCTCTCCTGCTCTTGGAGGCTCCCGCCATCTGACCTTTTTAAAATGGTAATTCATACCCTGCTATTGTTGTCTTTCTGATTCTTATTTATCCTGTGTATAATGGTGCATTCGTCACCACTTACGCTCTGTATGATAATCCTAAAGAAAGTAACACAGAAACAATCATGGCAGTCACCTTCTTAAAGGAAAAAAAAAAAGAAAGAAAGAAAAGTCCTTGTGGTTGCAGTATGAAGATGTTCTAAGAATGGTCTCACAGCCCAGTCCTACAGCTAAGGTCTCCTGGAAGGAGGATTTCTTCTACATTTGTAATTATTTTAGCCCCTTTCACAGGTCACATAAAAAGTTAATTTCAATCGCTGCTAATTTCCGTCCAACAAGAGCACGGTACTTTAAACCACCCAAAATAATTGGATTCAAAACAAATTTAGGAAATTGAGTGTGTTAGAAAGCAAATAAAAATATCCTTTTGGTAGGGAGGAGGGGTGAAAGTAGTAAAAATGGCCTTTTTCCCCCCTCTCTCCCTTCTTTCCCCTTCGCAACTTTGCCATTAAAGTTGCACCTACAGCTAGAAGTTTGTCCGTGAAAAATGGTCATTTTGTTTCTCTGCTCAAAGAATGTTATTAAAATGCTAATTTAAAAGAAAAAGGAGTTAAATATCTAGCGATGGTGCATTCTAATTGCAGCCATAATGAGCTCTCTAAATGTGCATGCCCCTGACACACACCAAGTATAAACAGCAGTAAACAGATCATTAGTACCCGCGTTCATTTATTCTGGCGACCTTACCATGACCCCACCGAGGGTAGGGTGAAAAGCAGGTGGATCTGGCTGTGACACCCCCTAGAGGGATCCAGGAAATGAAGCTATAAGCTGTTGTCATGGAAACGCCTATGTGTGCAGATGATGTAACACACCGACAGGCTGTAGGGCCCCCCCGCAACTGGGACGTTCGCCTTTCCCTCGCCGGAACAATCTTGAGGATTAAATTATTCATTTCTTTAATTCACAAAGCAAAAGGAATCCTAATTTTCTTGGTGATGTGCAACTCTCTCCCATTCATCTAGGGTCTAAAACACAGTGACTTGTTCCCCTCTTGCTCCAAACCGACATTCTAGCCCCAAATAACTGAATTTGGCGAAATCGGGTGTGGAAATGCAGCGGCAATCCGACACTCAGTATCTGCACTTTAAGGAGAGAAAACCTAAGGGTTTATGCCCAAATTAAAAATATAAAGTGTCCTTTCCTGATGAGGGCATGTTGGACAGGGAATAAATGTATACTGCTTTGTTTGTTGCAAGGCGGCAGCAGAGTTAGCCCTGAGAACTACCAAGCCCAAATTCAATGCCATGAGAACAGAGAGCCACAGCCCCTAATGAGCACCTCACCCTAGCAAGGTGCAAAACAGAGATGAGAATGCAAGCAGCTGCTCACCCCTCCCACGCTCAATTGAGAGAATGGAGATTAATAAATATAATTCTTTGGAGAATGATTCCACTCTGTCCTACCCTGTTTTGCACCAAACAACCTCAATAACCTTACGGCAACAATAGAATAACTTTTCTTCTCTCCCTCTCTCTCTCTCTCTCTTTTTTTTAAAGGAAGCAGAAAAGACGATCTCTGGAAATTATTTTAAAATAAAAAATCTCCCAGCCTGCGCCTCCCTCCCGACCCCCCTCCCCATTGCACTTTAGATGAACCTGTGATATTGTAGCAATGGCCCTTGAAGTGCAGTGGGGAGGTGATTTAGGAGAATATTAAAGGCAATGTGGAGATTCAAGGCGCCTCTCTCAGGGAGATCTGGAGAAATACGCAGCACAGATGGGCCGAGCAGATTAAACATTTCCGTCACATTGTTTCCAAATTGTGTTGCGGTGCCTGAGGCTGGTACTGCGGTCAGAGCAAAACAGAGTGGTGGAGCTGGGAGCTGCACAGTTTATGGAATACATATTAATATGCCCGTCTCACATGGTATCACAATTCTATCAGCTCTGAAATGGGGTTGCCTCTATTGTTCCTGAGGTCTGCACCCTGCACCTTGTTTCCTCCGGTCTGTAAATGTTTACCTTGCCTTTCCCCTTTCTCCTGTAGGTGAAGTGCGAGTTGTCTGCCCTGTTTCTGTCTCTCTTTACGGACCTGCTTCACTTTACCCCTCCCTCCATGATTTCCCTGCGGTCCCTGCTTGCACACACACAGTTTTTCACACACATTCCTATCACCAACAGCATCTGGTGTGCACAGACCCTACACGCACCTCCCTGGCCTTGACCCCACGGTCACGTGTTTGTTCACACCCTCTTCAGGACATTCAGGCTGAATGCCCCCTCTCGCTCAAGTGCTCCCAGGCCCTCCATGTGGATCACACAGTCTCCCTAGAGCACTCCACTCCTTAAGCTGGCCTGGGCTTTGTAGAGTTGTCCTTGTGAGCCCCTAACAGCTGCTGCTGACCCACCTTCCAAGGCTCCTTTTTTTTTTTTTTTTTTTTTTAATAACACCTATCTCCTCAGACAAGCAGGTCCATCAATCATCAGGATAGCAAGTTCCCTGAAACGTAACAATAAATAAAACTGGCTCAATTGGAGCAAATTTAATGACTCATTTGTGTTATGATCTATAGACCAAAATTCTGAATAATGGAAAAAAGAGAAAATGATTGCCAAGAACCTTAACCACAGTGTAAAATAGCCTGGAGAAGCCGCCAAATGACTCCAGGTTTTAGCTAAGTGCTAAGCTCCCATCCTTTCCAGTGTCACAAAACCACCAGCGAACCAGCCAACCATTTCCTTATCCCTTCAGGAAAAATCTCACAGAATGGTTTGTGCTGAAAAATGGGTATGTCTGTCTTTGGTAAACAATTCCTCTTCCCAGCACTCTGCTTTCAGCAGATGGGAATCTGCTAAGCTAACCAACACACACACACACACACACACACACACACCAACTTCTCTTAAAGCTTAGGCTATCTCAAAGAAAATTCCCAAAGCTGAATTTGTAGGCCAATCCAGAATATGTGTGTGTGTGTGTGTGTGTGTGTGTTGATCTTGGACTATATAATCTACTCTGCTTAAGAATTCAAATTTCCCATCTTTACTAATGATAATATATGGTAAATGAGCTCTATTAGGAGAAATAAGCAATCATAAACCAATACTTCCATGATTGATTGGCTTTTCCCATACATACATCAAGCACTTATTGATCTTTTGTGTTCGAGGCTGATTGATTGTTCTCTTCAAGAGGGAGTCTCTTACTTACAACACTGATACAGTGAACTTTGACGGTTAAGAGACTAAGAGTCTGAAGAGTTTTCAGGGACTTCTCTTCCACAGAAGCTTGGAGACCATTTTGATGTGAAAAGGGAATGTTTCCCTTAGGAACTCACCTGAGGCCCCACCCCCACCCCATCCCCCCACCCCACACCCCACCCACACCCCACACCCCACCCACACCCCACACCCCACCCACACCCCACACCCGTAACAAATCCTTCTCAATGGAACTAAGCATGTCAGAGGCTTGCTTCAAATGCCACTGAAATCTATGGGAGCCTTTTAAGTCAAAGTGTAAATGCTGGTCCCCAGGACAGGCAAATGTGGTCAGGAAGGGAGAGGATATAGAATATGGGGAACGACCCACACCTAGAAAACCCGGCAATCGTGGAATAAGGATTCTTGGTTGTCGTTAATTATATTTTGTTCAATAAAGTAGTAGATGTCTAAATAGAACAAAGTCTAGACCTAGGCCACAAACTCCACTGTCTTTTCGTCTAGGAAGGTTCATTTCGGAGGGTTCATAAGCCCTTTGAGGATCTAATGAAGACTCCGGGCATGGGACCCACTTATGCATCCACACAAAATTTCATGCCGATTTCGAGAACTCACACAGTCTTTCCCATCCGTCCACAGACAGGTTAAGGGTTGACAGATTCCAATGTAAGACTTGAAGCCTGAAGAGGCTGTGAGCTCCTTCTGTTGGAACAGCCTAGGATTCACTGAGCCTAGAAATTGAATTCTCATCCCAAGACAGGATGGTCATTCCAGGTCATGTCTGTGCTACTCCAGGGGAGCCATGGAAGAGCTTATACAAATAGGAACCAGCAGGGAGGAGAGAGATTAAAATGTAGCAATCATGGAGTAGGGGTATTTAATCTCTTTTAAGGCTTATGATAGGCGCCCGCTGGTTTTCCCCCTGATATCCCCTGACACCTACTGACAGGGTATTTACAGCACCACACAGGGGCTCAAGGCCCTGTGACAGGAGGAGCACCGAGGAGGCCTATCATAGTCCTGAAACCATAAACAGCGATAGGAAGGCACTGGAGTCAGAGTCAAGTCGTGCAGCAGGCCTGGCGAGGGCCATGCTGGTTTTCTGTTTATAGAATCAGCTGCTCCTCTTATGGCAGGTTTGGTGAGTTGGTTTTGTTGTTTTGTTTTTGTCTTTTTTGTTTTTCCTTGTTGATTGTGATCAGCAGCATAAATCCTTTCAGGGCTGTGTGCCATCCCCCATAAACACTTCTGATATGGAGGACGAGTGAGCACTGTGTCCATCTCAGGCTCCTTCAACATGCCACTCACCCAAGCCAATCGGCCCTCTATCCTGATCATGGAGTCCAAACAAACACCAGCTTTCCTTTTCAAAACCTCTCCACTGGGAGCAGAAGGGGTTCAAGGAGATTTGACAAGGTTCAAGTTGAAAGAAACAGATGTTTGATCAAAAGTGGGGAAAAAAAAGGAACATGTCATATTTATTTCTTCCAGATGAGGAAGATGTAGTATGGAGCAAGACATGCGAAGGGTTTTGTTGCAGGGTCTTGGTTTGTTGGTTTGTTTGTTTGTCTTTATCTAGAACATATTCAAGTAATAATTCTGTACCATTAAGACCATTAAAGTCTCACTTTTAGCCTGCATAGTATACGGAGTCATGGAGTGGAGATCATGTATAGTTGTGATGCCCCAATGCTATACACATTTATAGGTGTTTGTCCCCAGTTTGAAGGTAGAGACACACTCCTGCATTGAAGAAGTCTGTAGATCTCCTGGGAGCCTCAAAGCATTCTCAATTTTTTCCAAACAGCTGGGCCAAGAGAAGTTCAGATTTTATGGGAAAAACATTGATCCTGGAAATTCAGTTCAGTTCGATCCTAAAAACTAAAACCCAAGAATCAGCAACTTAATAAAAAAGCAGTAAATTAGCACCTCTAGACAGTAGAAGAGTTCATTCAGAGCTAGGGTCTGCTTGGCTGAGCCAGTATTCTCTCCATTTTAATAGTTTAATAAAAATTAGCATAATTAACGAACATCTGTATGATCCAGAGTGGTGCAATTTGGCACTTGGAAACGAGGGCTTAAACATGATTGCTGTGAGTTTAATGTTGTTTTAATTCTTTTTGGCACTGTGCAGTGAAATAAACGTTTGGTGGTGATAGTTCTCGGCCGGGTCTCATTTGCATTTTTCTCCCTTTGATTATGAGCAATCGTGGACTCCCCAGCAATTCATCAAAGTAGAAATTATTTTAAAATACCTCGTGGTGTTCAGACTGGGCTGGAGCAATGCATGGGGGGTGGTAGTGGGAGAGAAGGCTCGAAATTTCCATTCATGCTTTAAACACAGCCCCGCAGCCTTTTTTCCGGTTTCCAGCCAGGGGATGAAATCTGGAAAAGACAGTCAGATCCCAGGACCTGCTTTGATTAAGCTCCCAGGCTTCCACAGCAGGACACATATGGTCTCTGAGACGGTGCTATCCTCTTCACTCTTCTGCCGGCTCTTTTGTTTTGAAGGGCAGAGAGCTGCTCTCAGCTCATTTCTGTTCTTACCACTGTGCGGAGACCACTACATCTGTGGTGGGCAGGTCAGTGCTCCCCTCAAGCAAGAGCAACGTGACTGGGAGCCTGGCCTTGACAGGTGTCCTGCCGAGCCTCATCTGCTTCCAGTGTGCCCCCTCTAAGGGTCGGCAGAGAGTACATTTCCAAGGCTTGGTCCCTATTCCTGACATCACAGCCCAAGGAGTCCACAAAGTGTGAGTCAAAAGGCAAGAGTCTCAGCTAATCCCTGCAAAGCCAGTGCTTTATGGGAAGCCCTGCATAGCTCACAAAAGCTTAACTTGAAGGAGCTAACTTTGGTCAGAAGCCACCCCAGCAACTTCCTGCTCACCCTCCACCTTCAAGAAAGCAAAGGAGCTGAGGCCAGTTCTTAGAGTTGTGGTGAGAGAGGACGTCAGAGGGTCACAGCAAAGCCACGCAGATGTAAACATTCCTGCAGCTTGGTGCCCATGGGGCAGCTCTAAGGGCAAACCTAAGACAGGAGATGCAGTTCAGGCTGAAAAACAAACTAAAGGCAGAAACTGAGCTGACTTCAGCATGGGAAGATAGACCATGACGTCACTTACATGGAGCTGAGCTTTGAAATGTCCTGTCAGACACAGACTGAGGAATCCTGAGTGTGTCTCATATGCAGACATGTCACTATAGAGGGAGGTCACCTGGGGGTGTGGGGGGGAGAAGAAATGAGGAACAGTACAAAGAGTGGTGGACATACACATTCAGTTACGTAAGACCATGTCGTTGTTGTTGTTTGGGTTTTTCTTTTCTTTCTGCCTGTGTATGTAGGCGTGTAAATGTTCACATGGATATATGGAGGTGCGTGTGCATGTGTGTATGTGTTCATATGTATAGAGGCCTGAAGTAGATATTAAGTGTCTTTTTTTCTTCTTTGTGTGTGTTTTTTTGGTTTGGTTTAGTTTGGTTTGGTTTGGTTCTTTGTATTTTGATCAGGGTCTCTCTGTATAGCCCTGGCTGTGTTCCACCAGACTGGCCTTGAACTCACAGAACTCCATCTGCCTCTGCTTCCCGAGTGCTGGGACTAAAGGTGTGTGTTCCACCACAGCTATCACACTCAGCTCCTTGTAGGACCTCTTAAAATTCAGTCTTGGGGACGGATAGATGGCTAAGCACCGGCAGGGTTGACAGTATCTGCTGTTCTTACAGAGAGGCCCCAAGTTTGGTTCCCAGTACCCACATGTGGCAGCTTACAACCACTTGTAATTCCAGCTCCATGGGATTCAACATTGTCTTCTGGTTTCCATAGGCACAGGTGCACAGATAGATACATAGATGATAGATAGAATGGTAGATAGATAGATAGATAGATGATAGTGATAGGTAGGTAGTTAGGAAGATAGATGATAGATAGATAGATAGATAGATAGATAGATGATAGATAGATAGATAGATAGATAGGCTATATTGATATGATATGATTTATATGATATCACAGTCTTAGTGAGTTCCAGGCTAACTTGAACTAAAACATGAAACTGATCCAAAAGGAAACAAGTCCTTACAGGATTAGTCCAGTACTCACTGTCTCGTGTCTGTGGCATCTGAGACTTAGCAGGTAGGAAGCCATTTGGGGCAACTGTCTCCCAAGGCAGTTGGTTTCTTTCTGCCACAACCAGCTCAGTCACTGGAGGAGTAGCTAGGAGTTGGTTATGATGCAGTGTGTTCAACTGAGCGTGCAAATTCCTTCTGCCCCATCATCTCACCGTGGCCTCACTTAAAATGCACTTCTGTGGACCCACTCTGCTTACTGCTGAGAGTTCAACACACAAAACCCACCTTTAAAATGTGCCTTCCCTAGTTAGCACCAACTGTGAACTTGACATAGTCTACAATCATCAGTGGGGGGGGGGGGTGTATCTGAACGTAATAATTTTCCTTATCGTGTTGGTCTGTGGTCATATCTGTGCTAGATTGTCTTCATAGACTTTTTTTATGTATAAGAGTGTTTTGCCTGCATATATGTCTATGTACCATGCCGGGTGACTGGTGCATGGGGAGGTGAGAAAGAGGAATTGGATCTCCTGGAACTGGAGTTATGGACAGTCATGAGCCACTATGTGGATTCTAGGAATTGGACCCAGGACCTCTGGAAGAGCAGCCAGTGCTCTTAATCACTGAGCCATCTCTCCAGCCCTGTCCTGAGGGTTCCATCCATAGGCAGTGGTCATGGGCTGTGAGCACGCCAATCAGTGAGCCAGCAAGCAGCCTTCCTCCGGAGTTGCTGCTTTAAGTTCCTGTCCTGGCTTCTCTCAATCATGGACTGTAATACGGAAGTATAATGCAAAATAAAACCCTTTTATACTTGGCTTAGTTACAATTATATTGCTAAGAAGAGACACCATGACCAGGGCCAGCCACTCTTATTAAAAAAGAAAAGGCAAGACTAAAAAAAAAAAAAAAAAAAAAAAGCCAAGCAGTGGTGGTGCACACCTTTAGTCCCAGCACTCAGGAGGCAAAGGAAGACGGATTTCTGAGTTTGAGATCAGCCTCATCTACAGAGTGAGTTCTGGGACAGCCAGGGCTATACAGAGAAACCCTGTCTAGAAAAACAAAACAAAACAAACAAACAAAAAAAGACAAGATATTTAATCAGGGCTTGTTTACAGCTGCAGGGGGTTAGCCCATGACAAGCTGGGCTCTGGAGTAAAGCTGAAATCCTTCCATCCTGATCAGCAGGCAGCAGGCAGGGCTGGGGGATGCAGGGACTGGACCTTGCATGAGCTTTCGAAAGCCTACTCCCAGTGACAGACCTTCTCCAACAAGGCACACCTCCTAATCCTTCTCAAGCAGTTATTGACTGTGGACTAAGCATGCAAATACATGAGCTTTGGGGGCCATTCTCATTCAAACCACCACACTCCCCTAAATTGCTTTCAGTCAGTGTTTTATCACAGCAACAGGATGAGAAACTAGACTATATCTAAGCCAGGTGTGATGGTAAACATCTGTAGTCCCAGCACTCAGGAGGCAGGAGAATCAGGAGTTCAAGGCCAGCCTGGGCTACACAAGTTGTATAAAAAGAAGACAGAGAGCACACTTCCTAGCTGGTGATTAGCACTGAGAAGAAGGCTATGTGGTGAACTCTTCTGGGGAAGCATAGGGTCCTCAATGTAGATAATAGAATGGAGCCCTCAGACCCAGTCAGAGTGGCAGGGGGATGTGTCTTAGAGCAAGTGACTCAGGAATTGAAATCTGAAGGCTGCTTAGAAGTGAGTTCCGTGGCACGGAGGCACAGAGGCTGTAAAAACAGGAGACCGGCGGCAAGCCTCGGGAAGCAGCCTAGGAGAGCTCTGTTCTCCTGAGGAGGTGGGTAACCACGCCTAGCACCTCACAGGACAGTCACAAGGAGCCTCACCCACCCTTTGAGAGGTCGATGAGACCAAGGTGTGCTGTGGCTGAGGGTCGTGTGGGTGTCCATGGTCTGCACTAACACCGGACACCATGCTGAGGTCTGAGGTCTGATGCTGGAGACCTCGCGGAAGTCCGTGATCCGTGGTCCGTGCTCCCACCGGTTATAGAGGGCAAGGAGGCTACTTTTGCAGTGGTGTCTGCAAAATGATGACTTCAGACTCACAGCTGAGGAAAGTCAGAAAAGGCTTTTGTAACAATCACTACCTTCCTGCCTCTCTGTCTCCCTCCCCTTCCCAAAAGGAAGCCGACTGAGAAAACTCTTAGAAACTGTGAGAAGGATGCTGAGGTGAAGCTCTCCACAACTGGGGCTTTGGGCAGGGATGCAAGAGGGGAAGGACTCCGTTTTCTCACTGGAGTTTGGCCATGTATGGAAAACACAATTGGACTTGTGTTTGACGGGGTTGGAGATTTTTTTTCCTTGGGGGGGTCACAAAGGTGGGAGGCTGACCTAGGTGGACTGGGAAGTGAATATGACCAAGATACAGTATATGAAATTTCCAAATAATCAATAAAAATATTATGTTTGAAAGACAAAAAAGTCAGCAAGAGCCAGGCATCGTGGTATACTGCCTTTAATCCCAGCACTCAGGAGGCAGCAGCAGGTGGATCTCTGTGAGTTCGAGGCCAGCCTGGTCTACTGAGTGAGTTCAAGTACACCAAGAGCTATGTAGAGAGAGACCCTGTGTCAAAAAAGGAAAAAGTCATCAAGGGGCAATGAGAACATACGCATGCACATACATACATACACACACACACACACACACACACACACATGCAGGCACACACATGCACACATACATATACATACATACACGTACACACACACATACATACATACACACACATGCAGGCACACACATGCACACATACATATACATACATACACATACACACACACAGAGGCACACACACAGGCACACACATGCACACACACACACACACACACACACACACACACAGAGGTTCCCATGGAGTAGTAGTGTTCTCTGTGCAATTATAAACCCTGGTGCAGGATGAAGAGTAGGCGAGGAAAACAGGGATTCAGGTTCAGAGAACAACTGTGGGGTGCTTCTGTATCCCCGGTGCAAGTGTAATGTGACTCTAGGATATTGGCAATGGAGAAGTGGGCAGATTTCTGTCAGTTTTTGGAGAGGGACTAACAGCACAGGGGATTGATTAGAAGGGAGGGGTGACACTGGGAAGGACGGGTTTCTGGCCTGAATAAGCGAGGGCTTCTCGGTGCGGCTCAGGCTCACGGAGGTCAAGAGCCTGAGAGCAGAGCCCGAGGGGTGTGGAGCTGAAGGACGGTACTTGGTGCTTTACCTTCTGGTTGGTTTTTGTTTTGTTTTTCAAGGCAGGGTTTCTGCGTGTAACCCTGACTGTCCCTGAACTCACTCTGTAGACCAGGCCAGTCTCGAACTCAGAAATCCACCTGAGTTGAACATGTACCCAACCTGTTCTTCTTTCCCCCTTAAGTCTCAGCCACCAGCAGTGTAAAATGTGGGTAGCATCGTGCTCCCACACACCCACACATCCTCAGGCCTTTTCTTATTTGTTCCCTCCACTGAGTATTACCTTCCTGTGGTTACAGATGTGCCTGCCCACTCCCACGCCCCACCCCCACCTCTTCTGGGCTCAGGACACTGTCCTATCCCTGTGGTCCCACTCCCATCCTCACAGCATGGAGAGGGAGCTACAACCCCACTCCTGTCGATCAGGAAGGCGAACCTAGAAGAGCCTGCGGCCACAGGGCTGCCAAATGGCCGCCTGAGGACTTGCTCCCAGTCTGTCTGACTCCGACAGCCCTTACCCTGCCCCATAAACTCCCAGGAGCAAGCGGGGTTCTGAGCCATCATGCTGTCCCTTGAGGAAACCCAGATAGCACTCTGCACAAGGAAGACACTTGATGGATAGTATTGATTGGAACTATGACCTGTCACCCTGAACATCTTTAGTGTTCTGGCATTTAGCTAGTGTTCAACAGTCTCTGAAGAAGCCGTAGCACTCACTTGGTTAAAGGGGAGGAGTCTAGAAAGATGGTTCAGCATCTGAGAGCACATACCGCTCTTCCAGAAGACCTGAGTTCGATTCCCAGCACCTACAGAAGATGACTCACAGCCACCTTTAACTCTCTTTAGGGAGATCTGGCTCCTCCGCCCACCAAGGGTACCTGTACTCACATATACCCCCCAACCCCCCCACATAAACACACACGATTAAAAATAATAAAAATCAATCTTAAAAAAATAATAATCTTGTTTTGTTTTTTGTTTGAGACAGGGTTTCTCTGTGTAGACCTGGCTGTCCTGGAACTTACTCTGTAGACCAGGCTAACCTCGAACTCAGAAATCCACCTGCCTCTGCCTCCCAAGTGTGGGATTAAAGGCGTGCACCACCACTGCCCAGCATAAAATTATTTTTAAAAGAAGAAAAGCAAAATGTGGTGCTTTATGTCTTTAAATCTGCGCTGGTCTACATAGTGAGTTCTAGGTCAGACAAGGCTACATAGTAAGACCCTGTCTCAAAAAATAAAAATGAAAAGTAAAAGACAGAGAGAGAAAATATTTTTTAATATTTGTTTATTTATTATTTGTGAGCACACTGTAGCTATCTTCAGACATACCAGAAGAGGCTGTCAGATCTTGTTACAGATGGTTTTGAACCACCATGTGGTTGCTGGGATTTGAACTCACAACAGCACCCACATGGTGGCTCACAACCATCTGTAAAGAGATCTGATGCCCTCTTCTGGTGTCTGAAGACAGTTACAGTGTACTCATATACATAAAAGAAAAATTTTTTTTTTTTTTTTGTTTTGTTTTTCGAGACAGGGTTTCTCTGTATAATCCTGGCTGTCCTGGAACTCACTCTGTAGACCAGGCTGGCCTCGAACTCAGAAATCCGCCTGCGTCTGCCTCCCAAGTGCTGGGATTACAGGCATGCGCCACCACGCCTGGCTCGAAAAAAAAATTTTTTTTAAAAAAAGTTTGTTTTTTTAAAAAAAAATTAAAGCCGGGCGTGGTGGTGCACGCCTGTAATCCCAGCACTTGGGAGGCAGAGGCAGGCGGATTTCTGAGTTCGAGGCCAGCCTGGTCTACAGAGTGAGTTCCAGGACAGCCAGGAATACACAGAAAAACCCTGTCTCGAAAAACCAAAAAAAAAAAAAAAAAAAATTAAAAAAATTAAAAAAATTAAAAAAATTAAAAATTAAAAATTAAAAATTAAAAATTAAAAAAAAAAAGCACTTACTGAGGACCTGGCTCCAGCACCCTTGTCAGCAGCTCACAAGCAACCACCTATAACTCCAGCTCCAGAGAATCCAGTGCCTTCTTGTGGCCTACACACACACACACACACACACACACACACACACACACACATAATTAAAAATAAAATGTTTAAGCTATTAGGTTCAACAGTGACATCAACTATGCAAATCAAGTGTGCTTAGTCACTGTGCAGTGAGGGTAACAGCAACATGCTTCTTTTTCTCTTCTGGATGACTTTGTTCTAGAGATCATCTTATGTTCTAGAGATTAGATGATCTTATGTTCTAGAGATGGTATTGTGTTGTACAGGTGATGATCTTACGTTATTTAGATGGCTTTGTTCTAGAGATGATCTTATGTTCTAGAGATGACTTTATTCTATAGATCTTATGTTCTAGAGATCATCTTATGTTCTAGAGATGAGATGATCTTATGTTCTAGAGATGGTATTATGTTCTAGAGATGGTATTGTGTTGTACAGGTGATGATCTTATGTTCTTTAGATGGCTTTGTTCTAGAGATGATCTTATGTTCTAGAGAGACTTTATACTAAAGATCTTATGTTCTAGAGATGATCTTATGTCCTAGAGATGATTTTATACTAAAGATCTTATGTTCTAGAGATGATCTTATGTCCTAGAGATGATCTTAGGAAGGGTGTTTGCAGTTCTTCATAAGCAGCCAGCGATGAAACCAGCCACTGACTCTCCCAGCACTGTCACGGTGTGAGGTTTACAGAAGTGTTTATCCAACCACCACCATCTTCTTTTCCCTTTCCAGGAGTACAACATGTACGGCTGGTGGGTAGGAGAACTGAACAGCGTCATCGGGATTGTTCCAAAGGACTATCTCACCACTGCCTTTGAAGCGGAAGGAAGATGAAGCCCAGGTATCGGAGAGCTACCCTTAGTTTAGTGGAGTTTGTTGGGCATGACTTCGCTAGCTGTGAGGTCATCAGTGAAATAGCATTTCCTTCCTCTCCAAAAATGATGTTAATGATTCAGATGAAAGGGGGTGGGTGTAAACAATGACATGTATAATATTCTCAGATTAAAATATAATAAATAAATAAAGTTAAGGAGGAAATGAGAGCCAGGCGGTGGGGCTGCACGCCTTTAGTCGCAGCACTCAGGAGACAGAGGCAGGCAGATTTCTGAGTTCAAGGCCAGCCTGGTCTACAAAGTGAGTTCCAGGACAGCCAGAGCTATACAGAGAAACCCTGTCTCGAAAAACCAAAAAAGAAAACAAAAAAAGAGAAAGAAAGAAAGAAAGAAAGAAAGAAAGAAAGAAAGGAAAAGAAAAAAGAAAGGAAGGGAAGGAGGGAGGGAGGGAGGGAGAAATGAAATGAGAAAAAAAGAAAAGAATACGGGTGCTGGGCAGTGGTAGCGCATGCCTTTAATCCCAGCAATTGGGAGGCAGAGGCAGGTGGATTTCTGAGTTCAAGGCCAGCCTGGTCTACAGAGTGAGTTCCAGGACACCCAGAGCTACACAGAGAAACCCTGTCTCGAAAAAAACCAAAAACCAAAAACCAAAAAAAAAAAAAAAAAGAATACAGGTGAGTTAGAGATGTGGCCCGGGTGGGTTGGCAGACTACATATCTGGCATGCTTGGAGTCTCTCTCATCCCCAGCACCACATAAAACTGGACAAGCTGGTGCACACCTATAACCCAAGCCCTTGGAAGGTAGAACAGGAGGATCAGAAGTTCAAAGTTATCCTCGGCTACATAGCAAATTCTGAGTCAGCCTGGGCTACAGGAGACCCAAGGTCAGGGGAAGAGTGTGGAATTGTGTTTCCCTAAGTTTAGGGACTTGGTCACTTAGCACTGGACTCAACTAAAAGTGGCAGAACATTCAAAATAACAATGAATGATGGTGATCGGTGAATTAATGTTGCTCCTCTGTATAAATCTGGAAGCAAACGACCAGAGGCCTTCGGGTTCTGCGAAGCCCCTCCTTGTGCCCCACTATGGATGGCCAGCATTCCCCAGGCTGGCCAGGATGAAGGCTTCAGCTCTGCCTCTGTGTGGCCACCCTCGTCAGTGGGAAAGATAAAGGCAGCGGAAGGGCAGGGCACACCTCTCCCTCTGAGGACACTTCATGAGCTTTGTACAGGACTCTTCTGCTCCTAGACTACTTGCCAGAACTTGACCATAGAAATACATCAAGCTGCCGGGCGGTGGTGGCGCACGCCTTTAATCCTAGCACTTGGGAGGCAGAGACAGGCAGATTTCTGAGTTCGAGGCCAGCCTGGTCTATAAAGTGAGTTCCAGGACAGCCAGATCTACAGAGAAACCCTGTCTTGAAAAAAACAAAACAAAAAACAAACAAAAACAAAACAAAACAAAAACAAAAAAGAAATACATCAAGCTGAAAAAAAAAAACAAAAAAAAAACAAACTTTGTTCTCAGTAAGCTTGTGTCCAGCTTCAAAAGCTTGTGTCTCACTACTAAGGCGTTGTGGCATATGCCGGTGCTCCCAGCGCTGGGGAAGCTGGAACAGGAAGATCACAAGTCCAAGGCCAGCACAGTCTATCCCATTGTATAAAGGGGGGCTGGAGGGGCCTGGAGGGGGCTAGAGAGCCAGCCAGGTGCTGCTCTTCCAGAGAACCTGAGTTTGACCTCCAGGACCCATCTTTAGTGTTCTCGCATGTTGGTTAGCACCCAGCAGTCTCTAAAGAAGCCATAGCATTCTGCTTGGTTTAGCAGAGAGGGAAGACAGGCTGGAGAGACGGCTCAGCATTTATGAGCACTGGCTGCTCTTCCAGAGGACCAGGGTTCCATTCTCAGCACCCACATGGCAGCTCCCAAGCCCAGTTCCAGGAGATTCAATGCCCTCTTTTGACTTCTGTGGGCACTACATGTACATGATGCACAGATGTACATACAGGTGGAACACCCATACACATCAAATTCATTTTTTTAAAGTTAGAAAGCAACTCAGGAAAAGCAGCCAACCTTGACCTCTGGCCTCCACATTCATACACATGAGTACATGAGTTCCAGTACATACATGTGCATATACCTACAACATCACGTTCACATAACACTACACACCACGCCCATAGAAATTTTCAGTCTTTTATGAGGATTCCTAGGACTATAATCAAATTAACTTTTTAACAGCTACTTGGGACACTGAGGCAGAAGGACCGTGAGTTCAAGGCCACCCTGGGCTGCAGATCAAGACCCACACTATATAGAGAGATGTAATTTTTAAGTAATAAAGAATATGCATTAAGCTTTATGAGCAAAAACATCATGCTGTCGCATGTTGTTTTGATTTTTTGATAGTGTGTGAGTGTCTGTGTTACTGGGAACTGAATCTAGGACTTTCTGCATACTAGTCAAGTGTTCTGTCCCTGAGCTAGCTAGCCCCCATATGGTGCCTTAAAATAGCAGGAATGCTCGGTGTGGGCGGGGTAGCAATGGGGGTCACTTTGATGGTCAGCGGGTCTAGAATTTAGGATGGTAAAGGAGAGTATTCATGACTAGCTTGATGTCAGTATTTCCATCTTCCAGCTGAAAATGGGGTCAGCCTTTATGGCAGGGTGTGGAACACCATCAGTGTGTCAGTGGTAGAATCTGCCCATGGAGTCTTCCCAGCCAGGCCCCCCTCTCTATCTGCAGCAGCTGAGTGAACTCATTCAGGAACATCCGTAAGATAAACTTGCTCCCCAGGGCTCTGTGCAATCACCAAGTCCCAGCTTGGCCCTGTTGCTCCAGGTTTGACTTCATGGCTTCCCTAAAGCACATTGTTTACTGGCCATGGGTGCAGAGAGGTTGGAATTTTTCTGCCAAATCTGAACAAAACATTTTTTTCACTTTGCTGTTTATTTGAAGTGTAGCTCTTCATTCCCTTTAAACCCAACAGCTCCTTTCTAGGAATCTATCCCACGGCTCTCCTTTGTGCACATGCCAAATGGTCCAGACGTGAGCATAGGCATTCATATAGGAAAGGATGAGAGGCAAACTGGATGTCCAAGAGAACAGGCAAAAAACTATAGGGCATTTGGGGGATTTGAATACTCCCCAGCAGTAAAAACAGAGGGGATGCTGTTACAAAATAAGTTTTAAGATCTATCGGTAGGTACCAAGGTCAGCGATGGAGGGGAGGGCAGGCCGATCGTGCCTCCTTGCAGCGATGGAGGGCAGGCCAACTGTGCCTCCTTGTAGGAAGGGGAGCAGAGAGCTCTTGTTTGTGGCTTGTGCCTGTAATCCCAGAACTCAGGAGGGCTGCCCTGTACTCTAAACCAGCCTCAGATATGGATTGAGTAACAGGGCAGCTGGGTTACAGAGTGAGACCTTGTCTCAAAGACCATGCAGAGTAGATTTGCAGAGCTATTTGTTTATAGTGTATGAAATACCTCAGGAAAGAGAAGGAACAGAATCAGTCACCTCTAAGGATGGAAAACAAAACCACACGACTCTGAGACAAGGTAACAGGAAAGGGGTTTACTGCCATTTGTAAATCTCTTTTAAATGTTTATTTTTATTAATTATTAATTATGGGGTTGTGGACATGCATGTAGGTGCAGATGGAGGCCAGAAGAGGGCACTGGATCCCCAGAAACTGGACTAGTGACCGACTGTAAGCCACGGCGTGAGTGCAGGGAACCAAACTCAGGTCTTCTACAAGAGCAGGAAGTGTCCTTGACCACTGAGCCATCTCTCCAGACTTCTCTCCACCCTCGTTTTGTTGTTGTTTGGGGAGGAATGGTTTGGTTGGTTTGTGTTTGTTTGTTTGAAATGTGATCTTATATATCCTAAGATGGCTTCAGTTACTTGCTATGTAAGTGAGGATGTCCTTGAACACCTGATCCTCCTGCCTCTACCTCCTGGATACTGGAGTAAGAAATGTGCACCAGGACTGGTGAGATGACTCAGAAATTAAGAGCACTGCTCTTCTAAAAGTCCTGAGTTCAAATCCCAGCAACCCCATCGGTAGGGGAATCAGATGCCCTCTTCTGGCATGCAGATGTATATGCAGGAGAACACTCATGTAATAAATAAATTAAAAAAAAAAAAAAAAAGGTGCACACCACCACAGCCAGTGGGTGCCGTGCTGGGGCAGAATCCCGGACACCCCGGGCTTCTCGTGAACCAGGGAAGCACTTAGGGCCTGAGCTGCACCCTACCCATGCTTCTGTATTCTGCGTCCTAGAAAGAAATTTTACGTTTTTCATCCTTCAGGGAACATATTCTTCTCTCCCCTACGCCGGGAAGAACCAGACCATCAGAAACTCCCATTCCCTGCTCTGGCCATGGAGTCTTCTCTTCGCTGCTTCAGGCAACTTTAAGCCACTAATACGACGGGTGGGAAGAGGACCGTTCTTCAGACCTGTCCCTCAGCAGCCAGCTTCAGCGTAGTGCCCTTGCTCTGTCCTCACACCCGTAAGCCTTCCCTACAAGCCGGCTACCAAGAAGGCAGTGATGAAGGAAACCACGGGAGGAAGAGGTTACCGCGGGGCGGGGGGGGGGGGGGCGGCTGCGGCTTGCAAAGCGCAAATAAAGTTTGGATGTGTTCCTTTGCCTTGGGTGATTCCTTTCTGACATATCAAGGGCTGGCAAGATGGTTCTGTGGCTAAGAGCAGCTGCTGCCGAACCTGATGACCTGAGTTCAGTCCCCAGGACCCACACAGTAGGAGGAGAGAACCCGTTCCCACAACTTGTCCTCTGACCTCCGTGCGTGTACCATAGCACATGTATATCCACACACATGAATGAATAAAACTAAATAATAAGCAAATGTGAAGGTTTGACAGTATCGAAATGTCACTGCTAGGGTATTCTTACCATCTGCAAAGTGGGAAGGGACAGTCAGAGCAGAAGTGAAAGCCCAGGCAGGGAAGGAGACTGTCACTCAGACAGACATCTCTGGAACCCAGGACAGCTAGTGTCTGGTCAGTTCCTCAGACTGTGGTTGGTTGGCTACTTGGTTGTTTTTTCTTCTATGATGAACCTCTGAGACATGGACAGAAACAACGCCTGGAAATCAGCACACTGGAGAGCGCTTCTGTGGGCGCTGTGGTCTTCAGTGATGGAGTCCCAGATGGGCTGAGGGCATGGGGGGGAGGGGGACTCTAATACAGGGAGTCCTGCTCCCTCAACAGTCACCTGCACCTAGTCTTGCACGTTGACAAGGCCACAGAACACTGGTTGGGAACACAAACCCCAGAGGTAGACAACCTGGGAATAAATCTCATTTTCCCTTGTTTGATGTGTTGGCATTTGGTGCCTCCGTTTCTTCTGTGAAGAAGGGGTGTGCGCTCTCTCTCTCAGCAGGTCGCTGGGTAATTAGGGAGATGAAGGGGTTTGTCAAGTTCTCTGTACTTGGAGAAGTACCTGGCACATGGTAACCGCTCAGTAAGGTCTGTCGTTGCCAGACTCTACATGAGACACTTTGCAAGACAAGCACCAGAGCAGCTATAGAAATTGTATATCGAAACTGCCTATTTCGGAGCAACCTTGCCTTGGCAGAGGCCTTTCTCACCTCTGTCAGGGACATATTGTAAACAAGTTCTCATCTCACTTCGCCACAGGAGAGAATCCAGGCAGCACACAGGGATGGTGGGAGAGTCCAAGCTTTTCAAAGTGAAAAAACAAAACAAAACAAAACCCTTATTCTAATTACTCATTTCCAGACACAGAGATTTAAAATAAAATGGTAACAAGTCTGTGATGGATAAAGAGGTAAGGAAAATGGAACAGTTTGGGTCTAGAGGGTGTCACTAGAGAAGAATCTATAACATCTCCTATTACCCTGGGTGCTAGAAGGAGATAGAACCACTAGGTGGCAGTATATGAGCAGGTGAACCAGAGAGAACCAATTGCCTACTGCTTTGGGAACCTTCGCACCAATCGCAAGCCACAGGTAAGAACAATGGGTATTGTTCAGTGTTTTCCACAAACACCTCCTATGCCCACCCATCCTTCCTTGGGAAACCCCCAGAATCCCACTCTGGAAGACTAGGTGGGAGGAACATGACTGTGGGGATACCCTTTCAGTCAGACACCAGAAAGGGGGATCCGGCCACCCCCAAGAGAGGGGGTGAAGGGGCATTGGAAAAGGAAAGAGGACAAGGAGACTCCATCACTCCCCGCTGGCCCACGCTAGTTGCTTAGCCTTTGCTTCCAGCATTTAAAACATAGTCCCGCCGGGCGGTGGTGGCGCACTCCTGTAATCCCAGCACTTGGGAGGCAGAGGCAGGCGGATTTCTGAGTTCGAGGCCAGCCTGGTCTACAGAGTGAGTTCCAGGACAGCCAGGGCTACACAGAGAAACCCTGTCTCGAAAAACAAAAACAAAAAAACAAAACAAAAACAAACAAACAAACAAAAATAGTCCCTTAGTAGGGTGATACCTTCTGCACCTGAAGAGTAAAACCACCACTTGCCTAACTGCAAATGTCTCCCGAAATTCTGTGCACCACACCATAGGGAGGCAACCATACTCAGACCTCTGGCTTTTCTAGCAGTAAAATCTAGGACACAACAAACAACAGAGACAATCCCTAAGAGATATAAAGAGGGGCGTCTTGGAAATCTGCCCTCCGGCAGGGCATGGTGTACAAACCTATAACCCCAGCACTCTGGAGGCAGAGGCAAGAGAACCGTTACAAAGTTACAGGCCATGCTGGTCTAAGGTGAGACTGATTTTTTTGTTCAAGGGAAAGTTGTTTCATTTTTGTGGGATCTTCCCCCCCTCCAGAGAAAATTTAATTAGGGAAGAGTGGGGACAAATGGTCACAAGTAAGAAGGGCCCCCAGGAGAGAACACCCTAACGGAGAGAGAACCTTAGGGAAACCAACTCTCTCGCAGCTGGTTGAAAACTAAACCCCACACAACAAACTACTCCCAGCCAGCCCACCGGTTCAGCCAAGCACCCGAGACAGCAATGGCCTACTCAGCCGTCCGTGTCTGTGTTTGATTCCACTAACCAAGCCCCTACACCTCGCTGCCAGCCACTAACTGGATAACTGGGACATCTGGCCACCGAAATGGTGGACGTGCGCAGAGGACGGTTTCTTACCCAGTTGTCCCGGTGAGTGAAAAGAAACGGAAGCGAAGGGTTTTCCTCCCTTGACATTGTATTAAGAAGAAAAATCTAAGATCCTAAATTTAGGAGGCAAATGTGTCTCTTTTCTTTTACAGCTATTTTTGTTGTTGTTGGGCTTTGTGACAGGGTCTCACACAGTCCAGACTGGCCTCCAACTCAGTGTGCAGTCAAGGATGACCTTAAACTGAATGTCCTGCCTCTGCCTCCAGAGTGCTGGGATTATAGGTGTGCACCACCTCGCTCGAGCACCCTACAGGCAATCTCTTATTCAGAATTTACCAATCCTCACCCTCACCCAAGATACTAACCTGGAGCTAGAGCGTTGGTCTGCCTTGTTCAGGATGCTATAAAAGCACTAAATACTTTTGAAATATTAAACGTAGCCAAACTGGACTACATAGTGTGATTCTGTCTAGAAGAAGTGGGGAAAGTAACAGAGAGAGAGAGAGAGAGAGAGAGAGAGAGAGAGAGAGAGAGTTCTTTGCATATTAAGAATAGGGACGCCTGGCGGTGGTGGCCCACGCCTTTAATCCCAGCATTTGGAAGGCAGAGGCAGGCAGATTTCTGAGTTCAAGGCCAGCCTGGTCTACAAAGTGAGTTCCAGGACAGCCCGAACTACACAGAGAAACCCTGTCTCGAAAAAAAAAAAAAAAAAAAAGAACAGGGACATCAACACTTTGATCTTTGGCCAAAAAAAAAAAAAAAAAAAAAAAAGAGGCCCATCCCAGCCATGTGTGGTGAGGTCCTTCCTCCCCCACCCCAAGCTGCCAGGGGCGTTTCTGGAAGGATGAATCTGATGAATCACAATGTTGAGTGGTAGGAATTTGTCAATTCCCAGAGCAGTGTCAAAATCTGGAGACTGACTCTGGGGAAAAGTCAGCCTCTACTCAGGCCTCATTGGGCGGCACAGCCCAGTGACTCAAACTTGTCTCCTCCCGGCATTACCCCTTGCTCCTCCCACCCAGCCTTCCGTTCCCACTGGGATTTACAAAGATTAGGAGGGAGTTTCAAACTCTCACCTTAAAAAAAAAAAAAAAAAAAAAAAAAAAAGATTTCCCTTTTCCAAGGGATTTCAATTAAGTGCCCCAGTCAGAAAACAGTCATTGTGAATTGATAACCTTATCTCTGAGATTGGAGATTGAATCATTGACTCTCTTCCATCTTATATTTACCGGGGGAAGGTGTGAGGCCACCGGGCGCGTGTGGAGGTCAGAGGACAGCTTACTTGTGTTTGTGCACCTGTCCCACCGTGTGGGTGTGTGGGTCCAGAGAACCGGCCTTAGCAGGTTAGGTGGAGCTGTCACACTGGCCCACACCACACTCTAAGGTGTAACCCCTTTTGGTACAAAATTTTTAAGTATTTATAATGGAGGGAAAACATTGTTAGGGGAGAAGGTACAACAGGGTGACCTTCTAGTGTCATAATTGAAACTGTTTTCTGCTGTTTTTGAGACTCGCTGAGAGGCCCAGGCTGACCTCAAACTTGAGATCCTCCTGCCTTGCCCCCCAATACCAAAATCACAGACCTAGCCCCTCATCCCCATTTTGAGACAGGATCTAGGCTACCCTTGATGGCCTTGGGTTTATGGTCCTTCTGTCTCTGCTCCCAGAATAGCTGGGGTGGTACAGGTACACCACCATGCCCGGCTCCAAGCTAAGGCGCTTTTGAACGTGAAGGAGGGTGCTAGTGTTTCCTGGGCCGTGCGACTGGGAAGCCAAGCACTGAGAGGTGACCCAGCTCTCCTGGCAGAAGGCCTGGCAGTGTCCCTTCCTCTGATATGAAGTCCTTTCTCCTGCAGGCCTGGCTTCTCGGCAAGCTTGCCAAGGAGGCTTCCTTTTCCTGCTGGCCAGGCTGTTCAGAGACTGCTGTCCCTGGCATGGGGCTCTTGTGGAGGCGGTCCACGGACGGCAGCTGTGTGTGTTCCGGTCCCTCCTGGGGTCCCATTACAATCCTCCACATTTCCACCTGGCCAAGCGCCACTGAAGGAAAACAGCTCGTGGCACCGGGCAACAGTAGGGCCTCCTGTGACCGAGCGCGTTCCAAGAGGTTTCTAGTGCTGCCCCTCAAAGAGGGCATCTGCCTCCCACTGTGCCCGCTCTCCACCTGATGGCGAGCAGCTGGCCAGCATGGAACAGAAAGCAGGCTGCAAGCGCTTCCCTTTCACCCACTAGCCATTTGGCCTCGCTGTCCTGTGACTTCTGAGGTGGTGTGCTCACACCATTGCCCCCAGAGCTGACACCTCTAGGAAAGGCGCCTGGCACCTGGACACTTGGGTCATTTCTTCAACATCTCAAGGAGAGCGTGGCAGAGTCGTGTCTCAACCTTGGCATACTGGGTCAGAAATTTTTGTTTTGTTGAGCCTGGTTGTATAACCCAGGCTAAAGCCACACTCCCTGTGTTGCTGAAGACAGCCTTGACTTTTTAACCATTGCTTTGCCTCCTAGGCACACACCACTACCACCCCATTTACGCAGAGCTGGTGCCTGTCCCCCAGGACTGCCTACATGTTAGGCAAACACTGGTCCAAGCTATATCCCCTTGCTTTTCCTAGAAATGGAATTTAGGGACTGGAGAGATGGCTCGGCGTGCTCTTCCAGAGGTCCTGAGTTCCATTCCCAGCAACCACATGGTGGCTCACGACCATCTGTAATGGGATCAGATGCTCTCTTCTGGTGTGTCTGAAGATAGCTTATAAATTAAAAAAAAAAAAAATTAATTTTGTTTTTTGTTTTAAATGTTTGTTTAAAAAAAGAAAAGAAAAGAAAGAAATGGGATTTCAGTCTGTAGTCCAGATTGCCCCAGGATTCAAGACATAGTCCAGGATGGCCTCATACCCACAGCAATCCTGCTTCAGTCTCCTAAGTGTTGGGACTGGGGGAGCCACCACGCCCGGCCGCAGGTCAGAGAACTGCATTCTGTTGAGGGCTCCAGAGGACATTCAACAGCATCCCTGGTGCCACTGTCATCTCACTCCCTGCACCCCAACCCCTCACCCACCCTCACTTAGGACAACAAAAAACCGCTTCTGGGCATCACCAAACGTCCCTGACAGGGAAACTACCCAGACCCACCCGCACTTGAGAAAAGTCTCTCTTTTTTTTCTTTTTTGTTAAAGATTTATTTTATGCATACACTGTAGCTGTCTTCAGACACTCCAGAAGAAAGTGTCAGATCTCATTACAGATGGTTGTGAGCCTCCATGTGGTTGTGGGATTCGAACACAGGACCTCTGGGAGAACAGTCAGTGCTCTTAAGCACTGAGCCATCTCTCCAGTCGAGAAAAGTCTCAAAGCCAAGCTGTGCCTTCAAACAGTTTGTGCTTTAGCCACTAGATAATGCTCATGGAAGTGGCTCGCAGCAGAGCTGGGACGACAGGACATAAAGCCACAGGTGTCGGGACTGAGGCCCCAAGCAGGCTGCTCCTGCGCCATGCTCAACTCGCCAGCCCTGCACCACAGCAGATCCATGCTGGAAAAAAAATGGCCGGGGTCTGAATGACCAGGGCTCCCCTCCCCTCGGGGCTCAGCACTGCAGGCCTGGCGGTCTGGCACTCTGTGGTTACTTCTTCCTGCCCCTCCCCCTCCATGGCAGGAATTGGGAAAAGTAGCCTAAGAACACTTGACTGGGACTGCAATACTACTTCAGAGCAAGAGGCAGAGAGCCAGCAGCATTTTTATGCAGCTCAGAGGATCGAACAGCGATCGAACAGCCCTGGATCCCTTCGAATCCCGGGCTAGCTGAGACTGGAGATGCACGTGACACTTGGGGTTGCTCACTGCAGCCCCCTGACAGAAGAGGGGGATCGAGACAGGCTTGTTGTCCCACGGTTGTGATTTTCCTGGCCGTCACTGTCACTGTTAGTTTAAGGGAAAGTTCTCTCATACAAAATGACTCCCTGGAGCTCTGTCAAGAACCAAAACACAAAACAAAGAAACAAAACAACAAAGCAAACAAACAGACAAAAAACCACAACCAAAATCCACCACCCTCTCAGGAGGCCTAGCGACAGGATGAGGGTCTGGGGCCTTTGTTGTGTTTGCCTGTGCATGCCACACAGGAGGGCCAGTGCCTGCTGCAATGCCAGCCAGAGCCCTGTCGATGCTGCCTCCCCTGGGCACTGGAGCTGAGGCACCTGGAAGGGTTATTAGCAGGATTGGAACTCATCCCTCTGCTGGGACTAGATCATAATTACAGTAATTTTCTAACAGAGCTCGGCAGTAGGACTGTTTAATCAGCAGCCGACTCCCCGGTGCTCTCAGCCCTCATCACTCAAGGAGAGGAGTGGGATGGCTCTTAAAGAGACAGTGCCCGCCTTTCAGCGTTCTGAACAGATGTGCCCTAATTGGTAGAATATATCTAAGTCTTGTAGCTTACAGCGGGCAGGTTGCACTGCCTCCGACAGACTGCCTGGGGCTCTCGCTATTCTGGGCCTTCTGCCCGAGGGCCTCGGGTCAGGATTCTCCTCTCACAGCCACTAAGGAAAGAGACACACAAGCTTATTGTATTTATAGGAGGAACGGGCATGCTGGCCCCTTTAGACTGATAGAATGAGAGAAAAGGGGGTTAGTGAACTAAAGGGCAGGAAAGACTTGAACTTCTAGTTGGTGGTTTCCCATAATCCAAAGATCACAGAGGCTCTTGAGAGGAAAACCCCTCACCCACTTTTCAGTCATTTCTTACCACCACGCAGTCTGCCCCTCTTAGACTCACCCCCCTACTGTGAAGTCTGGCATCCTAGTACCCCTATACTAAGGTTTCTCTCCTTTGCTTAGGGAAGCAGATTCATCTGCCCTGGATCGGAAGGAAGCAGCCTTAGTTCTTTCTTGCTGAGCCGAAGCTCTTGCAGGCCTTTCAAGTGGAGGCTGCCTGTGGACGGAGCAGTTGACAGCATGGAGAGATTTGACGTCACCAGCTTCCCCTTCTCATCTAGTCACAGCCAAGCTTGGTCTGGCTGTCTCTCTCCAGACAGCATCTCTCCTATGTCAAGACTCTGCGGGAAGGGCTGAAGCACGCTTGGTCTCTACAGCCATTTCCAAAACAGTTCCTTTAGAGAGGAGCTTGGGGAGGTGGGGTAGCTTTCAAAGTGAGCTGTGGAAACCTTTCAGGAAGTATGGCAGTAAAGAGACCAGGAGGCAGGGTGTTTTTCTGTAGTCCAAAGGTTCCTGTGAGCCAGGCTCCACAGAAACGACTGCCTCCTGGCAGAGGCTGCCCTCAGGCTTATGGTCGCTGCCCGCTGCCCACACTTGAAGAAGGAAGTGGTGGCTCTGACTGCCCAGAGCCTCCCAGCCTGCTCCTCGCATCCCCAAGGCCAGGCGCTCCGACTCCTACAGCCTTGGTGAGGCAGGCGGGGACGCTCAGATCCTGTCTCTACATTTGACGACCCCTGCATCTTGTGACCCGCTTGGACCCCTACGCTGTTAAGAATACTAAGCAAGTGCCGGGTGGTAGTGGCGCACGCCTTTAATCCCAGCACCTGGGAGGCAGAGGCAGGCGGATTTCTGAGTTCGAGGCCAGCCTGGTCTACAAAGTGAGTTCAGGACAGCCAGGGCTACACAGAGAAACCCTGTCTCGAAAAAAAAAAAAGAAAAGAAAAAAAAAAGAATACTAAGCAAGAGTTGTGGTATACAAACAAACTCACAAACAGAGAGCTAATTTAACCCCCCCTGGTATGAGATGGAGCCTCTGAGCAAAGCTAGGTAGGAGTCATGTAGGACTCAGTAGTGGGGGATCTAAGGCCTTAGCAGCCAGCAAAACAACTGGATGAGTTTTGTTTACTGTTGTTCACTTTCTTACTATAGCCCAGGATGTCCTGGAAGACCCTCTGTAGCCCAGGCTAGCCTGAAACACCCAAGTGCTAGAATTATAGATGTACCTTAATTATAGGTGTACACCTTAGTACGATAGACTTCAAAGTACCTCCTACAAAGATCAGACACATGGAGTATAGAAATGACTCAACCTCCAGGCCCTGGTCAGCCACTTAAAAACTGCCCTTTAACAAGTCTTACTCAGCCCAGCTTCCTCAGGGAGAACTGGAGTAGAACGCTCGCAGACTCTATCAAATCAAACAGCTTATATCAAACTGTTTTGACACCAGAACTTTCCTTCTTTCGCCCCTCCCCCATCTGAAACACCCTCCTCCCTCTTCCTCTCAAGTCTTCAGCAGTCCCCTACTGACCACGGCACGGATTAGGGAGCTGACTGGACTTGGGTCACAGAAGTAGCTGTGACTAAAGCAGGCACCAAACTTGCCTCGGAGCTCAGCTCAAAATAAAAGTACTTTGATTCCTCCACACAACTCAGTGGGCCACTCCCCACAGCTAGGACTCATCGCTCACACAGAAGCCATCCAGCTGGGGTAGCTGGACTTCGGCACACACTGGGCAGAGAAAAATGCGGAAGGGCTCCGGCACTGCCTGGATGAAAAGGAATTTTCATCGATGCTTGCTGTTTTTCTGGTACGTGGGCCCATGCTATTAGGAAAGCTCTCTCCTTTGGACATCTTCTCCAGTCAATACCTAACTCAGCACAAGACTGAGATGAGAAGGCGCCTGGCCTCACATTAACTGAGGTGCTGTTGTATGCACTGCTGCTAATGGATCATTAAAAAAGCTGGGAGTCTGAGAAACCACAGCCATGTCTGAAGAGTGCCTGCTGTCCCAGCAGCCCGGCCTGCTGGCAAGAGCTGGCTGCCTAGCGCCAACGCCAGGAAGAGACGGGAGGAGAGAAGGAGGCCAACCCAGCTTGCTGTTTTTTGGCTGAGTAGGGAATTGACACAGACCACCTCCGGCTCCTGTCTGGAAGTTTTGAGATCAGAGAGCTTCAGGCACAGCTGGGTTCGCAGCTGCACCATTTGGAGCATTGGACTCATTAATATTCATGAGCCATCCCCACCAATCGGCAGAGTGGATGCCATTAGCCTAGCATCTGTCGGGTTTTGTGAGGGTTGTGTACGGAGTTTTTTCCCCCCTTTTAAATGAACTTCTTTTGACATTTTGGATTTGCCTCTGCAGGTTTTCTATCCTCGCTTCGCTCTGATGCACCGTATAAAGGAGAGGCCCAGGGGAGGCGGGCTGGAGGAAGGAGGGACGCATGACAGCCGGGGCTTCGCATCTGCCTGTTGACAAACTTTATTTCTCTTTTAGCACCTGGCACCTCAGACAAGCTTCGAAGATGGAAGCAGCATCAGGTAAATTATACCTAACAAGGTTCATGCCCAGATCTGAGAAGAGCTGCATCCTGCTCTCTGGAAAACCGTCCCTCCTGCAGCGGCGAACTTGAGTCTCACACACAATGCAGGAGAGCTCCAGCGCACAGTTCTATGGCGTTATTTCCACGCTGATAAATTCATGATTTATGAAAGTAACTCCTGCCAGCTCTCACTCCCTCCTTCCCTGCTACAGCTTGTTAGACACAAATTGCAACAACAGTCTTAAATACTTGCGTTTTATTTCAGGCCAAAGCCCCTCAACTCAGAACTAAATGCCACGACAATCCCGCAATTCAGGCCAGTAGTACTACAGCCGGGTGGACCCCACAGCCAGGCGGACCCCACAGCCGGGTGGACGGCCAGAGGGAAAGAAAGAGACACAAACCTGAGAGCAGCAGCGGCAAAATGAGCCGGGCACACAGCCCATCCGCCCGCCCGCCGCGCGCACCCCAGCTAGCAGCCCCTGCTCTCTGCAGCCGTCTGAAGGACGGCTTATGGCTCCTCACCTCCATCCCCAGAGCCCTCACTTCCAGGCTGAAACAAAGCCCATGGGCCCCACGGACTGAACTTGTGGCTTCCCAGGAAAGCAGCAGTAGGCCCTGGCAGCCAAAGCCCTGGGGGCAAGGAGTTGTTCTTAAGAGAGGCAAAGGATCTAAGAGAGAAGGAAGCCCACCTTAACCCTGCAGAAACACCAGCTCTGCTTTATAAGCAGAAGATGGGCAGCCCAGAGCCGCCTCTGCCACAGCCAGGCTTCCAACCTGGGCCGTTCCCTCTGGCCTGGCCAACCACTCCGCCTGGCTAGGCTGTAACTGCCTGAACGCTCTCAGGCCCCACTCAACGGCTGGAAGATGCTGGAAACCTCAGCAACCAGTCACATCACGGCCAAGGTGGGGAGGCAAGGAGGTGGGGAATACATCTTCACCACTCTGTCCACACAAGGAGGCAGGCAAGAGACCAGCCTCCCACAACCAAAATGCTCCAGAGGCTGGAGCAAAAACCGAAGCCTGCCACGAAGGGAAGAGAAGAGTAGAAACTTTCTGCTGGGACAATGTTCAACATGGCAGCTAAACATCTGCCAAGAAGGGGCTCCCCAAACCATTCAGCTGTGGCAGTTCTCTTTAAACAAACACCTGAAGAAACTCACCTCCTGGGAAAGTAAATACAGGTCTATTTAAAACCAACACCTTCCGGGCCCTGTGCTTAATTCACAAACACCAGAGTGGCGTTTATTCCCATGGAGGAGATACAGCAGGCAGCCACAACCTCTGCATAACAAACCTGAGTAGATTTGAATGGAAGATGTTCAATGACATGGTTTTCCCTACACCTGCCCTGCCCCCGATGCCACCTGAATGTGACCCTGGCCTGTATCTTCCCCACTCCAGGAGAACAAGGAGATCAGCCACAGCTCACTTTCCCCACACTGTGTCTGTCTGACCAGGATCCGAAGGCACAGCATGGTCCGCTGCCACAGCCTGTCTCACAGGCTGGGACACAGAGAGTCCCTCATCGGGTCTTGCAGGCTCACAGCAGGCTGGCGAGGAGCTGGGGGGCAGCATAGGGCTGTCTAAGGATGGGCCCTCAGAGTCGATCACTGGAGCCCACGTCTCTAGGTGCTCCTTCTCTTCACTGAGAGGTGGGGAAGGGGAGCTCCTCCTCCCTGATCTTGGAAGAAAGCAGCAACTGGGAAGAAAGAGAGAGGAAAGGAAAGACGGGCGTGACTAGATGATAAAAATGGAAAGACGGGCAAAGGTAGATGGAGAGGCCCCACGACCATTCACTGAAGGGTTCAGCCATGAAAACAAATGATGTATGGAGATGCGCTGGAGTAGACAGGATGGCTCAGTGGATAGAAGGCCCCTCATGGCCAAGCCTGATGACTGACTACAATCCCCAGGACACATCGGGCAGAAGAGAGAACTGACCAACAAGTTGTCCTCTGATCTCCACATATATGCCATGACTACACATATGCAAACATACACACTTGACAAAATAAATTTTAAATAAATATTTAAAGCAGCCGAGCAGTGGTGGCGCACGCTTTTAATCCCGGCATTCAGGGGGCAGAGGCAGGCAGATCTCTCTAAGTTCAAGACTAGCAGAGTCTACAGAGTGAGTTCCAGGACAGCCAGGGCTACACAGAGAAATCCTGCCTCAGAAAAATAAATAAAGTAAAGTGTTATGCTGAATATACAAAACCACCTGCCATACTACTGTGTGTATGAAATGTCCAGGACAGACAGATCCAGACAGGAAGTACACTATGGTTACTAGGGGCAACAAAGAGCCTCTACTCACTGATGGACCGTCTCTTCATTTAGAATAGGAGCGTGGGCCAGGCGCGTGGTGGCGCACGCCTGTAATCCCAGCACTTGGGAGGCAGAGGCAGGCGGATTTCTGAGTTCGAGGCCAGCCTGGTCTACGGAGTGAGTTCCAGGACAGCCAGGACTACACAGAGAAACCCTGTCTCAAAAAACCAAAAAAAAAAAAAAAAAAAAAAAAAAAGAATAGGAGCGTGGTCCAAGATCTGAAGTCCAGGCTTGGGGATAGAACAAGTGAAGCCCCAGGCTTCATTCCCACCCAGAGCCACAATCATTAATTAATTTTCAAAAAGAGCCTGCTATGGTGATATATACCTTTAATCCCAGCACTCAGGAAGCAGACAGATCTCTGTTTGAGACCAGTCTGGTCTACAGAGCAAGTAGCCTACATAGCAAGTAAGTCTATACAGCTGGGGCTATACAATGAGAGCCTATAAAGGAAGCAAGGGAAGGGAGGGAGAAAGGGAGCAGTGTTCTAAAATAGAGTGTTATTTAGACACCTAGATCCCTGAGCTCAAGTCTGAGGCAGAAAGATCACCAAAAGAGGAAGCCTGGCATAACATACAGTGAGCTCCAGGCCAGTATGGGCCACAGAGTAAGAATCCGCCTTAAACAAAAAGAAAAAAACCAGCCAGGGAAGCCTTCCCCTTCTTTCTCCCTGAGTTTCAACAGGACCTCTAGTTTCCCATTCAAGAAAGAGAACCAGGCCTTTCCAAGGTTACCAACACTGTGACATTTCTTTCCCCCGTGGGTGTCGTGTCACAGTACCTAACAGCTCCTACCTGTTGAGTTGGTCTCCTTTAGCCAAGTGAGAGGCGCTCTGCCTCTCCTCCTGGGCCCAGCCACAGTTCGACATCGCATAGGAGAGAATGGCATCCGACACCGTCAGTGGGCCCCGGCCCTGGACACAGGCTTCGATCTCGGGCACTGAGAGCTGGCTTTGGAGGAAGAGATGCAACTGACTGTCTGACAGAAGGACCACGCTCTGCAGGACCCTACGGCAACAGAGAATACACCAAAGGACAAGTAACTAGCATCCTCCTCTCCCCCTCCGCCCACCTCTCCCCCTCCCAGCTGGGCTCTGGCTTCATCAGGCACTGGAGGTGGGAGGGCACAAGTAAAACTCTGTGGCCCAGCCTCCACCACGGTGGGCTGTCCCAGTGTCCACTCACTTTTCCAGGAAATGCTGGAGACCTTGACGTCGCTTCTCAATGAACTCATCAGAGCCGCCAAAGAAAGTGGACTTCCCAGGAAGTTCCGGGACAGGCCTGTGGAATCGTAGTGACACACCCAAGGTGAATGAACCATTACCCCAACCCCACCCAAAAGAATCCCTGGGAACGAGGGTCAGTTAATCTCGCTGTCTCTTGGTAAAGGGGCTTGACAGAGCTAACGCTGATGGTATGCTCTGTGGCAGGCACTTTGCATTAAATGTTGCAAACGTGGCATTAAGTCCTCCTAAAAACCCCATGAGAAAGCTTGTCCTCCTTTTAGGAAACCAGAAAGGGGACATGAAACTCCAGTGTCACACAACAAAGCTAGCACCCAGGTCTAGGATTCTAAACCCATGCTGCGGTGGCACTCCACCTAGGATGCCCACACCCCGCATCACGGCACTCCACCTAGGATGCCCACCTCCGGCATCACTTGCTTTTCTTTCTTTTTTCTTTCTTTCTTTGTTCTTTTTCTTTTCTTTTCTTTCTTTCTTTCTTTTTTTGTTTGTTTGTTTGTTTGTTTGTTTGTTTTTTGAGACAGGGTTTCTCTGTGTAGTCCTGGCTGTCCTGGAACTCACTCTGTAGACCAGGCTGGCCTCGAACTCAGAAATCCGCCTGCCTCTGCCTCCCAAGTGCTGGGATTACAGGCGTGGGCCACCAAGCCTGGCTTTTTCCTTTTCTTTCTTTCTTTCTTTCTTTCTTTCTTTCTTTCTTTCTTTTTTTTTTTTTTTTTTTTGAGACAGGGTTTCTCTGTATAGCCCTGGCTGTCCTGGAACTCACTCTGTAAACCAGGCTGGCCTCAAACTCAGAAATCCGCCTGCCTCTGCCCCCTCACTTGTTTTTCTAGTTTATTTTTATTGGAGGTTGGGGGGGAGCTCCTAATATCTTATTTTTTATATTTATGTATCCACACTGGATGTTAGGTGCACCATGTGTATATGGTATTCATAGAATCCAGAAGCAAATCAATCTCCAGGAACTGTATTCACAGGCAGCTGTGGGCAATCTGATGTGGGTTGGCCAAACCCAGTTCTTCTGCAAGAGCATCAAGTGCTCCTAACTACAGAGCCATCTCTCTAGCCGCTTCGGGGCCTTTCTGAGACGTGCCTCGATATGCTATCGCCCTGGTTGGCCTAGAACATGTAGTAATCCTCCTGACTCTGCTTCCTAGGTGGGAGGATTTCAGGCCTGCTGCACTACACCCAGCTCTCCTGCCTTTGTGCTCTGCATTGGTGTAGGGGAGCAATGGTGGGGGGTGGGGGGGAATGGGGGAGGATGGTGGGGGGGATGGTGTGGGCGAGCGTGTACATACACACATATGTGTGGAAGTCCAGGGTTGATACAGGGTGTCTACCCCCAATCACCATCACTTCATTTGCTGAAACTGACTCTCTCACCGAACCCTGAACTCACGCGGTAGCTAGCCTAGCTGGCTACCAAGCCCCTTGGATTTCCCATCTCTTGTCTCTCAGCACTGGGGGCTAAGGACCTGGACTCAGCTCATGCATTACGACAACCATTTTACCAATGCCCACCTCCCCAGCACAGCTTTACATGGTAGAACGCAGCGTCCTTTCATAGGAATGGCAACTCCTCCACGTCAGACACACTGCTTAACATCTCAGCCACTCTGCAGGCTCAGGCAAGAAGATGGGGCACCTGAGGCCAGGCTGGAGCCACACACAGTCTCTATCTCAGAAAACAAAACTAAGTCAAACCAAAAGAGTACTCCAGCCCCAGAAATTTCTAAAAATGAGGTAAGTTGTGGCAAGTTACTGTTAAACATTTACAAAGCACACAGAAGATTTTATTTAATTGTTCTGTGGGAGGAGGAGTGTGTGTGTTCACTTTTCCCGTTCATATGGTTTTGCTAGATCAAATGGCATGAACGGAAGGAGGGTTGCTGGCTTCCTTTCACTGACCTAAACACCGAGTCCAAGCATTTCTCAAGCTCGTCAGCCTGGCACACTCTAAGTTCTTCTCCCTCTAAACTCTAGCTCCCTTGTAATCACCCCCAAATCTATTCAGCCCCGAGAAGGCACAAGAGCAAACTCACACCAAGCCGGCGTTCCTCTGCAGCTGCTTCCTCAGCCACACAAACTCACGGTAGCGCCGTCGCACGCAGGAGGTCTTGGCAGTAAAGGCCTTGCTGTTTGTCTATGGGAGAAAGTCCGGAAGAGGAGTTTAAATGGGAAAAGCCTTACTCCCACATGAGTTCACCACCACCACCCTCATTAAGGGGACAGGTTATCAGGCTAGTGGGTCCCAGACCAAGATGCTACCAGGCAGCCTGAAGGCAATTCTGTTTCCCCTCAAGCCCTTCCTCTCCCCACTCCTCCTTGTAAATCTTCTATCTGGGGCTGTCAGAAACACCCACAAATCATTTCTACCTCAGCACACAGCCCACAGCCCTGCAGCTGACCCCATCACTGAAGCCTGACTCACATGGAGAAATATCTTATAATCCACGTAAGAATTCCAGGAGCCTTCATTCTGCACCCTGGGGTCCTGGACTCGCACTGTGATCACCTCCTGCAGGTTTGAAAAAAAAAAATGTTCCTTCACCTTCAGTTCAGCTCAGCCATACAGAGAGAATGTTGTTTGGTTTTGGCTCTGGAGTCCCGGCTGGCAGGAGCTTACTAGGTAGACTAACTGCCTTCACCATGTGCAATTCAAGCCTGTCCACCTCCTCAGAGTTGAGATCGACGAGGCACCACACCCAGTCAGCAAGACAGCTCTGACCACACAGCAGTAACCAACGTTTCTTAGTACCAACTTTCAGTCATTTCTCCATTCATCCAACAAGCATTTCCTGAGCACCAGCGCATGTCAGGCAGGCACTGTGCAAAGATAGAACATAATCAAGAAATGAAATTCCCTGTTCTCCAGAATAGTATAGTGCAGGCCTGTAATTCTACCTTGGAAGGCTGAGGCAGGAGAGTCAAAAGTTGAAGGCTTTACCTGAGGATCTTGGTGAGACTCAACCAACCAACCAATCAATCAATAATGAGCTCTGGACAATGGCTCCCTCCTGTAATCCCGACACTCAGGACGAGGTAGGAGGATTGCCATTAAGTTGAAGGTCACCTGGGTCCACTGCTAGGCCAAACAGGACTATACAGTGAGACTCTCTCAATCAATAGAGAGAAAGAGAGAGCTTGGAATACAAACGTACGGCTCAGTTCTAGAGCTGAGCAGTCCAAGGCCCTGAGTTTAACTCGCATGGGGAAAGGTAGACAATAAGGAGAAAGCACAGTGATAGAGATGCATGGAAATGTCCTCATGAGCCCCATTTCTTAGGTGATAACCAAAGCCTTCATTTTAAAAAAGCTTACGGGGCTGGAGAGATGGCTTAGTGGTTAAGAGCACTGACTGCTCTTCCGAAGGTGCCGAGTTCAAATCCCAGCAACCACATGGTGGCTCACGACCATCTGTAATGAAATCTGATGACCTCTTCTAGAGTGTCTGAAAACAGCTACAGTGTACTTACATATAATAAATAAATAAATAAATAAATAAATAAATAAATAAATCTTTTTAAAAAAGCTTACATTCTAGTACATTCCTACCAGTGGAAGAGTTAGTGGGAATGGAGGCGCACTTCTTCACACACACAGCTGCTATGCCTTTCCTTCTCCTGGCTTTAACGTGAGCCCATGAGAAACACCAGGAGGATTAACGGGGAGAACAACCACGCATGATGCTCTGCCAGCTGTGTCCCCTCCTCCTAAGTGGCCCTCAGCTCTGACCCACCTGGAGACCTCGCTTACCTCCAGCTCTTGGTTCTCCAACATCCTACACCAAAAGCCCATCGGAAGAGAGCATCTGAGGCGGAGGAACAGAGACACGGGGAGAAGCATTAGCACGCCCTTACCAGGTTTGTCAGAGCAAAACCCCCAGTTTTTAATAGATGTCCTTTGGGGAAACCCAGGTAGGTAACTTTCCCCCAACCCCAATTATGTGTAAAACCTGAAAGAGGAAGGGGGTAAAACCCACATAAGTTAGCCGCAAGCTAAAAGCCCTGGGGAATTTCCCTCCATTCAGACTACTGCTGGACGCTCTACAAAGCCACCTTGCTCTAGAGCTCCTAGGGGCATGAAGAGAAGTGTGTTGTGGCCAGAGAGGCAGGTGGGTCCCACTGGAAAACTTTTGCCCAGGGACTGTGGCTTAGCAATCTTGTGGAACACACGGCTTTGAAACTGAACCTACCAGCGCCCCCTCCTGGTCGTTTAGAGACAACTAAGTCCTTACAAACACCAATCTCTTTGTCTTGCTAACGGAAGTCACCTCCTTACAGGTGAGTGCTCCTAGGAGCACCCCGTTGAAGAGTCCAGTTACAGTTTCCCACCTTCTCTTACCAGCTCTCCAGACCTGGAGCCAACCACTATAATCAACTGCGATCCTAGACATGCCATCCGGTTTGTACCTCTGCCTAAGCACCCCACAGCTTCTCAGGTCAACTCAGGATGCATTCCTCTCCTTTGTAAAGATTCATTAAAGCTGAAGCCACTGATTTCCCCCAGTGTGGTAGTTTATGCGTACAGCGACATCGCCCACTCCAACAAGGGGACCATGAAGGCTGTAGCACAGGGTTACTGGATTCCAAAGGGGCCCATGATGTCACCTTCTGTTAAAATACAGCACTAATCTTGTTACTCCTAGAACCACTCCAGCGGCATCTACCCTGGCTGCCGCCTCCACCCCTTCCTCTCTCTTAAGAGCAGAACAATAAGGTTTAATTTCCCTTTCCAATTTACCTTGAAATGAAAACTGACTTCAGCCAATATGTACTTCCAACAAATGATGCGGGCTGGCTCCTGGGAAAACAAGACTCCCTCTAAGCTCTCCCTCTCCTCCTCCCATGCCCATTCGCACACCCACTCGTTTTTACAGTCCCACAATTAATTTTAAACACATTCTCTTATTAGTTCTGCCTTACCATTAGAAGAGTGCATAATGAGCTTCCGTCTATTTTATGTTTTGCTAACATAGGGCTAATGTTTCAAAGGAAGGGGAACTCGTTTACTGCATGAAATTAGCAGCGCAAACAGCTTTCGCAATGCTTTCCAATATCCCAGAAGGTCTCTCTGCAGACAGACATTGCGTGCAGGGACAAAGCTACACGGCAGATGACAAAACAGAGCTGAACTGTGGAGCAAACCCAAGGTTTCGTGATTTCAACACCGTAATAAACAGCATTCTTGCTGACAGTCTGATTTTTCATCCGCAGCAGTCACCACCTCCAAGAGGCCCTAAACTGAAATGCAGGAAATCTCAATTCCCCAATAACCCGAAACGACAGTCCAGATGGAAACAGACAAAGATCTGTGACCAAAACCAACGACTTTCTGTGAATAATGAAGTTGCTGGGACTTCCCCGTCTCTTCTCTTTTCAGGCATTTGCTATAAACGGGCAGCAGCAGAACAGAAAGTTAAATATTCTGAAGTGGTTTTTTGTTTGGTTTGGTTTGTGTTTGTAGTACAACAGAAAAGATGACAAGAAAGAAAGTCATCTATCCACTTAGGGGAGAGCACACCTCTCTGCCTGAAAAAGTCTGTGAAACTCAAGACTCTAGTTCAATAATTAATCGTTCATCATACGTTTGGTCTAAAGAAGAGTTTGCTAGGGGCCTGCAGCACCCCCATGTGGAAGGTTTTCTCCTTTATTTTGGAGCTAATTCCATAAACTGGCTTTTAACCAAATAACCATAAACTGGCTTTTAAGACATTCGAAGCCTCCTGAGACTCTGTAGGCTCAAAGCTAAGTGTAGGGGGCAATGAGAAGGTTCTGGTTGTCAATTTCCTTAAGACACTGAAACTGCAAAAAAACCAGACTCCATTTCTAACAACCATTGCTCTCTGTCCCAATGACACCACTCCGGAAGAAAATGGAGCTCAGTTCCATTCCTGGAAAAGCACCAAGTGCTTAACTTCAACTCTGTGACCAGTCCAAAGAGGTGGATCTGTGCGTCTATTAACAAAGGACAAAAGCAAGTAGCCTCCAAAGGTTAGGAAACTTACTTAATACGAACTACATTCCCGGGCCTTTTCCACCCCATCTGAAGTGCTCTCTGCTTCCCTCCACAGTACCAGCACCCAGGATAGCCAGTGCTATACAGAGAAAACCTGTCTCGGGGAAAAAAAAAAAAAAAAATCCAAAAACAGTACCAGCACCAACTGTCCCAGGGAAGAGCCAAAGGTTTTGGTGTGTACAAAGTTTGACGCATTGTAAAGCTCACAACTGCTAATTCAGGGGAGCAATTCAAAGCCCTCTCATTTTCTCTGCCACTTAAACTACTTCAAGGGACAAGTTAAAAAACATATCGGGCTGTAAAAAAGACTGCACCTATTAATGAGCCCAGAAGCCCTAAATACTCAAGGCACAATTAGCAAGTCAAATGACTCCCAAGAAGAAGAAAGGAGAGGACCCTGGGCCTGTAAAGATTGGATCCAGTATGGTAGACCAAGAACAGAGAAATCGGGGTGGGGGGGTGACTGGGGAATAGCTGGGGGGGGGGAGAGGAATTATGGGACATATGGGGGGGAACTGGGAAAGGGGAAAGCCTTTGGAATGTAAACATAGAATATAGAAAATAAAAATTAAATAAAAAAAAAAGACTGCACCAAGGAGCCTCCCCCCCCACCCCCGTTCCTTACTCAACTCAAAAACCTCGCCTTTCTAAATACCCACAGGTGCTCGAGAAAGCCCTTCCGCCTGACAACCCGTCCTGTCCATCAAGCAACTGTTTTCACTTTTCAGCCGTAACATAGGCGAGCATAATTTCCAGATTCTGCGAAAAAATATCTGCCATTTCCTTCCACTGCCGGCCACTCGGGTAGACATCCCTAAACTCTGACTCCGGCCACTCTTTTCCATTCTTTAGCAAACTTAGATGGAAACCAGCCAAATGGTCCTTCTCTTTTCCCGGCTAATCTGGGGACGGAAAGACTACTTTCATGGTCTATTGAAAATCCAGGCTTCCTTTCTTCTTGGGTCCCAGCAAGCCCTCACTTTCACACCGAGCGGTAAGACAGCCCCTTCCCTAGCCTGTCAATCGAGGACATCACTCAAATGCCACCACTGCTGCTCAAGCCGGCGTCCCATTCCCAAACAGCACTTACGAGCCGCGGCCCCGCCCACGCCCCCTCACCTGAGAGCAGCAGCAGCAGCTCTCCACAGCGACACCACCAGCACCGCACCATATAGTCCGATCCCGGCTTCTCCTTCCGGGTGAGTCGCCGGTGCCCTGGTGCACGACGGGAGGCGGCTCCTGACGGGCCAATCCTGAGTGTGCAGGACGCCCCACCCCTACAGACCAGGGCTCTCAGTGGCGATCGCCGGTCAACGAAGGCCCTCTGCCCCGCCCAGGCCTGAGCTGAAATCCGCATCTTTCCGGAAATCGCTAGGGGGCGTGGGAGGCGGAGCGTAAAGATGGAGACCCCGCGAAATCCACTCCCGTGCCGTGTCCCGCCCATCGCCGTCAGGCGGACCAATCAGCGCTCAGGAGACGTCTTGAAAGGCCGGCGAAAGCTTCTCCGAATCCCAAGTATCTGCCGGTGTTAAAGAGCAATTGGAGTGGGAGGTTTCTCGCGTTCCTGAAGCCTTACGAAGTTCTCGAGGGTCCGGGTTTGAACCTCGGAGGTTGTAGGTCCCCGCCTGAAATGTCAAGGACACTGCCAATTAGATTTGGAAAAGACACAGGTTATCCCAGCAAAAACCAGACGAGAAAATTAACAACTCAACAGTTTGTCAAGCCCAAAGCAGGAGGATCATGCAGTTAGTAAGCAAGAAAAAGCCGGTGAAAATGCTAAAACTATAGATATATCTAAAATTCTCTTAAGCCAATGGAAGTGGCTCATGCTCGTAATCCTAACACTTGGGTAGTTAAAGACATATACTGAGTTCCAGGATACAGAGTAAGGCTGTCTGAAAACACAAACGAAAAGCCCTTTGATCCATTAAAAAGTTAATTTTACGTCTGTAATCCCAGCACCTGGAAGAAGAGACAGGAATTGAAGGCCAATGCCAACTACGTAGTGAGTTTCAGGCTATCTTGGACTACCTAAGACTGTCTCAAAAACAGCAAAACAGGAACTGGAAAAATGGCTTCAGAAGATGAGTTCAGCACCCACAAATTCACGCAGCTCACAAAATCCTGCAACTCCAATTTCAATGGATCCGAGGTATACACTCATCAAAAATATTTATTTCTTTTTATTTTGGGTAGATGAGTGTTTTGTCTATAAGTATAGATGTGTGCCACATGTCTACCTGAAACACTCAGAGGCCAGATGAGGGCCTTAAATCTGCTGTCACTGGAGTTATAAATGGTTGGAACCATTGTATGGGTGCTGAGAACTGAACCCTGCTCCTATAAAAGAGCAAAAAGTATTCTCAACCTCGAAGTCGTTGCTCTAATCCCAACTCCCCTTAAAAAAAACGTATGGGCTCTAATAAGAATGTGGGTCAGATGGAAACCCAGCACAAAGGTAGTTACCTATCCAAATGGATATTATTCATGTAATTCAAAACAGACTTTCTCAGACCTTTGGTCTCAGGGTCCCTTTACACAAACTTTTGAAATCATAGGGACATCCAATAGCTTTGGGTAATGTAGGACAGTCACTGACATAGAAGTAATAATTGAGAGACTGAAGCAGGAGAGTCAGCACACCAGTTAAGAGCACTTGTTCTTGCAGAGGACCTGGGTTCTGTTCCCAGAACCCACACGATGGCTCACATCCAGCTTTCTGGCACCCTCTTCTAGCATCTTTGGGCACTACACTCATGAGGAGCAACAAGACACTCATAGGCTTAAAAATAGACGCTAAAGCCGGGTGTGGTGGCGCACGCCTGTAATCCCAGCACTTGGGAGGCAGAGGCAGGTGGATTTCTGAGTCCGAGGCCAGCCTGGTCTACAAAGTGAGTTCCAGGACAGCCAGGACCACACAGAGAAACCCTGTCTCGAAAAACCAAAAAAAAAAAATTGACACTAAAGATAAGTAAATACAATTGAAAAATTACAAAATACAAATGAAAATAGTAAAGGATTGCATAAACATATTTTATAATCTATATTTTTAATTAAATGCTTTCTTTCTTTTTTAAGATTTATTTATTATATGTAAGTACACTGTAGCTGTCTTCAGACACCCCAGAAGAGGGCATCAGATCTCATTATGGATGGTTGTGAGCCACCATGTGGTTGCTGGGATATCAACTCAGGATCTTTGGAAGAGCAGTCAGTGCTCTTAACCACTGAGCCATCTCTCCAAGCCCTTATAATCTATATTTTAAAAGACAAAAAAACAAGAGCAGTTCTGTGTTAGCATTTTGTAACTCTCTTTAGTATCTGACTTAATAGGAGACAGCTGGATACTCATTCGCTTTTTTCATTTCTCTTTCATGCTCTATTGTTTTGGCAGATGAAAAATAACAAATGTAATTATGGGAAAGGGGATATTTTTAGCTTTCTCCAGCAACTGGGCATACTCTGCTATAACAGGACACACCAAATAGTACTCCCCCTCTCCATCTCTGTCTCTGCTTTCGTTTTTTTTTTTTAATATTTATTTATTTATTATATGAAAAGGGCGTCAGATCTCATTACAGATGGTTGTGAGCCACCATGTGGTTGCTGGGAATTGAACTCAGGACCTTCTGAAGAGCAGCTGGTGCTCTCCAGCCCTTCGTTTTGAGATAAAGGCTTGTTATCCAGCCTGGGCTGGCCCAGAACTATGTAGACCAAGTTTACCCTGAAAGCAAAATGCACAGTCCTCCGGCCTCAGCCTCTCAAGTGCACCACCATGCCCAGCTGACAGGGCTGATCTCTTTGTAAAGGTGTATGCGCGCTCAGGCCTGTCTGTACTCCTTGTGTATGCAGGTACCCACATGGGGGACAAAAAAAGAATTGTAGAGGGGTTTGGTGTGTTGCTGTGTATTGTAATGCTAAGTTCTATACCGGAAGCCAAGACCTACAAGCCATTTGTGTTAAAGAAGCTTTTGTTGTGCAAACCTTGTTTCTTGATTTCAAACTATTGGTTAAATAAAATTAGCTACAGCCAATTACTGGAGGGATTAGAGGTAGGTGGGGTTTGAGTTATCTGGTTGGGAGGGAGAAGAGAAGAGAGGGAAGATCAGGTAGAAGAGGAAAAAGGAATGGGGGGTGGGGAGGAGGAAGCCACCCAGAGGGGAGATGGACCGTGTGCCATCAGCAAGTATACTCCACGAGTATCTGGAGCACACATTCTGTATACTAGGGAGGTAGCCAGGCCAGCAGTTAGGAGAGTAGATTAAGGGGCTAGAGAGAGCCCACTGACTGCTCTTCCAGAGGTCCTGAGTTCAAATCCAAGCAACCACATGGTAGCTCACAACCGTCTGTAATGAGATCTGGTGCCCTCTTCTGGTGTGTCTGAGGACAACTACAGTGTATTTACATATAAAAAAAGAGTAGATTAGGGATTAACCCCACCCCAGTGATTGTAATAAAATAACCATAGTCTGAATCTCATTTATTTGTAAACTAAGTCTGGGATAAGCTTAAAGTGGCTTTACTACAAACCGACGTCAAGTCCCCTGGAACTAGAATTACTCATCCAAATGCAGATACTGGGAGCTAAACCCCATTCCTCGGCAAAAGCAGCACAGGCTCTAAAACACTGAGCTATACCACAAGTTCCCACCAAGTGTTGGTTCTTTAAAAAGTTGGATGTAAACCGGGCGTGGCACTTGGGAGGCAGAATCAGGCAGATTTCTGAGTTCAAGGCCAGCCTGGTCTGCAGAGTGAGTTCCAGGACAGCCAGGGCTACACAGAGAAACCCTGTCTCGGGGGGGGGGGGAAGCTGGATGTAGCTGGGCGGCAGTGGTGGGGCACGCCTTTAATCCCAGCACTTGGGAGGCAGAGGCAGGCAGATTTCTGAGTTCGAGGCCAGCCTGGTCTATACAAAGTGAGTTCCAGGACAGCCAGGGCTATACAGAGAAACCCTGTCTTGAAAAAAAAAAACAAAAACAAAACAAAACAAAACAAAAAAAGTTGGATGTAAAACAGAAGCTGAAATTTGATACATCCAAAATATGAGCTCTAAAGTCAGGTGTGGTGCTATATCATGCTTGCAATCACAGCACTTCTCCAGAAGCTGCAGCACGTTGCCTTACCTTTGAAGCCAGCATGGGCTACACAGAGAGTTCTAGAACAGCCTGACTTACAGTGTGATAGCCTGTCTGGTTCCCATGTTGGTGCATTTCATTATTCTTTATTTTATGTACATGAATGCTCTATCTGCATGTAAACCTCCAGGCCAGAAGAGGGCATCAGATCCCATTACAGATGGTTGTGAACTACCGTGTGATTGCTGGGAATTGGAGTCAGGACCTCTTAACCACTGAGCCTTCTCTCTAGCCCCGAATCTAAAATAATCACTTAAGGGGCTGGTGAGAAAGCTCAGTGGCTAAGTGCATTTACCTCTAAACCTGATGACCTGAGTTCACATAGTGAAGGAGAGAACTAATTCCCACAAATTGTCCTCTTAACTTTACAGGTACACACATGGAGTGGGAAGAGAATACACACACACACACACACACACACACACACACATATCCACTATGTGTGTGTAGGAGATATATATATATTAGATGGATAGATAGATAGATAGATAGATAGATAGATATGATCACCGAGGTCAGAAGAGAGTGTTGGGGTACTGGATCCAACTCTTGGGGCTGGAGTTACAGGTTATTGTGAGCCACCCAACATGGTCACTGGAAACCAAACTCAGGTCTTTTATAAGAACAACAAATGCTCTTAACCACTGAGACATCTCTCCAATTCCATTTTAAAACAAACCTGTTTTAATCACATTAATATCATCACTGATCTCATGAGGAACCCATCAGACTCACTATGATAGATACCACATTTCCAAAGTTAAAATTTGCAGGGCGGTGGTGGCGCAAGCCTGTAATCTCCGCACTCTGGGAGGCAGAGGCAGGCGAATTCCTGAGTTCGGGGCCAGCCTAGTCTATAGAGTGAGTTCCAGGACAGCCAAGGCTATACAGAGAAACCCTGTCTTGGAAAAAAAAAAAACAAAATCTGAAGGTAAAATTTTTGCTTGAAGAAAATACTTCCATTTTCCTCTACATGGCCAGCTCTGTGCTCAAATAACTGAATAATCATCTCTTTTCCCTTGTCTTTTTTTTTTGGGGGGGGGGGAGGCCTAGACATTTATTACATAGCCCAAGCTCTCCTGAAATTCATAATTCTCCTGCCTCAGCCTCCTAAATGCTGATATTATATGCATGTGCTGCCCTGCCTAGAAAGTTTTAACTGTTAATGTTAGGGCCAATCTTTTTTTTTCTTTTTTCTTTTTTTTTTTTTTTTTTTGGTTTTTTGGTTTTTTGAGACATGGTTTCTCTTTGTAGCCCTGGCTGTCCTGGAACTCACTCTGTAGACCAGGCTGGTCTCAAACTCAGATATCTGCCTCCTAAGTGGTGGGATTAAAGGCATGCACCACCACAGCCCAGCAGGGCCAATCTTTATACAAAACATGCTAGGAAATAATAGTCACAGTTCTAAGCAACTGGAACAATCCACACTCAAAGATACTCAAAACATACTGAGCACCAGTACTCTGCTGCAGAGAATTCATGCAGGTCCCAGTCAGAACGCAGACATGCTAAAAATACTTCCAGATTTTGTGTATAAAATATATTTAAAATGTGGAGAGATGGCCCAGTGGTTAAAAGCACTGGCTGCTCTTCCAGAGGACTAAGGTTCAATTCCCAGCACCTTGCACTGAAGTTCACAACTGTAACTCCACATTGGCCTTTTTTTTTTCTTTTTTTTTTCTTTTTTATTATATGTAAGTACAATGCACCTGTCTTCAGACACACCAGAAGAGGGCATCAGATCTCATTACAGATGTACAGATGGTTGTAAGCCACCTTGTGGTTGCTGGGATTTGAACTCAGGACCTCCAGAAGAGCAGTCAGTGCTCTTAATCACTGAGCCATCTCTCTAGCCGCCTGGCTTGTTTGTTTGTTTTTTGTTTGTTTGTTTGTTTTGTTTTGTTTTGTTTTTCTCTCTGCTTTATTGGGTTCTATTTATTTACCACCTTTCAAACCTTATTCCACCCTAATCACTTCCAAACCCCAACATGTGTGCTGGGATTGCACGCTGTGCACCATGTGGAACAACACACAGTTACTTTTTTTTATTTTTTCAAATCTACTTTTATTTATTTACTCTACATTAGCTTAAATCTGAGATGGGTACAGCATCACACGGATTCTGTATCCAATGGCCTTTGCAGGAAGGTTTCTGTTAGGATTCTGTCTAAGCGCTTTGGAATTTGGCACGGACCATGCCACTGTTTCCATGGGCCCCAGTTACTTTTCCCCACATCACTCTGGTTTTGTTGGGTTTGCCTCCAGGAGTTGCTGTGTTTTTTGCTTTATACACATAAGCACACCTCTTTTTGTTTTTGTTGTTGTTGTTGTTGTTGTTTTGTGTGTGTGTGAGACAGGGTTTCTCTGTGTAGTCCTGGCTGTCCTGGAACTCACTCTGTAGACCAGGCTGGCCTCAGACTAAGAAATCCACCTGCCTCTGCCTCCCAAGTACTGGGATTAAAGGCGTGCGCCACCACCGCCCGGCAATGCCTTCAATTTTTTTTTTTCTTTGGTTTTTCGAGACAGGGTTTCTCTGTGTAGCTCTGGCTGTCCTGGAACTCACTCGGTAGACCAGGCTGGCCTCGAACTCAGAAATCCGCCTGCCTCCGACTCCCAAGTGCTGGGATTAAAGGCAAGAGCCACCACGCCCAGCTAATGCCTTCAATTTTTAAGATGAGCCACGTACTCTCTTTGGTTCCGGAGACCTCACCTGTAGGCAGCAAAAGGGGCCTTGCACCACAGCCTTCCAGACATGCTTGCTTTTAGAAGTCCTGTTCCCAGCAGGCCTTCACAGGCGCTAAGATGGCAGAAAGAACAACACACTGCTACTTTAAGGAAAGAGTGGGGGAAATAAGACAATTTAATTCCAAATACCTGTCCACCCTCTACCCCACCCCATCCTGGTTCCCACCCCCATCTCCCTCTGGTCTCATATAGTCCTGGCTGCCTAAACCTCACAATGTAGATCAGACTGGCCCCAAATGTATGGCAATCTTACCTACCTACCCCATGTCTAGTGTTTTGCCTCACTTCTTGGTTGCTGCCCCTGGTTCCCCTCCTCTCTGTCTTCTCCTCACGTGGCTTAGAGGCATGTTCTCTCTGGAACTGCCCAATGTCTCTACCTTTGGCTGCCCCGCCCTTTAAGATTTATTTATTATTGATTTTATGTATATGAGTACACCGTCCCTGTTTTCAGACACACTAGAAGAAGGCACCGAATCCCATTTTAGAAGGATATGAGCCACCATGTGGTTGCTGGGAATTGAACTCAGGACCTCTGGAAGAGCAGTCAGTGCTCTTAACTGCTGAGCCATCTCTCCAGCCCCCTAAACTCTCCTTTTTATCTTTTTTTTTTTTTTTTTTTTTTGGTTTTTCGAGACAGGGTTTCTCTGTGTAGTCCTGGCTGTCTTGGAACTCACTCTGTAGACCAGGCTGGCCTCGAACTCAGAAATCCGCCTGCCTCTGCCTCCCAAGTGCTGGGATTACAGGCATGCGCCACCACGCCCGGCTCTCTCCTTTGTATCTTATCGACAATAAACTTTCTCCTCCACCACACCTAGGAGCAATGATATCCTTTCCTTTATATTTCTTTTTTAAATTCATCTGGTGCTGAAACCCAGTGTTTCAAACCCTGAGACAAACGGCTGAGACCAGTGATCTCAGTAGTTAGGGAACTGAAGCACCCTGCAGAGTTCACTGCCAAGGAATTTGTGTAGAAGACCCTGACTTTAAAATAATCAAGAAAAGTAATTTAGTCCCGGCATGGTAGCGCATACCTTTAATCCTAGCATGTGGGAAACAGAGGCAGTTGGATCTCTGTGAGTTCAAGGACAGCCTGGTCTACAAATTGAGTTCCAGGCCAGGCCAGAGCTGTTCCACAGAGAAGGCCTATCTGCAGGGAAAGGGGTGCTTAACCTGGACTGAGGAGACTGGGGACAGGTTCTCAGCTTCACAGTGCTTGTTTGTTATGTACAAGGGATTCAGCCGCTTTCTGCTCTTCCAGAGGTCCTGAGTTCAATTCCCAGCAAACCACATGGTGGCTCACAAGCGTCTATAATGAGATCTGGTATCCTCTTTAGTGTAGAGGCATACATGCAGACAGAACATTGTATACATAATAAATAAATCTTTGGGCTGGAGAGATGACTCAGTGGTTAAGAGCACTGACTGCTCTTCCAGAGGTCCTGAGTTCAATTCCCAGCAACATGGTAGCTCACAACCATCTGTGATGAGATCTAATGCCTACTTCTGGTGTGTGTCTGAAGACAGCTACAGTGTACTCATATAAATAAAATAAATACATCTTTTTTTAAAGGGGGAGGGGCAGATTCAGAACCAAGAAGGGGAAAAAAAAAAAAAAAAAGAAACCAGGATTCCTGGCAATGGCTTCCGGCCTCAGTAATAATGTCTTGGGCTTGGAGTGTAGCTTAGCAGTAAAGTGTTGTGTGCCTGAGTGTATGTGTGTGCCGCTGAGATCTGAGGGAGTTGGGGTCCCTGGAACCCTCCTAGGAAGTCTTGAACCACCATGTGGGTGCTGGCAGCAAGTGCCTTAACCTTTGAACCACCTCTCCAGGCCTATAAAGTACTTTCTTATCATATACAAGGCCCAGGATTTGATGCCCAACACTGATACAAGATAAAACAAAGCTAAAAGTTTTACTAATATTCTCATAATCAAAGTTATCCAGAATGAGTGGGTTGCCACCTAGTTTTGGAGGCTCACATGTTGTCAGGAAGAAGTGGTCTCTTTTGACTGACTTTTGTACGATATTGCCAAGCTAACCCTCTTTTTCTTCTGTCTTAGTTTTTTTTTTTTTTTTGGATTTGGTTTTTCGAGACAGGGTTTCTCTGTGTAGCCCTGGCTGTCCTGGAACTCACTCTGTAGACCAGGCTGGCCTCGAACTCAGAAATCCGCCTGCCTCTGCCTCCCAAGTGCTGGGATTACAAGCATGCGCCACCACGCCCGGCCTGTCTTAGTTTTTTAAACAGGAAAGTTGTCACTGTTTTGGTTCTTTTGGACAAGCTCTCCCTCTGTCACCTAGGCTAGCCTGGTCACCTAGGCTAGCCCCACATAGCCTAAGCTGCTCTTAAACTCCCAGCAATCCTCCTGCCTTGATCCCAAGTACTTGGATTAAGAGGCCTGAATCTGGCCTTGGAAAGTTTGATCAGTTCTATTATCAATTGGACATCTCATTTATTCACTTAATCACATATTCAATGAATTTTTATCAATAAATCCTGAGAGTCAAACATGATTGTGTGCATGCTAAAAACAAACACCAAGGACTTTACTGAGTGTCGAGGACGGGATGAGTCAGTCATATGAGGCTTCTCCTTACTAGAGTTCCCAGCTCAATAATTAGCAGCAACTTAGCTGAATCAGAGCTAGCATACTTGTTAAAGAATGACAGCCCAGCCATGGTTTTTGCTTAATTCCGTTTCTCTAGACTAACTTGTTAAGGGATGTTCATGGAGATGGAGAAATCCCCATGAAAGTCGCCCACTGGCAAGGACAGGGAAGGGAGAGCTGTGCATGTGGTGGGCCATGTCTGTACAAACTCAGCATTGGGGAAGCGGAAGCGGGAAGATGAGGAGGTTAAATGCTTCCTTGAGACCCTGTCCATTCAACAGAACCAACAACCAAAATAAAACAAGACTAAATAGAGAGGAAAGGAGGGGGAAAGAAAAAAAGAAATCTCAGAACGTGTCAATGGTGTCTACCTAGACCATTAATCTACTGCTCTCTGAATGGAACAATGATTCAAGCTGAGAGGTAGGAACCTCTTCCAGGTAGCAATAACAGATAAGATTGGGGGACATTATTGAAGGTGTATTTGATAAATCTCAGGTGACGAATATGATAAAATTTTCCTTTTAAACGCAGACGGGCCAAACATCAACGGGTTAGTTTCCAAACCCACGTGTCCTAATTTTGTAGACTGAGCAAGAAATACTAACAAACGCCTTGAAAGAAAGGCCACGAGTTCGAAGTCAGCTGGACTGTGTACCCTGTTATTAAACAAACAAAACCCATCATTAACCATTAATTTTCTACACTGTAGAGGTATGTGTTCTAAATAATAGTTGACTTCGCCTTTCCAGTTAAAAAGAAAACAAAACTACGAAAACTCCCTACAACCCTTAGAAGTGGAGGTGGGCGGTGCGGGATTCGTGCGTTACTTTGGGATTTGTAGTTTCTGGATGACTCTGAATCCCAAGGTGCCCTGCGGCGGGTCGTCGCGTCTGCGCAGTGCAGGCGGCGGGCCGCGCAGAGTGAGAGGCTCTTTTGTTCGGCTGAGGGGAGGGCCGTTGGCGGGGCCTGCGGTACGCCGCTTCAGCGGGACCATCCACTTGAGGCCACACGGCTTTTTGCTCCTCTGGGCGCTACTCCCTCTGTTCGCCCGACGCAACGCGCAAGTAGCGCGGCACCGATTCCTCTCGGACTCTCGGGCGCTGCTACGAGGTGAAGAGCCGGGCTGGAGGCGAGGGGGGGGAGGGGACGCGGCGACGGCGGGAGGCCGCGGGCGAGCGCGGGCCGCTAACGGAAGAGTGGAGTCTGAGGAGTTGGGGGCGCGACCCGGCCCAGCTCCCGACCGGTCCGCTTCCCGCGCAGAGCTCACGGGCTGCGGGAGTGTGGAGAGGGCGGGGCGACAAATCCAGAGCCCGGGAGCAGAGTGGTTCTTGATGAGCAGAGCCAGCGGAGGGTTTGCTTTTCAAGAACTGGGCGAAGAGCGTTTGACCCGAATGAGCAACTCTGTGGCGTTGGGCGGGAGGAGAACTTTGGGACGTCCATAAGGGGACAGGTGCTTTGGGTGTGTGTGTGGCAGGGACCACGACTTCGTACTCTAGTCTAGAGGTTTAGAAATGTAACCCGAGAAAGCGGACACGGTGGCAATAGCCGGGCAATCTCCGTAGCACTTGGAGGAAGGAAAGAAAAAGTAACCTGAGGGTATTGGGTCCAGTCGCCACTCTCAAAGAAATTTCTCTTGCCGGAGTTACGAAGAAGTAACTTACAGTAAACTTGAACAGGGGGACTTTGGCTGCTCAAGGTGTGCTAACGGGGAAGAGATTTGTTGAACCCGTCGGGGTGGAGGGGGCAGTGAGGGGGTCAGACATTTTCTTGACTTCGTCTGAAAGTGGAGTTGCTGGGATAAGTAGGGTAGAAGTCTAGAGTGACCAGGTCAAATGTGGAAGAAATAAGGGGTCCCCGGGGATGTAGCGTAGTCGGTAGAATGTTCGCCTAGACCGCTGCAAATCCCTGGTTTCAATCTTCAGTACCATATAAATTTGGGCTGGGTGTGAGGGCTTATACCTGTAATCTTAGCACTTGGGAGCTGGAAACGGGAAGATCAGAAGTTTAAGGCCTCCCATGGCTACCAGGGGAGTCAAGAAAGGGTAAAAAGGCCACTCGCTGCCTTGTAATGGGTCTTGTAATGGGTGTGAGTAGGGAGGCTGTCGGAATAGCATGTGTAAGGCAAGACTTGTGAGATAAAAAAGGTTTGTTCTTGCTGTGTAAGCCTGGAGACCTCAGTTTAACTCTTAGTATCCAGGTAAAGGTGGAAGGAAAGAACTGACTTCACAAAATTGTCCTCTGATTACAAATGAGGGCTATGGCAGGCACCTGTGAAAGCAGGTGCATGTCCACAGGCAGCAAAAATATTTTTATTAAAAAACAGTATGTGAAATATGGAACTCATTTTGGTGTGTTGGTATTGAGGATTTTGCACACATGCAAATTATCTACCACTGAGTTATGTTCCAATACCATAAAAATTGTTTTTTGTTGTTCCAAAAATGAGTTACACTAGAACACAGGGTATCTTCTCCAGTTTTGTGTTAAGAATCATGTCAGCATTTTGAAATAGTTTCAAAAGATCTAAGGTTTTCTGATAGATGCATGACTACAATCAAGAAATTGGTGCCTGTGCATTCTCTTGGATGCTCCCTAAGTACATCTGGGAAGTGGTGTTTTGAAAAGAGCCCAGTTCTGCATTGGTGCCCTCCTGTAATCCCAGTCAGCACTTGGGAGGTGAGACAGGAGCAGCAGTGGTTCAAGGCCTAGGGGAAGGAGTCTGCTCCTTAAAAGATTTGTGCAGTGAAAGATCATTTCTGGTTTTCTATTTGGTCACATTTTTTTATCAATAGCATTAAGGCAAATTTTTAAACCCTCCCTTCTAGATATTTTTCTGAGCAGTTAAGAAAGGAAAAAAAAATGTGTGCCAGACAGTGGTTCATTCGGTCTTTCTTTCTTTCTTTTTTTAAAGATTTGTTTAGAGCCGGGTGTGGTGGCGCACGCCTGTAATCCCAGCATTTGGGAGGCAGAGGCAGGTGGATTTCTGAGTTTGAGGCCAGCTGGTCTACAGAGTGAGTTCCAGGACTACACAGAGAAACCCTGTCTCGAAAAGACTTGTTTATTTGGGGCTGGAGAAATGGCTCAGAGGTTAAGAGCACTGACTGCTTTTCCAGAGGTCCTGAGTTCAATTCCCAGCAACCACATGGTGGCTTAAAATCATTTGTCTGTAATGGGTCTGGTGTCCTCTTCCTGTGTGTCTGAAGAGAGCAGTTGTACTCATGGATAAAAATAAATAGGTTTCTCTGTGTATCCCTGGCTGTCCTGGAACTCACTCTGTAGACCGGCTGGCCTCGAACTCAGAAATCCGCCTGCCTCTGCCTCCCAAGTGCTGGGATTACAGGCGTGGGCCACCACCACCACCCCGGCTTAAATCTTTTTTTTTTTTTTTTTTTTTAAAGATTTACTTATTTAATGAATGTAAGTATATTACATAAACATTCATGAACACCTGAAGAGGGCATCAGATCCCTTTAAAGATGGTTGTGAGCCACCATGTGGTTGCTGGGAATTGTACTCAGGACCTCTGGAAGAGCAGTCAGTGCTCTTAACCATGGAGCCATCTCTCCAGCCCCTCCCCCCTTTTAGTTTTTAAAAGATGGGGGTTGGGTGTGCCATGACATACTTATGTAAATCAGGAACATCTTTGGGAGTGGGGGGGTTGCTTTCTTCCTCACACTAGTTGTAGTGATTGAATGCAGATCATTTAGGCTTGACAGACCTTTACCTGTTTGGGTTTTTTTTTTTCTTTTTTTAATTTAATTAATTAATTAATTAATTTTTTTTTTCAGAGACAGGGTTTCTCTGTGTAGCCCTGGCTATCCTGGAACTCACTCTGTAGACCAGGCTGGACTCGAACTCAGAAATCTGCCTGCCTCTGCCTCCCAAGTGCTGGGATTACAGGTGTGTGCCACTACCGCCCGGCCCTAGCTGACAGTTTTATTTTTAATGTGTCTTGCTTTTTGCAGTGTTGAAGAGCAGTATTCAGGGCCTCTTACATGTTAGGTAAGCACTCCACACTATTTCATTGTGGCAAGCTTTCTACTGATGAACTATACTTCTAGCCTAAATTTGGGGAAATGTGCTTTTTTTTAAATTTTTTGTTTTGTTTTTCTATTGTGGTAGTGCACTGAATTGAACTCCAAAACTCACATGTTCTGCCACTGAGCTGTACTTTGGCCTTAATATCTTTTATGTGAAGTTATATAAAGTAAAAATTTTGTGTATATTTCACAGGTGGGTATGATGGCATGTGTCTATACTATGTCACCAAGGAGAGACAGAGTAGAAGCTGTTGCATGGAGTTTGAGAACAGTCTAGTCTATATATAATAAGAGCCAAGCCCACCTGGATCATCAGAGATCCTGGCTGAAGAAAAAACAAAACAGGCTAGACCTTTGAGATGACCTGATGGATAAAGGCACTTCCCACCAAGCCTGACAAACTATGTTTGATTCCAGAACTGACATAATAAAAAAGAAGGGAATTGACTTATCAAAGTTATCCTCTGTCCCTGTGCTCCCTGTTACAAACAGTAAATAGAGGTAGCTGCAGAAGAAAGAGGAGTCATTGGCTTGAAACCAACCTAGGCAACAGAGTTGAGATCCTGGCACTGAAAAGAAGTGCAGGGTGGGGTGTGTGTGTGTGTGTGTGTGTGTGTGTGTGTGTGAGAGAGAGAGAGAGAGAGAGAGAGAGAAGCACAGGGTGGGGGGTGTTGCAAGGCTCTGGATTCAATCTGCAACAACCAATTCTGCATTCCCATCCAGACTCCAAAAAAGTAATACAAAAACCAAATTAATACTCATGCTAGATGTGAATGTTGCACAAATTCCTGTGAGTTCCAGGACTACACAGAGAAACCCTGTCTCAAAAAACAAAACAGAGTGGCACATTGTGAAACTCCCCCCCCCCCCCAAATCTATTTACTGGAAAACACGGTTTTTTGTTTTTTGTTTTTTTTTTTGAGACAGGGTTTCTCTGTATAGCCTTGGCTGTCCTGGATCTCACTCTGTAGACCAGGCTGGCCTCGAACTCAGAAATCCGCCTGCCTCTGCCTCCCAAGTGCTGGGATTAAAGGCGTGCGCCACCACCGCCCGGCTTTTTTTTTTTTTTTTTTTTTTTTGGTTTTTCGAGACAGGGTTTCTCTGTGTAGTCCTGGCTGTCCTGGAACTCACTCTGTAGACCAGGCTGGCCTCGAACTCAGAAATCCGCCTGCCTCTGCCTCCCAAGTGCTGGGATTACAGGCGTGAGCCACCACACCCGGCTGGAAAACACGGTTTTAAGTTGTGGTGTGACTCTTCCTTAGCACACACCTTTCATCTAAGAGCTTTCTGCTTGAATATTGTAAATGGGATTAAATAAAGTCACCGGTAGGTCAAGGAGGTAAGCAGGCAGCCTATTGACCGGAAGCCAGTGTAAGATTAAGAAAAGAAGTGAGAGTAACAGGGAGTTAGGACACCTAGAGAGACACACAGGAAGTAGAAGGGAGTGGCGTTGAGAGGGGATTTGTTTTGGAAGTTGGCTGAGGAGGAAGATGAGCTGGGTGCTTTCCCTGCCTCTAAGCTATCAGGCTTTCAGCCCAGTATCCAGCTCCTCAGTCTTCATTGGTAAAATCAGACAGTTGAGATTTTGTTAAAATACAACAGGTTTGCCTATAATCCCCCGCTCTGAGAAACTCAAGCAGAATCAGTTCAAAGTCAGTCAGCTATATAGTGACCCAACCACTGGCTTTAAGACAAAGTGTGGAAAGAGGCAGGAAGAAGGGGGTAGTAGAAGGCCATTGATCCGCTTTATTGGTTATTAATAGAAATATGTATCTGATACCTTAAGTCTGAAGCCATCTCTCAAGTTTGTTACAAAACTTTACAGTATAGATCCCCAGATTAAGTTCATACTTAGTATGTAGTAGGTTTTTAGATTCTTTCTGTAAGTAAATTCTTTTGTTGAAAGTTTTCTATTATATCCAAGATTTTGCTTCTTTACCTCTTTTACATGTTTTTCTCCCACTGGATATTATTTGCACTTACTACACCAGTTTTGTTTCAACTTGCTGCCTGTGGCAGGTTTTTTAAAAGTCCAGCTCTGGAAGTTTGTTAATATAGGGTACTATGCTAGGGTTTGAAGCTAGGGCTTTTTACTAGGCTGGCAGCTGCTATTACAGGCGGGATGCAATGTGGGCTTATGAAATGTGGGCTTTGGGTTTGTAGTTAGTTGCTCTTGTGGCACTCTTTTTTTTGTTTGTTTGTTTTTTGGATTTTTTTTTTTTTTTCCCCCCAAGACAGGGTTTCTCTGTATAGCCCTGGCTGTCCTGGAACTCACTCTGTAGACCAGGCTGGCCTAGAACTCAGAAATCTGCCTGCCTCTGCCTCCCAGAGTGCTGGGATTACAGGCGTGCACCACCACCGCCTGGCTTCTTATGGCACTCTTATCTCTGGTTTCTTGTAGGTATATGTACATGTATGATTGTATGGGGAGTGTGTGTGTGTGTGTGTATGTATGTATGTATGTATGTATGTATGTATAGGAGCCTGAGAGGGAGTCAGGTGAAATCCCATGAATTGGAGTTAATAGATATTTGTGAGCTGCCTTGTGGGTACTTTCTGTAAGAGCAACAAGTTCTCTTAATTGCTCAGTTATGTCTTTAGCCCCCTGGTAGGCTGGTTTTGAGACAGGAAGTTTATTGCAGGCTTGCCTCAGATTCACCTTCCTTAGCCTCCTGACTGCTGGAATTACAGCCACAGTGCTCTACTTCTGAGACTTCTATATTCTGGAAATGCCTGCTTGTGCATTTCAACATTTTTCTTGTGCAGAGTTGAAAATTTTAATTAAATTACATTTATTTTATGAGTATAGTATAGCTATCTTCTGAAACACCAGAAGAAGGCATCAGGTCCCATTACAGATGGTTGTGAGCCACCATGTGGTTGCTGGGAATTGAACTCAGGACCTCTAGTAGAACAATTAGTGCTCTTAACCACTTGAGTAATCTCTCCAGCCCCAAAAGTGAATTCTTAGTGCACTGGTTTTCAGATAACCTTCAGTTATAGACACTGTATAATGAAGAAGTAGGACTTAGATGCAGCTGAATAAACTGGTTAGACTAGGCTGGCCTTGAACTCACAAAGATCCACCTGCTTCTGCCTCTTGGGTGCTATGATCGCCACGCCCAGCTAATGCTTAAACTCTTTTTAACAAGTGTATCTTGCATAACAACCAACCCTGGGTTGGAGAGGTGGTTCAGCAATTAAGAGATCTTGTTGCTCTTACTTGGGATTGGTTTTCAACACAATTGAGGTGGCTCACAACCACATGTAAATCCAACTCCTGGAGATCCCTTTCCTGGCCCCCTGCTGGCAGGTAGAGATACTTAATTAACAAAACAAAACCCACTTCTGGGCTGGAAAGATGTTAAGAGCACTGACTGCTCTTCCATTGGACTTGCGTTCAATTTCCAACACTCGCAAAGTGGCTTATATCATTCCTGTAACCACAGTTCTGGGAATCAGATGCCCTCCTTTGGTCTCCTCAGGTACTGCAACATAGCTCCTGTTTGCTGTTTAAATACCAAGGAAGGAACAAAAGAAAGCCAGGGCTGGAAAGACCTGGGCTGGTCTACAAAGAGAATGCCAGGCTACCCAGAAATACACAAGATCCTGTCTAAAACAAAACAACACAAAATAGCTTGATCAAAGTTTCTAATCTTTTTGTTTTCTGACCCCTCAAAGCAACTTTATGCTTCTAAATGGTAATATAAATTTATAACTCAGGATTCTTCACCATCATGGGACAGGTATAAAATTAGTTTTTATGACCTCCAGAAATACTGCTTGCTAGCTCTTAGTCAGGATATAAGAGTTCCACATATATAATAACTATTTGTATAGTACTTATATTACATATAACAGGTATCTAGAGATGTTTTAAAATACACAGGGTAATGTTAGTAAGGTCCATGCATATACTGTTCCATGAGACCTATCTGTATTCAGTAGTCACTGGACTATAACAATGCACTGGTTTTCAGATAATTATCCCTTAGTTAAAGACAACGTATAATGAATTAGGACATTGTCACAGCTGAATAAGCCAAGTTCTTAAGCTGTTGAACCACCTCTCCAACCACAGTATTGGTTGTTATTGCAAAAAGAGCCTGTATTTTGTTAAAGAGTTCAGGCTGGAGAAATGACTCAGTGGTTAAGAACAGTGGCTGGTTTCCAGAGCTCCTGAGTTCAATTTTCAGCAACCACATGGTGGCTCACAGCCATCTATAATGTGATCTGATGCCCTCTTCTGGCATACAGCTGTACATGCAGATAAGATTACATTAAATACATTGATAAATCTTTTTTTAAAAATAGAATTCAGGGGGCTGGAGAGATGGCTCAGCGGGTAAGAGCGCCGACTGCTCTTCCAGAGGTCACGAGTTCAAATCCCAGCACCCACATGGTGGCTCACAACCATCTGTAAAGAGATCTGATACCTTCTTGTATCTGAAGACAGCTACAGTGTACTTACATATAATAAAATAAAAATAAATAAACCTTTAAAAAAAATAGAATTCAGGCATTGGCCAGAAAGAAACTGTATATTGCTATTACAAAAGACCTAAGTTCAGTTACTATCACCGGCAACAGGAGGATCACAGCTGTCAGTAGAAACTCTTGAGGGAATCTGACCTGAACTCCTTGAGCAGCTGCACCCACGTGCATGCAGTTTTTTAAAAAGTCAAGTTGGGACACTGTAATGTCTGTTTTCACATGTATACATTTCTGTAGGATGACTGAAAAAGAAAAAGGCATATGGACCAGGAACCTTTATAGTTTAAAAAACAATGTGAGCTGGAGAGATGGCTCAGCAGTTAAGAGCACTGGCTGCTCTTCTTGGGGTCCTGAGTTCAAATTCCAGCAACCATATGGTGGCTCACAAACATCTGTAATGGGATCTGATGCCCTCTTCTGGTGTGTCTGAAGAGAGCAACAGTGTATGCATGTATAAAATAAATCTTTTTAAAAAAGCAAAGCATTAGCCGGCGTTGGTGGCACACGCCTTTAATCCCAGCACTTGGGAGGCAGAGGCAGGCGGATTTCTGAGTTCGAGGCCAGCCTGGTCTTCAGAGTGAGCTCCAGGACATCCAGGACTACACAGAGAAACCCTGTCTCGAAAAACCAAAAAAAAAAAAAAAAAAAAAAAAAAGCAAAGCATTTTTGTGCATGTGTCGTAGTGCATTTGGTGGTTGGACTTTTGGAAGTTGGTTCTTTTCATCTTATTTGAGGCAGGATCTCTTTCTCTGTTATACTTTGTACTCTAGGCTTGGCTGATGAGTGTTCTAGCAATTCTGTTTTCACATTCCATCTTGCCATTAGATTGCTAAGATTAAAGATCATCCTACCGCCGGGCGTGGTGGCGCACGCCTTTAATCCCAGCACTTGGGAGGCAGAGGCAGGCGGACTTCTGAGTTCAAGGCCAGCCTGGTCTCCAAAATGAGTTCCAGGACAGCCAGGGCTACACAGAGAAACTCTGTCTCAAACCCCCCCCCCCAAAAAAAAAAAAAAGATCATCCTACCATTTCTGGCCTTTTCACATGCTTGACAGGAATAGAAACTCAGTTGTAAGGTTTAAATGGCTTGCACTTACTGGTTTTTTGAGAAAGGGTCTCTCTGTAGCCAGACTGGCCTTGACCTCACAGAAATCTTCCTGCCTCTGCCTCTCTAGTGCTAAGATTTATTTTTGTTTGGTTGTTTTGTTTTGTTTTGTTTTGATTTTCGAGACAGGGTTTCTCTGTGTAGTCCTGGCTGTCCTGGAACTCACTCTGTAGACCAGGCTCGCCTCAAACTCAGAAATCCACCTGCCTCTGCCTCCCAAGTGCTGGGATTACAGGCATGTGCCACCACGCCCGGCTCAAGATTTATTTTTATTATTTGTAATTATATGTAGGTATGTGTCTATATGTGGGTATGTGCAGGTGCCTGAGGCAACCAGAGACATCCAATCCCTTGGAGCTAGAGTTAACATTTGTGAGCCTAACTCAGTCCTCTGGAAGAGCAGTAACAAGTGTTCCGAACTACTGAGTCATCTCTCTCTAGAATTAGATTTCTCAAGCTGTACAGAAATAGGTGTCCTAGGAGTTCATAGGTAGCCCTCACTGTGTCTGGCCAGAGGTCAGCCTCGGATTTGTCAGATACTGTCTTCTTTTTGATTTTTGTTGTTTTGAGGTACTGTTTCTCCTTTCCCTGGTACTCTGCCTGGCTACCCAGCAAGCCCTAGGGATCCACCTGTCTTGTCTATATCTCCTTTGCTCTGAAATTAGAAGCACGCATCCCAGTGCCTGTGTTGGAAGGATCCTGGAGAACCAACTCCTAATGCTTGCATGATAAGAACTTTACCAACTGAAATACCTACTTTACCCTAGCTCTGTGCTTTTCTCTGCTAACAACTGCAAGCTATGTTTATATGGGCTTCTTAGGTGCACCTTTTCTATTTCTTTGAATAGTTTATACAAACTACAAAGGCAAAACAAAATGCTTAATTTTGTGTCTGATAACACATATACACAAAATAAACTAGTAAATTATAATATACACATATAATAAGTGGTAGGTATGATACACAGTTGTAATCCCATGTATTCTGGAAGCAGAGGCAGGAGGATTGCAATTCTAAATGAGCTGGGCAATTTGATAAGACCCTGTCTAAAAATAAAGGGGCTGAGATATAGTTCAGTGGGAGAGTGCTTACCTAGCACATGCCAGGTCTTGGATTTAATCTCTAGTGCTGAAATGAGAAAAGCAGCAAGCATTATTCCTCATGTAAGTAGTGAATCAGTCAGGGTTCTCTAGAGTCACAGAACTATGGACTGTCTGTATAATAAGTGGATTTATTGTAATGATTTACAGTTTGAAGACCAGCTAGCCCAACAATGGGCAGCTGTGAATGGGAAGTCCATGGATCTACTAGTTGCTCAGTCCTGTGAGGCTAGCTGGAATCTTGAAGTAGGCTCCATCAGATATGCTGGCAAGTAAGTGCAAGCAGGTGATGAAGAGTGAGCCTTCCTTCTTTCGTTGTCCTTATATAGGCCTCCAGCAGAAGGAATGGCCCAGATTAAAGGTGTGTACCACCACACCTGAATTTGGAACTTGCTCTGTCCCTGGTTGGCCTTGAACTCAAGGGTCTGCTTGCCTCAGTCTTCTGGGATTAAAGGTGTGTACTACCTTGCTTGGGCCTAAGTTTTTCATGGCCATTGTGCTTCAAGATCTGGATCAAAAGTGTGTGTTATCCCAAGTTAAGGTCCAGGTCAGAAAGAAGCCTGTGTCTTTCAGCCTCAAGATCTTAGTCACATGTGTGCCTTCCATTTCTATATTATAGTTCATACCAAGATGTAGTCAGGCTGACAACCAGGAACTGCCATCACAGATAGTAAGTTTTATTTATTGTGTTTGTGCATGTAGAAGTGAGAGAGCAGATCTTGGGTACAGACTTCATCTTAGAGAACCTGGCATAAGGTTAACTCAAGTTAACTAGCAAACTAGCACCTAGCACCAGCCCAGGTTACTCCCCAACAAATTTGCATCTCCAGGTTACAAGCCTGCCTCTGGCACTTCACTTCCTAACAACCATGGGGGGGGGGGGCAGAAGTTAAGTTTATGGTTTGGCTTGAAGCACCAGCCAGTTATGTTAAAGGCCATAATGTCCCCCACACCCCAGGAGATATGAACCAGGCTAGAAACCCCCTTGCCTGTTTGTTTGCCTCTATAAATGCTTGCCTGAAACTGGACTCCGGGGTTCCACCATACTATTGTCAGGGTTGGTGGGGAGCCCACACTCAAGCTTGTAGTAAAGAGACCCTAATGCATTGCATGAGAACTGGCTCCTTGGTGGTCTTTTGGGTTTAATGAATGCTTCCTGTCACAACAGAAGCATACATACATGCTGGTACATGGGTGAAGGTCTGTCTGGAGTTGGTCCTCTCCTGACACCTTATGGGATCTGAAGGTGGAGTGCAGGGCTCTTCTTCTGTGTAACTGGCTCTGGGAAAGTTGGTGAGAAAAGCCGTGTTCTTTTAAAAGAACTACATTTATACTGTTCTTGGATTCATTGAGATATCAGACAAAATTGGATGACTTTTTTTTTTTTTTTTTTTTTTTTTTTTGTTTTTCGAGACAGGGTTTCTCTGTGTGTAGTCCTAGCTATCCTGGAACTTACTCTGTAGACCAGGCTGGCCTCGAACTCAGAAATCCGCCTGCCTCTGCCTCCCAAGTGCTGGGATTACAGGCGTGCACCACCACGCCCGGCTAAAATTGATGACTTATAATCATTATTTTCAAGCTAAATAATGTGGTACGCACTTGAACTGTAGTGGTGCCACTCAGTACTACACATTTTACCTTTAGCTTTATTGTTTTGTTTTCAAGACAGGGTTTCTCTATAGATTTGGCTGGTAATTTTAAGGTTTCAGACCTTAAAAATCAAAACAAAACAAGAAACGCACACCTTTAATTCTGGCGCTCAGGATGTAGGAGCAGGAGGATCTCTTGAGTGTTCCAGAATTGCCAGGGCTACATAGAGAAACCCTGTCTTGGAAAATAAATAAATAAATAAGTGGAAAAAATTAAAACATCAGAATTAAATGGATTAAAGATAAGAGATTAGGGAACTATACTTTTTATACTAGGAAAAATATCTGTATTTTATGGGTTTCCTGATAGGGTTATTATACACACAGGGATAGCCTTTGACTCTTGATCCCCCTGCTAAGATCATAGCACATGTACACCACCATGCCCAGTTTTTAGGAGTCAGATTCGGAGTTTCTTTCATGTGGAGTAAGCAGTCTACCAACTGAGCTGTTATATCCCCAGTTATATTTGGGATTTTTTTTTTTATCAAGCAAAACCAACTTCAAATTCCTAACACAAAAGAACAAGTTGTTCCACCTGTACATAATTCCCTATATAGCCCCTAGGGGTATGTGTGTTTGTATCTGCTGTCTGGCTTGAAGCATGTTTTAGAAAAAAATAAACTGGGGACCTGCAAAGTAAAGCACTTGATATGCAAGCCGGTGGCCTTGAGATGTTTATAGGAACCCATGAGAAGGCAGGAGAGGACCAACTCTACAAAAGTTCTGCCTCAAAAGAGGGAAAAAAGGTAAACCATTACATTCATGATAGCTACCTTTTCCTGCTTATTTTCTAAGTTATTACAGTTCTCCACTGTAAATTAATACTTATTCTTCTGCCTTTTTAAAGATTTATTTAATATATCTGAGTATACTTACTGCCTTCAGACACATCAAAAGAGGGCATCACCCATTACAGATGGTTGTGAGCCACCATGTGGTTGCTGGGAATTGAACTCCGGACCTCTGGAAGAGCAGTCAGTGCTCTTTAACCTCTGGGCCATCTCTCCAGCCCCATTCCAATGATTTTTTTTTTTTTTTTGGTTTTTTGAGACAGGGTTTCTCTATGTAGCCCTGGCTGTCCTGGAACTCACTCTGTAGACCAGGCTGGCCTGTGTTCAGTCTATTGCACTACATAAACTGGATGTGACATATACTACAATCCTAGCACTCAGAGAGGTAGAGACAAGAGGATCTGAAGTTCACGGTCATCCTCTGCTATATTTTGAGTTCTGGGTCAGCCTTGGGTATGTGAGACTGTCAAGGAAACTCAGCTAAGCCCAAGATCCACATGGAGCTGACTCACAATTTGTCATCTTCTGATGTTCTTGACACAATACACACATAGTAAAAGAATGTTTTAAGTTTGAGCTGTGAATTTATGCTCAAGAATAGCAGAGTGAAAAATAAAGGGCTTTTGTTTTTGTTTTTGTTTTTTCGAGACAGGGTTTCTCTGTGTAGCCCTGGCTGTCCTGGAACTCACTCTGTAGACCAGGCTGGCCTCGAACTCAGAAATCCACCTGCTTCTGTCTCCCAAGTGCTGGGATTAAAGGCGTGCACCACCACTGCCAGGCTTTTTTTTTTTTTTTAGTTGCACATAGTAGCACTCATCTGTAATCCCAGAACTTGAAAGGTAGAAACACCAGATCAGAAGTTCAAAGTCAGCCTGGACTATCTGTATGAGACCCTCTCTCCAAAAAGAGAGTCAGATAATTAAATATATCTGTGATAATTAAATGTAACTGCAATTCAACATAGTATTTTAGGTACTATACTTTGTGGCAAGGGTATTAGGAGTTAATATAAATTAGACTTAGTAAAAAAGTTATAAATGGATATATTCAGAAATTCCTCCCACATGTTGTGGTATACACCTATAATTCTATCACTAAGAAAACTGAGGACAATTGGGCTTCATAATAAGTCCTTGTCCAAAGGAAAAGAAAAGACAATAATTTGCTATGAGACTATTAATTGTGACTTATCCCTAGCAAACATTACAACTTGGTTGTGAATTGGAGGTGAGTAGAGCATTAGAAGCAGCGTACATCATCTGTGATTTCCCAGGGTTCCTTACCATCCAAATAGTTAGCCAGCCAGTAAGTGTGCCTGATGCCCTTTTTATTTCCTTTCATTGTTTAGCAGTGTCACCCTTCACACCAGAAAGCTGGCGGGTACTATGGGGAAAAAACAAAACAAGAAGAAAGTGGAGGAGGTGCTAGAAGAAGAGGAAGAGGAATATGTGGTGGAAAAAGTTCTTGATCGGCGAGTTGTCAAGGGCAAGGTGGAATATCTTCTCAAGTGGAAGGGTTTCTCAGAGTAAGTTTCATTTACACAGGTAAATTGGTTACTATGAGAAATCATATGATATGCTTACTTGCGGTTCTGTGATGGGTATACCTTATTTCAGTCCTGACCTTCACAGCTGATAGTCTGCTGAAGGACCTACATGCAGAGTAGTATAATTTATGAGAGTTTTTTGTTTTGCTTTAATGTATTGGGGGGTAGGAGCATGTGTGCCATGTAAATCCTGAGATGGGAGTCAGGTCTTCAGGCTTGGATAATGGCTCCTTTTTCCCATCTAGGCATCTTGCCAGCCTAAGACAGTGGATTCTGAGGATCAGTTTATATAGGATAGTCTACTTTTGCAATATAGTCTCTTTCCTTGAAGAACACAAGTTTCTAAGCTTTTGGTCTCTACCCTCCCCTACTAGGAAAGTTCTTCATCTTGAACAAAAGTCTAGCTATTGATTATCATTTAACTCACTTCCAAGACTAGCTCTTTTCTTAGTATAAAAATGTTGATCTGAATAGAAAGTATAACTTGCTGTGCTTGCTGGTTTCAGTGAGGACAACACTTGGGAGCCAGAAGAGAATCTGGATTGCCCTGACCTTATTGCTGAGTTTCTACAATCCCAGAAAACAGCTCATGAGACAGATAAATCAGAGGGAGGCAAACGCAAAGCTGATTCTGATTCTGAAGATAAAGGAGAGGAAAGTAAACCAAAGAAGAAGAAGGAAGAGGTAAGGCTAGAACTAGGACTCTTCACCAGCCAGAGGCCAGAGGAGTCTAGCAGTTTGGTTCTGCCAACTGTCTCTCCTGTCTCACCTTTTTTTTTTTTTTTTTTTTTTTTTTTTTTTTTTTTTTCGAGACAGGGTTTCTCTGTCTAGTCCTGGCTGTCCTGGAACTCACTCTGTAGACCAGGCTGGCCTCGAACTCAGAAAGCCGCCTGCCTCTGCCTCCTAAGTGCTGGGATTACAGGCGTGCGCCACCACACCCGGCTCACCTTCATATTTTAAAAATTTTTATTTACTTATTTTAGATAAGGTCTTGCTTGCATAGAAGCCTAGACTGGTCTATAATTTTGTATCCCAAGTTTTCCTTAAACTTGTGGCAATCCTCCTTTCTTAACCTTCTAAATTTTGAGATAATAGGTCTAACTTTGAGATTACGGGTATGAACTTCTATACTGGACTTTCTTCCTTTATCTCAGAAGTCATGTCCTCTCTGTGTCTTCAGAAATAAGCTAATGTTTTAAAGGGATTTGGGGGTCAACCCTGTCCATAGCTGTAGTCCTGGCAAGAAGAAGAGGGCAGGAGGATCAGGGATATGAGGCCTGGACTGCAGGAGACCTTGTCTCAGCAAAACATTACACACAGAGAAAAGCTGTTTTAAAAATGAGACAAGCCGGTTGTGGTGGCGCACGCCGGTAGGATTTGCTGAAGGAGGCAGAGGCAGGAGGATCACGAGTTCGAGGCCAGCCTGGGCTACACATTTTTTGCCGGGCAGTGGTGGCGCATGCCTGTAATTCCAGCACTTGGGAGGCAGAGGCAGGTGGATTTCTGAGTTTGAGGCCAGCCTGGTCTACAGAGTGAGTTCCAGGAAAGCCAGGGCTATACAGAGAAACCCTGTCTGGAAAAACCAAAAAAAAAAAAGAGAGAGACAAAATATTTGAGGTGGCTATATTTTGTTGTATTTAGGAGACAGTTATGAGCCCTTCTCCTGCTTGGGGTGTCCTGTTTGTGTTGGGAAGACCTCATGTACTTCAGACTTCTGACAAACTTCTGGGAAGCAGAGGAAGCCCTGAGTGGATGTTGGATTGCATCTCTTAAAAATAAATAACTTTGTTCTGGATATAGTCCTATGTCAATAAAGGCTCTCTACCCATCTGGTTTTTACAGTCAGAAAAGCCACGAGGGTTTGCCCGGGGTTTGGAGCCAGAACGGATTATTGGAGCTACTGACTCCAGTGGAGAGCTCATGTTCCTGATGAAATGGTGAGTCTCCCAGTGGTTCTGTGTGGTTGTTTTTTTTTTTTTTTTTTTTTCCTTCTCCCTATCTGTTCTATGCCAGAGGAAAAGAGCTGGATCTTCGAAATTCCAGTCGCCCAGGTGTGAAATCTTTAAGATGACATAGTCCTTCGATAGTGACCCTCGGCCTGACTACCAACCTGGACTCATGAGTTACAGGTAGGGGCCCTTAGGATTTTCAGATCTTCGCCTTTTTGTTTTTGTTGTTGTTTTTCGTGGGAGAGGCTAGGGAGAGGATTCACATTTCAGTTCTGCTAAGTAAAGAAATTTCTGAAATGTGATAGAATCACCCTCCTTCTTTGCCACCACCTTAGTAAAGATCAGGCTGACCCCATAAACATAAACAAGATTCTGTTCATGTTTGAGGGTTAGGAAAGAAAGAATTAATAGAATTTATTTTGAAGATTCTAAATTTACAGAATGAGCCCGCAGGGGTCATCAAGGTGTCCTCTACTTTGTATTCCTGAACATGATGTGAGGCTGTTCTTGCTTCTGTGTATATGAGTGGTGACAACTCTGATGTGCTCTAAGAAGAGAGAAACAGTGGGTACTGTTTGTTAGCACTGTTGAGTCTCACCTGCTAAATATGCTTGTATTTGTTGTGTCTTACCTTGCTGAGAGCATAGTAGTGGGCGTCTATGACTAGCATGTAGCACAGAAGCACTAGGGAATGGGAATGGGAAACGTCATCTGCATTATAATCTCCATTGCTGACCAGAACATTGTTATGCAGCACATGACAACAGGACTTCCCAACAGTTTGATGAAAAGGAGTTCAAGTGTAGAAAAGTAATTCTCTTTGTTTCTTGTTTTGAGACAGTTTTATTCTAGTCTAGGCTTGCCTTGAACTTGAAATCTTCCTGCCCTAGACTCTGTGCTGAGATTACAGGGAATTGCCTCCATTCTGGACTAGGAAGAGTAAGTGTTAAGTTGTTATCAGTTAAAATAGGATTCTCAAGGCCTGATTGGTCTAGAAATTTCGCTGAAATAGTATTTGTGGTAGTTCTTCACTACATGATGCCTGAAGAGGTTAAACTTCAATACAGGTGAAGGCCTGTGTCACAATTAACTAATCACCTATTTTCTTCCCCATGTGTGCCCTCAGTATTTATTGAATCTGACCTTCATTTAGCTTATTTCCTGTAACTTATAGGAGAAAAGAAAAACTGAGTGATAAGATGTATTAAGTAGTCCATCTAGTACACACTTGCCCCGAGTATATGACAAGTGTGAGTTAAAGATGTATCTCCATAGAGTGTAGGGCTGCATCCTTGGTCAGGTTTGATGCTGGACACTTAAAACCCAACACTTAGATAAAACACAAGTATCACCAGTTGAAGGCTAGCCTGGCCGAGAGTACCATGAAGTCATAAAAGCATTAACACACACAGAAGAACCGGTCATAACTCATGTGTCATTTTAGCAATAGAGACAACTTGGAATATAGAGTAAGAGTTTGCCTTTACAAAACAGTGAGGGAGGGAAGCAGGGAAGGGTGTAGGGGATTGAATTCTCTAATTTTGGCAGACTCGCTGTATCTGATGGTTAAGATTTGGTTGTTGGGGACTGGACAGATGGCTCAGCAGTTAATAGCACTAGCTGCCCTTCCAAAAGTCCTGAGTTCAAGTCCCAGCAACCACATGGTGGCTCACAACCATCTATATTAGGATCTAATGTCCTCTTCTGACATACAGGTATACTTGGAGTTAGAGCACTCATACACAAATTAAATTAAATTAAATTTTAAAAAATGGATGTTGAGGCCGGGTGGTGGTGGCGCACGCCTGTAATCCCAGCACTTGGGAGGCAGAGTCAGATGGATCTCTGAGTTCGAGGCCAGCCTGGTCTACAGAGTGAGTTCCAGGACAGCCGAAGCTACACAGAGAAACCCTGACTCAAAAAAAAAAAAAAAACCAAAAAAAAAAAAAAAGGATGTTGAGCTAGGGGGTGTAGTGTAACTCAGATGGAAAGGGTTGATCCTTTGCCCTGCAAAATAACAAACCCAAATCTTTGTGACAGAGATGTGGTTACTGATAGAGGGCTTGCCTGGTATGTGCAAGGCTCATGATTTGAGCCCCAGCATCCACTCCTTCACCCTCAAAAGATTGAATGTTGACTGTAAAATCCAAGTTTTAAAAAGTTACACACAGAAGCTGGGCGTGGTGGCGCATGCCTGTAATCCCAGCACTCTGGGAGGCAGAGGCAGGTGGATTTCTGAGTTCGAGGCCAGCCTAGTCTACAGAGTGAGTTCCAGGACAGCCAGGGCTACACAGAGAAACCCTGTCTGGGGGGGGGGGGAATGTTTAAAAAGTTACACACAAAGGTGTGATGGTTGCACACCTTTGATCCTAACACTTAGAGGCAGAGGCAAGTGGATCTCTGTGAGTTTGAAACTAGTTGGTCTACAAATCCAGTTGCAAAACAACATACAGCAGCAGTTTTCAACCTGTGGGTCATGACCCCTTTGAGGGGCAAGTGACTTTTTCACAGGGGTCATGTATTAGATATCCTATGTATCAGATGTTTATGTTATTCATAACAGCAAAATTACATTTGTGAAATAGCAGCAAAATTTTTTGGTTAGGGGTCGGCACAAGGTGAGGAACCGTAGTAAAGGGTCGCATCATTAGGAAGGTGAAGCAGCACTGAAACAGACCTGTCTCAAACAAAACAAGACTGATACATACACACACTCATGGTTCTGAGTATTTGTAGAACACATACTTCTATGCAGTGAAAGGACTTAAACTTACTCCAGGATCTTTTGAGTTAAAAGAGGACTATGTGTTAGATCCCCGTAGAATTCAGTACATTTCCCACCATCTTGGTGTGGTTTCTTACAGAAGCTTAAGTGTATCGGCTTATTCTGTCATTCTCTGTGGCTCTAAACCCTTGTTCATGGTCAGGTTCCCGAGGTTTGTGGTGCTGCCTTGTCACATTCTGTCGTGCTGCTGCCTCTGTCTAGGATGGGCTCAGTGAGCTGAAGATAAATGAATAGAGTTTACTCCTAGTTAACTCCCTACATATAATATATATCATTCTCAGATTTTAATCTTGTCTAACTTCTGAAACTAATTAAGCTTTTTTTTTGGCCATTTCCAAAGAAGTAGTTGAGTCAGATGACCTACCTTTTGGCAAAGTTTCTTAGAGGGGATTTTTGTTAATTTTCGGGTTTTTTGTTTTGTTTTGTTTTGTTTTGTATTTGTTTTTTTCGAGACAGGGTTTCTCTGTATAGCCCTGGCTGTCCTGGAACTCACTCTGTAGACCAGGCTGGCCTCGAACTCAGAAATCCACCTGCCTCTGCCTCTGCCTCCCAGAGTGCTGGGATTACAGGCGTGTGCCACCACTGCCCAGATTTATTTTTCCGTTTTGTTTCAGTTTTTGAGACAGTTTCTCTCTATAACCCTGGCTGTCCTGGAATTCACTTTGTAGACCAGACTGACCTTGAACTCACAGAGACCTGTCTTTAGAGGAGATTTTTTTTTTTATTTTTTTATTTTATTTTTTATTTATTTTTTTTTTTTTTTGGTTTTTCGAGACAGGGTTTCTCTATGTAGTCCTGGCTGTCCTGGAGCTCACTCTGAAGACCAGGCTGGCCTCGAACTCAGAAATCCGCCTGCCTCTGCCTCCCAAGTGCTGGGATTAAAGGCTTGCGCCACCAACGCCCGGCTAGAGGAGAATTTTTTAAACGGGAATATCTTTGAGGGGATCGTGTGACAACACTCGTCCAGTAAATGCTTGTACCCTCTTACCTGATTGGTTTCTGGACTTTAGACTTTAAAGTCCCACATTCCCTGGGGGGTCCAAACCAGGAGGAGACCACAGCAGCTGATCTCAAAGTTTCATTGTGTTTTGTTCTGCAGGAAAAACTCTGATGAGGCTGACCTGGTCCCTGCCAAGGAAGCCAATGTCAAGTGCCCACAGGTTGTCATATCCTTCTATGAGGAAAGGCTGACGTGGCATTCCTACCCCTCAGAGGATGATGACAAAAAAGACGACAAGAATTAGCTGGGTTGAGTACCAGCCCCTGTCACCTCTGACTGTGGGTTTCAAGGGGGAGGGAAGGAGTTGTCTTGACACCATAGAGGTGGCTTGAGAAGATGTCCTTTGAAGAGCCAGCATAGATTGTGTGTCCTGCAGCAGCCCAAGTGCTTTAAATTGTTCAAGCTCTATAGTTTGCACACCCATTCCAGTGGAGGGGAAAGGGTAAGTGTTTCAAGGCAACCTGTTCTGCGCTTTGCTAATGTGGGCCTTCCATGAAGGACAAAACCTGCAGAACTGGGGTGTGGGAAAGCAAAGATACTGTCGATCTTCAAAGAGCATCTCCACAACCCACAGCCTTCTTCCCAATAGTGTTAACTGCATTTTTACAGCCTAGCATGTGTGTAGTTTTTGGCTATTACTGGTATATTAATTGGGGGTGGGAGGGTTGGGACAGGGAGGAAGGGAGATGGGTAGAATCATTTTGGTTAAAATTTGGGGCCTGATTGGGGAAATGATGAAACAGTAGAACAGCTAACTAATCAATTGGTTCTATGTCCAGAATATTTTGCCTTTTTAAAAAAAAAAAAAAAAGTCACTGGCACCATAAATAAGGACTATGAAAGACTGTTTTCTTTCTTTCTTTTTTTTTTTTTTTAAAGAAGAAAGAAAAGAGTCTGTTAATCCTAAAACCTATAGCCAAGGTGCTCCCAACCTGAGCTCAAAGTGGCCCATAAAGGACAAAGCCAGTTCTAAGTTACCAAAGCTGCCATTTGATGATGGAAACTGACTGGAGAGGGAAAGGGTATTGGCGAGTATATAGAGGCAGACCACTCTGCCTTAGAGGTGCTAATTCTTGAAGTTGGAGGAAAAAAAACCTTTTTCCAATTACAAAGTTACAATATCAGTTTGTCCATCTAAGCCATTGGCTCAAGTATTGCAGGAGGGCCTGTGGGAGATGGAAGAGGGGAGCCCCTGTTCTTAGGGTGGAAACTCTAGGAGCACCCCTCTTTTTGTTCTTTCCCCCTTTTTTTTTTTTTTTTTTGGTTTGTTTGTTTTTTGTGTTTTTTTTTTTTTGTTTGTTTGTTTTTGGGGGGGGGTATTTCTTTTTTTTTCCAGCTTTGAACCCTGAAACTGCTTATGGCAGGTTCAGTTACTAACAGCACAAATTCCATTGAGTCAATTCAAGGATTGAATGACTTCACAAGCCCTGGTCTCAGGAGATTAACTTTCATATTGGGGTAGTGGTTCACTTGAGAATACAAAATCTTCAGATTAACTGATGTCTAAAATACTGTCTTGAATCATGAGATCCATCAATTTTTAGTATTGTCTAGACCTGCAAATAGAACTACATTGTAAAATCCTATTCAGCATGTGTTAAGATGTATGTAAAATTTTCTTTTTAAGTGTAAACTTCATACCATACTGTCAGTTTTTGTCTTAATAAAATTATAGATTTCTAATTCTTGATTTCTGTCCTTTTTCCCCCCAACCATGTCTCCTTGTCGTATTGCCCAGTCTGGCCTAGAACTCTGAATCCTACGCCTCCACTTTTAGCATTGAAATCACACGGGTGCATTACCACTGCAGGCATCAGTACCTTACCAGAAGCTTCTCAAAAGTGGCTTCCACGGCTTTATGAATGTAGATCGACACTGTGGGCTCAAATCTGGTACTTTAATCTTTTAAATGGTCTGTTTATCAATGTGATAAATACCTGAGCATTTATAATTGCTGCACATATTGTTAGGAACTGGCGCGTCATATTGTGTTTTTTTTTCCCCCCCCTGAGACAGAGTTTCTCTGTGTACCCTGGCTGTCCTGGAACTACAGAGATCCGCCTTCCTCTGCCTCCTAAGAGCTGGGATTAAAGGCGTGTGCCACCACTGCCCAGCCATTCTGTGTTTGATATTACACGGAAATTATTTACTGATAAGACTTCCAAATATAGTTATTTGAAAACATGTTTTATTTAGTAGCTTAGCTGGATGGCATCAGCATGTACTATCACCAAAAAGTTTTAGGAGTTGGCACTATGTTTTAAACACTAGGCTGAATGTCGTCTGTCTTTTTGGGAGGGGATGGGTTTTCAGACAGGGTTTTTCTGTGTAGCTCTGGCTGTCCTGGAACTCACTTTGTAGACCAGGCTGGTCTCTAACGTCAAGATCTTTCTACTACCTCTGCCTCCCCAGTGCTGGGACCATATAATTCTGGAGCCCAAATAACAGATTTCTTGATGCTAATTATCTTCCTATATGGTGTTTTGCCTGTGTGTACCACTGTGTGTACAGTGTCTGCGGAGGCCAGAAGAGAGCATAATATGCCTTGGAACTGGAGTTACAAGCTGTTGTAACCCACCTAATGTGGGTACCTAGGAATCAAAGTAGGATCCTCTGGAAGAACAGCCAGTATTCTTAACCGATGAGCCAACTTTTGAAGCCCTTGTTGCTTTTGGCTTTGCTTTGGTTTACTGCATTCTTTTTTTTTTTTCTTTTTTTCTTTTTTTGGTTTACTGCATTCTTATGTACACAGGTGTTAGTCATGAGGACAACTTTGTGGAGTTGGGTTCTAGAAGCCATGCTCATATTGACTGTGCTTCATGTGCTAAGCCCTCTAACCCAGTCTCGCCTGAAATTTACTGTGTACCTTAGAATGACCGTAAACTCAAGTAGACTCTCTTGCCTTAGTCATCCCAAGTCTAGGGTTACAGGCATGTGTCACAAGAGCAGTTTGATTGTAGTCTGGTTTTTTGTTGTGTTGTAAAACAGTCTGTGTACCCCTGGTTGGCCTGGAACTCCCTATGTAGACCAGGCTGTTCAGATAATTTGATCCTCCTGCCTCTGCCTCTGCCTCCCAGGTGCTAGGGTTCACTATGCTTTTTTTTTTTTTTTTTCTTTAAGAATTATTTAAGCCCGGAGGTGGTGTCGCAGGCCTTTAATCCCAGCACTTAGGAGGCAGAGGCAGGCAGATTTCTGAGTTCATGGCCAGCCTGGCCTATAGAGTGAGTTCCAGGACAGCCAGGGCTACAGACAAACCTTATTGGAGGGGGGGGGGGCTTATTTTATGTATATGATTACACTGTAGGTATCTTTAGACATACACCAGAAGAGGGCATCGGATCTCATTACAGATGGTTGTAAGCCACTATATGGTTGCTGGCAATTGAACTTGGGACCTCTGGAAGGACAGTCAGTGCTCTGAAAGACATCTTTCAAGCAACCCCTACCTTTTTTTGTGTGTATGTTGAGTATAGATGACCGAGAACTTAGATTCCCCTTGAAGCTTGAGTTACAGGTAGTTTTGAACTACCTGAGTGCTCGGAACTGAATTTTTGGTCCTCTGTAAGAGTACTATAGGCTCATTTTGCTTGTTTATTTTTGTATGTTTTGGGGAGCATGAATGTCTGTACCATATGCCTACGGAGGTCAGAGGATGGCATTGAATCCACTGTAACTGGAAATACAGAGTTTCTGAGCTGCCATGTGGGTGTTAGGAATTGAACCTGAGTCTTCTGATTGTGCTCTCACTGCTGAATCGTCTCAAACGCCCACACTCCCAGCTTGTCCCTTTATTTAGTTTTAGGGTCTGTGAGGAAGGGTGGTCTCACTCTGTAGCCTAGCCCCAGGCTGGCCTTGAACACTTTAATCCTCTTACCTCGTTATCTTACAGATTTTTTGTTTTTTTTTTTTCGAGACAGGGTTTCTCTGTGTAGTCCTGGCTGTCCTGTAGACAATAAGGCTGGCCTCGAAATCAGAAATCCGCCTGCCTCTGCCTCCCAAGTGCTGGGATTAAAGACGTGCGCCACCACCGCCCAGCAGTCTTACAGACTTAGGGTGTGTTGCTATTTTATGTATAAGTCTCTGTGTGTGTGTGTGTACCAAGCACGTTCCTGGTGTCCATAGAAGTCAGAAGGCCTCAGCTCTCCTAAAGTTGATGTTATATGTGTGTTAGGAACAGTATCCCAGTCCTCTGCAAGAGCAACAAGTGCTCTTAGTCGCTGAACCATCTCTTGAGCCCCACAACTTTTGGCATTTTAAAAAAGGGGAAAGCTGAGTGTAGAGACTGAGACCCTGAGTTCAGTGAAAAGAGAATAAATAATTCCATTCAGGTGAACATGTAGATGATTTTTCAAAGTTTCCTAGGGGGAGATTTGAGTAGATGTTAGTAAAGGCAAGCTAGGAAACCTGGTCATGAAGTCTGGTTTTTTTTTTTTCCCCTCCGAGACAGGGTTTCTCTGTGTATCCCTGGCTGTCCTGGAACTCACTCTGTAGATCAGGCTGGCCTCGAACTCAGAAATCCGCCTGCCTCTGCCTCCCAAGTGCTGGGATTACAGGCGTGCGCCACCACCGCCCGGCTCCCATATCCATTTTTTTATGCTAGCACCTGCATTCAGGTGTACATACTTACAGACACATTATTTCTTAAAGGCGGCAATGGCACATGCATTTAATCCTAGGCACTTGGCTGTAGAGACAGGAGGATCACTGTAAGTTATCTAACCAGCCTGGTCTACATAAGGACTTCCAGGCCAGCTAGGTACACAGTGTATGTTGCCAGGAAAGACACTAAAGATGTGCATGTGACACTGACAATTTCTTTTTTCTGTCTTGAGACAAGGTCTTTTATGTAGCCCAGGCTGGCCTTCAACTGAGGACATCTAAGTAAGACCAGTTACAAAGAGTAAAATTGTCTTAAGTGATTGTTGTAGCTATACATGCAAAATTGTTAACCATAAATAGGCATAACAATTCTTAAATGGTCTTTACCAGGAAATACTCAAATTTTTCTTTAGGCAGTACAAGTTGGGGGCTCAGCAGTTAAGAGTGCTTTATCTTCTCATGGAAGAATAGAATTCAGTTCCTAGCACCCATGTTCTTCTGAACATCATCTGTAACTCTGGCTACAGGGAATCTATGTCCTCTTCTGGTCTCCACAAGCAACTCAACAAGTATGCATATACACAGACACACAAATAAATCGTAGATGGCTTCCATGAAATCTCACTATCACGGACTTAGAAAAGGGCTTTAGCTAATGTGATGGCAGGATTGTTTGCTTGGTTCTGCCTTTGTGGTACTGGCAATTAAACCTAAGGCCTGTGCATTCTAGCCAAGCATTCTCCCAATCTTCCAGATGAGTTCTTTATGAGTACACTGTTGCTCTCCCATTACAGATGGTTGAGTCACCATGTGTGGTTGCTGGGAATTGAACTCGGGACCTCTCTCTACAGTCCTCTCCAACTGAGTTATCAGCCTTTTTTTTTTCCTTTCTAGATAGGATCTAAGTCACCCAGGTTAGCACTGAACTTTGATCATGTGTTGGGCCTGTTGGGTGCTGGGATTACATGTGTGGGCCAACACACAAGACTAACATCTTGGTGTCCTGTAACTGTCAGCTTGTTTGAATCTTGTTCTTCCTGACTTCAGTTGAAGTTCTATTTAATATTAGATGGACTATACAGGGACTACAGAAATACTTGAAGGGTTTGTGTGCATGCTTATATATATATGCACATGTGTCCACCTAATTTTACTCAGGCAGGCTCTCTTGCTGAACTTAACTAATGCAGCTTGTTGAGGTAGCTACCCTGACCATTTGGTTTTTATGGGGGTTTTGGAGATCCAAGTACTGGGACTAGAGGACTGCCCTATACCATGCAGTGCTGGGGTTGAAACCCAGCAGGGATTCTTTCATGTTGGACTCCACTAGCACATCCCCAGCTTCTCGTTTTGATGTTAACCTTGGGCAATTTGGCATTAGCCTATATGTCAAACACATCTTTTTGGGGGGTTTGTTGTTTTTTGAGAAAGGGTTTCTCTGTGTAGCCCTGGCTGTCCTGGAACTCACTCTGTAGACCAGGCTGGCCTCGAACTCAGAAATCCACCTGCCTCTGCCTCCCAAGTGCTGGGATTACAGGCGTGCGCCACCACCGCCCGGCTCAAACACATCTTAATAGTCTCTTGTGACAACGTGAATCTGCACTTTAAGACACTGAGTTCTCTGAATGAAAGGACATTGGCTGGGCAGTGGTTGCGCACACCTTTAATCCCAGCACTTGGGAGGCAGAGGCAGGCGAATCTCTTGAGTTCCGAAGCCAGCGTGGTCTACAGAATGAATTCCAGGACAGCCAGGGTTACACAAAGAAACCCTGCCTTGGAAGGAAAAAAAAAGAGGACATTGTTGCTATAAAATAATTTGCAGCTAGAATTCTGATATACACACCTAGACTGTTACTCCCTGTGTGTATGCCCTAGAACTCAACAGTTTAGCCAGCCAAGTGCTGGAATTGACAGGTTTCACCACATCCAGCTTCCAAAATTTGAAATACACAAGCATTTAAGATAATTAATAAATAAATCATTAAGTGATTTCTTAGAACACTGGATTCTCAAGCTTCCTAATCCTAGTACTGTAACCTTATTAGATTTTATGGTTGTGGTAACCTCCAACCATAAAATTATTCTCATTGCTATTTGATGAATTTAATTTTGCTACTGTTATGAATCTATGACTAGTAAATATGTTTCCCAATGGCCTTAGGCAACCATGTGAAAGAGTCAATCCACCCTCGACCCTTTCCCCCCAGAGGTCAAGAACAACTGACTTCCAGCAGTCTGGATGGTGTAGCCTTGTACATAAACGTTTCATCACTGACATTCAGCCGTTATGTAGGATGTGGCTACTAACAACTACCCAGGCTAGCATTCAGCAACAATATTAGGTTGCAGTAAGTCTAACAGGAGCCTAAGGTGCCAAGATGTCACGTGTCACATCTACACCACTGGGGAAGGATCTGTGAGGCACTTTATCCAGTGGCTTTAAAGTTCTCCCATCTCTCGGTCATGGTCCTGTAAATTTCCTGCTAAACGGTGGAAGCAAATGAAAAAAAACAAACTGTCCTGCAGAAATGAAAAGTACAAGCCGGGCGGTGGTGGCGCATGCCTTTAATCCCAGCACTTGGGAGGCAGAGGCAGGCGGATCTCTGAGTTCGAGGCCAGCCTGGTCTACAGAGTGAGTTCCAGGACAGCCAGGGCTATACAGAGAAACCCTGTCTCGAAAAACCAAAACCAAAAAAAAAAAAAAAAAAAAGAGAGAAGTACAATTGCCCTCTCCCCACAGTGACAACCAAAGCAACCTCAAGACCCTTGTTCAATTAGGCAGTAAATCAAGGCCAAATACTGACTTTAGACCATCTGTTGATAATTTTTCTTGTGTATTTTCAAACTTAGAATCAAACACCCAAGCGCTGGAATTAAAGGTGTGTACCACCACCACCTAGGCCCCAAATGAAATTCTTTCACTTATTTTTGAAACAGGGTCATGCTTTATAGCCCTGGCTATCTAAAACTTGCTATGTTAGACCAGGCTGGGTTCAAACTTACAAACATCTACCTGCCTGTGCCTCCCTAGTACATGAAGTGGATAAAACGGTGTTCACCACCTTGCATGGCCCCAAACGGCTTAATTTGTAGTTTAATTTGTAGTTAACTAAGCCTGCCTTGTTTTTTGTTTGCATGCTCTAAGGTCAAGCTGGCCAACTTTGAGGCCTGGCACTGGAATAGCAGTCCATGGCTTCCGCCACTAATTACTACTTCAGTCAATATCTGAGGATTGCAACAAAAGGCACCTGGCAGTGGTGGTACACACCTTTAATCCCAGCACTTGGGAGGTAAAGGCAGGCGATCTTTAGAGTTTGAGGTCAGCCTAGAGTACAGAGCGAGTTCTTCAAGAGTCAGAGCTATCCATAGAAGCCCTGTCTCAAAAAGACAAAAACAAAAGCAGTGACTGTGTGGGGACTAGCAATGTTACTGTTGGTAAAGTGCTTGCCTACAGGTTGGAGACCTTTCAGCAGTTCAGAGTACTAAAGACGTCTGAGTTCCCAGCACCCACATGGTGGCTCACAACCATCAGTAAAGGGATCTGCCTGCATTCCTGGTGTATCTGAGGACAAAGACTGTATTCACATAATAAGATAAATAAAAATCTTAAAAAAAAAAAAAGTGTTTGCCTACTATGTACAAAGGCTTGAGTGGAAGCATTGTATAAACCAGGTCTGGAGACCGCAGGATCAAAAGTTCAAGGTCATTATTGGCTACTGAGGAAGTCAGGCTAGCCACAGCTACCTGAAAAACAATTTTAGGGGAGCAGTGTAGAAGTAGATAAACAGGTCAGAGTGCTTGCTTGGTCTTTTAAAAGATAAGTTCAATTCCGCACCCACATTGGTTATTTTCAAAACTGCCTGTGACTCCCCTCCTCCGATTTCCATAGGCACCTGCACACACAAAATTTCTTTAAAAGGCATGGTGGCATATACCTATATGCCCAGTACTCAGGAGGCTGTCAGGATAGCCCTGAGCTCTGAGCCTGGGTTGTAAATATCTATATAAAAATACATTTTATTTATTCATTTATTTTGGCTTTTTGAGGCAGGGTTTCTCTGTGTAGCCCTGGCTGTCCTGGAACTTACTTTGTAGACCATGCTGGCCTGGAACGTAGAAATCCACCTGCCTCTGCCTCCCAAGTGCTGGGACTAAAGGCTGCCACCAATACACCCAGCTAGTAAATTTTATTCAAAACAAAAATATTTTTTGTTTAGGGTGAGCTGGCGAGTTGGCACAGCAGTTTAGAATACTGGCTGCTGAGTTCAATTCCCAGCAAACACATGGTGACTCACAACAGTCTATAAAGGAATCTGATGCCCTCTTCTGGCATGCAGGTGTACATGTAGACAGAATATCCCTATGTCTAACAAAAGAAAATACATAAAACAAATCTTGCTGGGCAATGTTGGTGCATAACTTTAATCCTAGCACTTGGCAGGCAGAGGCAGACAGATCTCAAGTTTGAAGTCAGCCTGGTCTACAGAGTGAGGTCTAGGATAGCCAGGGCTACATAAACTATCTGGAGAAAAAAAAAGCCAAATTATTATTATTATTATTATTATTTTTTTTTTTTTTTGGTTTTTTGAGACAGGGTTTCTCCGTGTAGTCTTGGCTGTCCTGGAACTCACTCTGTAGACCAGGCTGGCCTCGAACTCAGAAATCCGCCTGCCTCTGCCTCCCAAGTGCTGGGATTACAGGCGTGCGCCACCACGCCCGGCTCCAAATTATTTTTTTACAGCCAGATATGTCTGTACACACTTTCCTTAATTTCAATATTAGGGAGGCAGAGGCAGCCACATAGTGAGTTACAAGCCAGCCAGAACTACATAGTAAGGAGTCAAAACCAAATAAACACTTTTTTTCAGCAATCTCTTGTGTTATCATTCTGGAGACAAATCATACACTAGGCTTTTTTTTTTTTTTTTTTTAAACTAATGCAGGCAGACAGGCACTTTCAAAGCTCTACAAAGACAAGGGCTAGAACTCCTCATCTCCCATGAACCCCACAGGATTCCTGCACACTCAACAGCAAAGTTCCAACCCATGGGGAAGTGTGCAATGTGAGAGGGTGGAAAATAGTTAAAGGCTCATCACCGCATATTGACAAAATGACAGGTCAGTGTTAGAGACTCCTCACTTAAAACCACACAGATCAATGGCAGCAAAAGCAGACTTAATCACTCCTACTCCTGACAGCAGGGCATAGGATTCTGCTAGAAAATCAACACCCCTGGACAGGTCAGGTCAGGTAACATACCTGGAATCCTAGAACTTGAGGGACTAAGCGAGGAGGTAGAGGCCATCTTGGGCTACATAGCAAGATCTGTGGCTGGAGACATGTCTCAAGGGCAAAGAGCACTTGCTGTTAGCTAGGTCATAGTGGTGCATGCCTTTAATCTCAGCACTCGGGAGGCAGAAATATGAACACCTGAGTTCAGGAAGAGCCTGGTCTACACACCAAGTTCCATAATAGTCAGGGCTACACAGAGAAACTCTACCTTGAATAAACAAAACAAAAAATAAGTGCATGCTGCTGTTCTGGAGGGTTTGTGTTCGATCCACATGGTGACTCATAACACTTCGAAGGGATTCAGTGCCTTTCCTGGCCTTTGTGGGCACCAGCACACAATGTCGTACAGACATACATGTAGACAAGACATCCATACAATATAAAAAATTTAAGTAATTTTGAATGTTTCCTTGCCTAGCAGGGGAAGGTTGTAGAGGCAGTCACCAGACTAACTGTATGTGGATCCTAACTGGTTCTCATTATACAACCCAGGATAGCCTCAAACTTGCAACCCAACTACCTTAGCAGCCCCAGTGGGGCATTATAGATATGCAGCCACTATTCAGTGGTTAGTTTCTTGTGGAGCAGTTTGATAGACGACCAGTCTCTTTCTAGCTCTTTTTTTGGGGGGATTTGGTTTTTGTTGAGACAGAGTTTCTCTGTATAGCCCTGGCTGTCCTGGAACTCACTCTGTAGACCAGGCTGGCCTTAGAAATCCGCCTGCCTCTGCCTCCCAGAGTGCTGGGATTATAAGTGTGCACCACCACCACCGCCCAGCTTCTCTTTCTACCTCTTAAGAGTAAGAGAGAAAAATCCTTTGGGTGAAGTTTAGGGAGTGCTGAACCAAGACAAAGGGCTTTTCCCATGCCAGACCCAAGGTCCCGCTGCAGAGGTGTACTGGTCAAAACTAAGGCCTGATTATCCATTAGGTACTGCAACCTCTCCCTACTGTCTTAGGTAAGTGGGTTAATGATAACAGCCCTCTTAAAGGCCGAATTTCTGCAAGAAACAGCCTAGAGGTAAAGGCCAGCCCTTCCTACCTAGAAATTGAGGGCATTAAGTTGAAGTGGGCACCGAGCAGTGGTGGTGCACACCTTTAATCCCAGCACTTGGGAGGCAGAGGCAGGCGGGATTTCTAAGTTCAAGGCAAGCCTGCTCTACAGAGTGAGTTCCAGGACAGCCAGAGCTACACAGAGAAACCCTGTCTCGAAAAACCAAAAAAAAAAAAAAGTTGAAGTGGGCAGTGTGAGTTCTCAACACATCAGGACATCTGCAGCATGGCGGCACACAGCGAACAGGTCCCACTTCAGACCATGACTGCAGGTCAGTACTCTGCCCCTCTCTGGCAGGCGAAGCTACTAGAGAAAGCCACAGCACTGTCAGTGAAGCTTTAGAAACTAGCCCAGCCTCTGACAAGGCTCACCCAATCCACCAGGAAGAAGTGCAGAGCACCAGCACGGGGTTCTCGTCAGCCCCCACCCACCTTCCCGTGGGAACTCTACCTTCACCACACAACGACCAGTCTCCCCCGACAGGGCCTGGTTCCTTAACTCTCATCTGAATTCAAATGGGGGAGAAGGGAGAGAAACTGCACTTAGGCTGAATCATCCATTTTATTTGATTTTATTTTGTCATGTGCTCACAGCATTTCTCTTTCTCTCCTCTCCCTGGCAGGTCACAGAGATAAATTAAAAATAAAATCTACAAGGAAAATAATTTATAAAAAGCACTCCCAGGCTCACACTTTCTATCCCTACTGCTCAGTTAGGAAACCCCCTCCTCCCTGCAGAGGGAGGATCAGTGCTTCCCCCCTCACCCCTGCTAGTCTGGGGCAGGCAGTACTCCAGAGCTGACCAAGATTGGGGGGGGGGGGGGAAGGGGGGACGGCAGTGGCAGTTTAAAAAGAAAAAGAAAAAAAAAAGACACTGTGGTCCTGGAACCATCTGGCTATCTTGGCGCTGCCCCTCACTGCCTCCCCCAGGGCTGTCCTCCAGGAGCCCAGGCTAAGCGGGCTGTGAAGAAGCTACCTGAAACCGAAAGCCTAGGGGAGGGTCATCTCCTGCCCACTGCATGCACTTCTCATTTTCCTAGAAAGAAACCCAAAAAAGAAATCAAGACCAGACCTCGGGACAGAGGAGAAGAATCCCAAGTGTTCACACAGTTAACACGGAGTCTTTATGGCAGAGAGAACATTTAGCAGCTTTGAATAGTGGGGCATCCTTTTTACTCAACACAAGCATCCTAGGCCCTATACGTGTAACAGGGCACACGCCCTAAAGAAATCAAAGCGCATGTCTACGAGGACTAGGTTTTGTTGCTGGGGTTTATAGGCTTTTGTTTTCCCCCAGTGAGGAGCCCAGGTGTTAGTAGGCAGAGGGGCTGAGGGAAGAGTCACTTCCCAGTGTTGTGCTGAACAGTGCCTGGATGTCACTGGGACCTCTCCTCCACACCATCTCCTTCCCCGTTTAGACCCTGCAGAGGAAGCTGTAGGCCGAGTTCCAGATACTGCCAGAATAGCACCCCACTCCAGAGCTGGAGGCAGCCTGTGAGGGTGGGGACCACCAAAGGGAGGAGGGCCAAAGAGGACAACACTTCCATGCAGGCTCTCTGAGGACAGTGGGAGCTCAGCTCTGGGATGGCTCGGGAGGGAGGTGGCCGTGGCAGGGCAGTGAGTGACATGCGTGGTGCTGGGGCTGCTGCACACAGGCCTCATTATCACTTCCTCTACTCTGCCCTCCTCAGGCCGAAAGTTAGCAGGGACTGGCCCCCACAGCTTCCCACGTCAGTAACTGAAATATTACAGGTGCCATCCAAGAGCTTCTTTCCCTTCAGGGATGCAAGAGTTCAAGAAACAGTTACAAAGCCCTTCCGTGGCCCTGCCATGTCTGTTTCCATACCAGTAACTCTCCCTAGGCCCACCAGAGTCACCTCGACTTCACTGCTTAGAAATAGAAAGCTGGCCAAAGCTCTTAACAGTTGCTCAGGTTTTCCTGACTGCTTTGATTTTAGGGGGTTTCCTTCCTTTTCTCCTTCCAGGAATGAGACTTTCTACTACTTTCTCTCCTTCTCCCTCTGTCAGCCCTCACTCCACACAGCTCCTCTACCTCCAGCATGCCAACACCGCCCTTCCCTCAGGAGAAAGGGAATAGGCTGGGGACCCCAATCACCCAAATAATCTGGTCATCCCTGCCCACTCCCAGTGGGGCAGCTGAGCCAGACAGCGCCTGCGCCTGCGCCCGCCTCTTCGGTGCACTGACCCGCAGTCATCCCATCTGAGAAGATATATTGGATAAGAAGGCATTTAAGTCCCCAACGTTAGGTCCAGGCCCAGCCCTTCTCCAGTTTCGGTCTTAGTGAGCATCCACCCCCTGCCTCCCCAGGCTCACTTCCTCCGGTCCTTTGGCTTTCTCTCCTGTCGCCGAGCCTGCTGGTCAGCCATCGTGCGAGGAATGAGGAGGACACTGCCATCCCCAGCATACTGAAGGGCATACTGACTGGGTGAGTAGGGCCTCCCATTCTCATCCCGCAGCCGCCCAAACACCTCCTGGTATAAGCTTTGGACCTTCTGCTTCATCTGCCGCAGAGACCGCAGGAACTCTACCTTTTCTCGGAGCAATCGGGCCTTATCTCGCTGCAAATCCTCCACATCACGTTCTAGGTTCAGGATGGTGTCCAACTTGCGCTTGCGGCAGTTCTGTGCAGCCATCTTGTTTTTGCCCCGACGCCGGATATCCCGGATGAGGCTGAGCTGGGCCTCACTCAGCTGGTATTTGGACAGCAGCTCATTGAACTCCTCTACGGGCAGGTTGATGATCTTGTCATTGGTGAATGGGATCTTCATGGCTCGGGCTCTGTGCTCATCTCGGCTCATCTGCTTGTCCAGGAAGTCAGCCTGCTTTTCCTTGCTACCTTTCTTGAGGGTGCTGGGTGGTGGTAGATCAGCAGAGTCAAGGGCACTGGGTGCCATATTGTACGTATGATTATGGCCCACATGCTCTAAGTAGGGAAGGCAAGAGAGCTGAGAAGGATCCTGATAGCTCATGCGGCAGAACTTGGAGTATTCTGGCTGGTAGCCCACTGCACCCTCAGCCTCTTCTAGATCTAGGGTCTCAGAGTCAGAGCTGTAACCAACAGCACCCTCCTCAGAGAAGGAAGAAGAGGCAGAGGAGGAAGCAGAAGAGGAAGAGGAGGAGGAAGAGGAAGAAGAGCTCCCTTCAGAGCTGCTCAGAGAGGAAGGGCTATGGCTGGAGTCCAAGGAGAGGCCTGAGTCAGAGTCAAACTCCTCCTCGAGCTGGGAGGCCTGCACCGGGTTGAAGCCCTCCTCAATGGCCAGGTCCATCAGGCTGATTTCATCCAGCATAGCTTCATCTAACAGGCCCCCAAGGGGGTCAGGCAGCTCAGGGCCTGATGTGTCATTGGCCGTGCCATTGAGCTGGGATGGAAAGAAAAGCCCTGCTAGGTTGGTAGAGCCAAAGGTGGAGTTGAGACTGGTGGAGTTGCTGGGGACAAGTGGAAGCAGTGTGGAGCTGCTGGCCACAGGCAGGCTCTCCACCTCGGGGCTGAAGAGGGAGAAGTCCTGACTGCAGCCCCCCAGGGATGCCTGATGCAGGCTGACATTCTGATTGATAGGAGTGTTGGGAGCAAGGCTGTAGTTGGTGCTAAGAGGGTCTCCAGGAGGGGCATCGTACAGAATTTCATTTGCTGATGTATTTACTTCCATAGCCTGGAAGAGAGAATTGTACCAGCATTCAAAAGGAGCAGACTAACACCAGGTAGGTCCCCCGAATGAAGAACAGCTTCCTGAGCAAAAGAGCAAAAACCTGAACAGTAAAGCCCCTAGCTTAGGCCAATAGGCCTGCCACAGGGGCTACCTAACTATGGGTTTCAGCCTGATGCAGAACTGACCAGCTCCTGGGTGTGTGGCTAGATCCCCGTTATCTTGAAGTGGATTGGAGTACACAAACTCAAACAGCCAAGTATAGTTCTGAAAACCTGCTACAAGAGCTTGCTGTGGGCTCACAAGCACGTCACCAACCGTTTCTGACCTTCCACTGCCCACATTTTAACAACTGAGGGCTAAAGGTAGCTCGGGGGTAGAGCACATGCCTAATAGGTACCTTGGGCTCTATCCCAGCATTGTAAAAAACAAATCCAGCCGGGCATGGTGGCGCACGCCTTTAATCCCAGCACTTATGTGGCAGAGGCAAGCGGATTTCTGAGTTCGAGGCCAGCCTGGTCTACAGAGTGAGTTCCAGGACAACCAGGGCTACACAGAGAAACCCTGTCTCGAAAACAAAACAAAACAAAAATAAATAAATAAATCTAACAGCAAAGGGTTACTAGATGGCAGCAGGCCAAAGGAAGATGCCCATGCTATAAAGCACTATGTGAGAGTGTCAGCAGCTGATTATCTGCTACAGGAAGAGAAGGTGCATCTCCATGACAGCCCATGCTTTGGAAGGCTCCATATTGAGTCAGAACTCAATCCCACCCTGGAGTCACCCCTCAAGTGTCCGTACTTTGCTTCTGTTACCCCCTCCTGGAGGTGCGCGAAACTACAAGCGGAGACAGCCCTGCAGGCTGTGCTTTTCTGTCAATCCTACCTGCATTTCCATGATGGACATGAGATCTTGCCACTGCTGTTCCAAATCAAATGGTGATTCTGTCCCCGTCAGAAGAGGAGATAGAAGGCTGTTCTGAAGGACAGGGGCCTCACTCTCACCAGGCACTGCTTCTGTGATGCTGGAAACGGCGGCTGGGAACTAAGGCACAACACAGAGTTGAATGGAGGTCACCTTTGGCTTTCTCCTAGTGACTAGCATCTGGCTCCCCGTCTTTCTCTAATTCACCCTCAGTAGCCAGGCTCAGGCCAGAACCAAGAGCTGGCCCTGCAGCTAAGGGCTGTGTGTTGCGCAGGTTGCTCAGTGGGCTCTCTGGTCCTCCCCACCAGGCACCTGTAGTAGTAGCAACTGTAAGTCTGACTGGCCTAAGCCGGGCGGTGGTGGCACACACCTTTAATCTTAGCACTCGGGAGGCAGAGGCAGGCGGATTTCTGAGTTCGAGGCCAGCCTGGTCTACAGAGTGAGTTCCAGGACAGCCAGGCCTATACAGAAAAACCCTGTCTTGAAAACAAACAAACAAAAAGTCTGACTGCCCTAGGCCCTGGGTATCTATGACTACTGTAAGTCCAACCGGCCTGGCCTTAGCTTTCTATAACAAGCACCCTTTTTCAGAACCACTGTAGGTTTGCAGTGTCCTAGCCATTCTGAATGTCAGACCCGAGTTCCCTATTCCCAGGACAACAGAGGGATGGAGATGGGTTCTAAGATGCTAGACACCTTGCCTGTCCGCAGTAGCTACTGCCAAGGCCTAGTGCTTTTGAGTCCACTGTCTACTGTGCCTTTACAGGCCCCAAGCCAAAATATAATCAGGTTTACTGCAAGACACAACCCTGATCCAGAGCAAGTTTTCTGGAAGTGCTCCAGCACGGTGAGTCTGGGGAGCAGGGAGAGCAGAGACCATGCCGGAGACAGTGGGAGCGGTAGTACCTGTGCAGGGAAGCTCTCCCCAGTCTCTCCATCTACTAGCAGGTCTCGGGCCAGAGCTTCCGCGCTCTCGCCTGACCAGGTGTCCTCTCGTTCTCCTCCATCTTGCAGTTCCTTATCCACATCCTGCTCCTTCTGGCGATGACTGTAGTCAAAAACCTCACGCCCAGCCCCCAGATCAATATCCTGTCGCCAAAGGATGTCAATCAGATCTATATCCTGAAAGACAGACCAAGATGACTTTAGCTTTCAAGCAGCCCCCACCCAGGGAGAGAGCTCCCGATCCTACCCCTCCGAGGTCCCACCTGACACTCCAGTCAGTCTCGGGTGGGGTCACACCCAGGCCTGTGCCTGTTAGCTTTCCTCCCCTGCTTCCTCTGCACCAGCAAGGCATCGTTCATTCCCAGGCAACCTTCCACCAAAACAAGAGCCATTACTAAAAACTACTAACATGTCTAGCATCACACAGGTTTGGGTTTAGAATGTGCGCCAGAGTCACACCCAAGCTACAGAGCAGGGCTGAATCACCTCTAATAAGGCAGAGAAGGAAGCAAGAGACCCTTCTCAAGAGTAGGAGACCCTGAAAACAGACTGCCTGACCATGGCAAGCAAGGGCAAACTGCCCTGTGGAATTGCTTAGCAGTGACCAGGCTTGCATCAGCCTGTGGTGCCACTGCATTTGCATAAAGGGGTGGGGTAGCCTGGAGAGGAAAATCCCTGCATTTCCAACCACCTGATGCAACCAATGACAACGCCAGGCTGTCTCCAGCCCTTCTACAGTCATTCCCCCTTCACTGGCTCACAGCTGGAGTAAGCTTGAACATCTACAACTATTAAAGGTCCAGCCTCACCTCATGATCCCTGACAGAATTCAACTGATCATAGCAAGCTGCTCAAACCCAAGGGAACCTCAGACCAGAATTCAACTGATCATAGCAAGCTGCTCAAACCCAAGGGAACCTCAGACCAGACCGTTAGATGATCCCCCAGTACATACCCCACCCTTCCTTAGGCCAATCTCACGGTGTCCCCTTACACCAGGGCTACCTCACCCCTCCCATACCACACCCCAGCACTCACCAGCTCCCCATCAGTCAACCCACTCAAGGACATAGCTCTCATCACTGCTGAGCTGACTGCAACCTTGGACATTAACATGCCTCCTTTCACTTTGTTCTGTGGCTCCTGGACAGTTCCTGCAGCAACTGCCACCCCCACTAACAGCAGTGCAGAACCCCAATAGAGCCATTTCAACTGCCTATATATACCCTCCTTCTTGGAGTCTTCTCAGCAAACCTGAAAGGACCCTTAAGTGTTGCCTTCCTTCCAGAAGTCTAAAAGCACACACTTTCCACTGAAGAGTATCTTTAGACCAACCCCACCACTCCACCCACAGCAGGGACCGTACTCTTGCCTACCACCACTTACCCCATCCTAAGACCCCAAAGACCTCCCACATGTACCTCTCCCTTGAGTCTCTCACCGTACACCAACCTGCACAGAAGCCCTGGACCCAGGAGCAGAGGGGGGCTGGGCCACCCGGTGACCAGCCAGCCAAGAGTTAAGGGGCCTGTCTTTGGCATGGCCCCCACCACTGTGAGAGCTGCGGTCCAGGCGGGTCATGGTCTGCGAGAGGAGCCCCAGAGCAGCCGGTGCCGGTAAGCCGGACAGGGGGCTGCAAGGAGCTCGTGGCTTGCAGGAAGCACACCAGGCTGGAAGGGTGGCCCCTTGGTAGCTCCGAGGGGCCCGAGGAAGGTGCCCCGCCCGTGCTGCTGCCTGGGCGGCCCAGCCCAGCCCCCTTCCTCCATCCTGGAGCAGCCCCCTCCCACCTCACAACCCCAGTTCCACTCAGGCGCCCAGCAGCCCCCACCCTGAGCTCACCGCAGAGGCTGCAGTGAGTCGGGACTCCCACCCCATGCTCCGCGCTCACGCTGCAGAGGAGAGCAACTCCCTCTTGAGCCTATCCTCCCGCTCCTCCCTCTCCCCCTCCCCACGCCCCCCAAACTTGTTACCTAGGCTGCCGCAAGGAGCCAATCCCCTCCCCCTCCCACCCCGCAGGTCACTGCTGAGGCTGCAGAGAACCAATCCCCTCCCCCAGGTCAGCAGCTGGGGCTGCGGAAAGAGCCAATCCCCTCCCACTGTCGTTACCTAGGCTGCGCTGCGAGCCAATCTCCTCCCCCAAGTCTCCGCTGGAGATGCGGAAGGAGCCAATCCCCTCCCACCGCCTGTTACCTAGCTGCAGAAGGGAGCCAATCTCTGCACCAGGGCAGCTGGAGAAGCTGCCGCAAGGAACCGGCCCATCCCTGGGCCGCCTCCGTCTCCTTGAGGAGATGCACCCAGGGGCGGGCAGCCCCACCCAGCCCAGTCAATCAGCTGGGGTGGTGCAGTGAGAGTCCTGGGGGAAGGGGTGCCACTTTGCTCCCTCCTGTCGCATCTTGCTCTTCCAGGCCACTCCTGTGACTGGGCAGACACTCCTCCAGAAGCTTCACTGAAAACTAAATTCTTTGCTGGGAAGTGGAAGGAGTTTCCCCATTCCTTAACAAGGCTATGGCTAGTCCTCAAGGCTAGGGATCACAGGCCAGGCTGGGCAGGAACCCAGGGCAACCCAAGCCAGAAAAAAGGCCCAGGAGCTTTGTCACCCTACTACAGGCCAGAATGGAGGAAAGGGAAAAGCCATTATTACATACATGCGGCATGTCAGTGCAGGCCAGGTCTATCCCCTACCAAAAACAAACAAACAAACAAACAAACCGCGAGAGACAATCCTGAAGCCAGCACTAGGGAGACAGGTGCTAAGCAGGTCCTGGCCAGATACACCGGTTACCCACTTCCATTTTAGCTTTTTAAAGAACAACTTGGGGGAGGGGCTGGGGTAAGGAGGAGGAAAAAGAGAGCATTTGGTGCCCAAGCCTGACTAGCACCTCTCCTAGCAGGGGTCCGGGGGTGGGGGTGGAGGAGGTGAAATCTGACAGAATTGGCATTGAAAACCCCACTTCTGCCTTCCTGGATTGCTTCTCAGGGGAAACATTTCTCCTCACTACTACTCCCCCAGAGCCTAAGGTCAGGCCAGAGAGACAGTGCGTTCTCCCTTGGTTACAGCCTGCTTCTAACCCAGGAAGAGCTGTAAACAGGCCACCCCTTGCTCTGGGCAGGGTGCCAACCTGGAGGGGAATCCTATCCCTGACAAGGGCCTAAGCCATGGCTGCCCATCCAACAGGCCTGGCAGCAGGGAGCACCCCAGGGATAATACCGGCTCCAGCAGTGCCTGTCACATGCTCTGGACCTGGGTATTTTTATCCCTGAGTTGCTGAGGAAATGTTGTTCTAGGCACATCATAATCCTCCTTTCCCTCCTCCCCAGCCTGGGTCCCTCAAGCATGACCCACCCAGCTTCCCAAAGGGAGTGGTAAAGGCCTGGGTCAGAGAAAACACAACCTTCTTTATGGATATGAAAAGGAAAGCAGATACCAAGTTCCATCCTATTCTACCCCAACACACTCAGTTACATCTAAAAAATTCTACATTCCCCAAAAAACTCCCTGAAGGGCAGTATCAGTGCTAACCCTGTAGGTTCTCAGGAGAAAACCTACCCATGCCACTTGGGGGCAGGAACAGGAGTCTTCAGATCTCTGGACTTCAGAAGCCCATTTAAATGACAGGGTAAGAAGAAGCAGAAAAAGGTGAGATGCCAAATGACACTACAAGAATCTAACACAAAGCCAAACAGGTGAACACGCCTGTAATCCCAGCATGTGGGAGAGGCAAAAGTAGGTGGGCCGGAGGACTTTTCCAAGTTCAAGGCTACCCTTATCTACACAGAGCAAGAGCCAGGCCAGCCAGATCATCTCAAAAATATTAAAATTTTAAAGAAAGATATAAGACCAAAAGCTCTGAGAGGCAAAAAATGCTCCAGACCCCGATGGTCAGACAATCCCAGCCTCTTTCACACAGAGCCAGTAGAGCTAGCTGATCTAGAGTGGCTTTCCCAGTCACAATTACTAACAACTCGGGGTGAGATAAACTTAGAGCCAGGCTGCCCTGAGCTGTTTAAGACAAGTCAGCAACACTCCTGGTTTTGCCTATCAGGTGCCAGGAGCATCCTTCACCACAGCTATGACAAAAATCACCCCTAGATGAGGACCATGGAGCTGATATAAGCCATCCTCTCTACCAGTCACTAATGATCAAGACAGCTGAGATGAGTAGGCTTCATTCGGGAAGGGAGACAAAATGTGGTGTGAGCTGGTGGGCGACGGGAGTCAAGCTCTGCAGCAGCCAGACACTAACCAGGCCAGTGACAGAGCAGTGATCTCCTGGGCTCCTAGGGCTAATGGCAGACCAACGCTGTTCCACTACCTAGGTCGTCAGACAGGGCAGCAGTGGCTATCTGCATCGCTAAAGGAGAGGAACCGCATCCTTCTCTACACCCACAGGTTTGCCAGCCCTGTGCCAGGAGCTGACGATTGCCTCGAAGCTCAGATCAAGCTGAGCTGAGCACAGTACAGTTCTCCTCTAGCTTCCAGCCTTTTCTTTCTGCTCTACTCCCTGCAGCAGGCCTTTAGCAAAGAACGGGAGCTTTGGCCTCTGCTGGCCAAGAATAACTACCAAAGTCTGCCCCTTGGCTCAGGCCCAGGAGAGTTAAAGGGAGTTTACAACAACAAGCCTGACCTGGAGAACTTTAGGGTACAGTACTGGTGTTTTAGAGTGTGTGTGTGGTGGTGGGGGTACAAGTCAAGAGAGGCCACACAGTATGTGTCTTAGCAACAAGATACACTCAATCAAAGCCCATCATAACATGGCCCTCTCCCCAACTAAAGCCTCTAGCAGTCGTACCGAAATCTAAGCAGTAAAAACCCTGGCATGTTATAGGAACCACCCTAGACAGTACCCTCAGTGGTGGGTCAATAGTTCAAAACAAAAATGTTCCCAGCTCCCAACCCTGAAGTGAGACAATTTAGGCCATTCCTACCCAAGCAGTGCCAGAGGTCCAACCCCAACCCCAACCTATTTGGTTCTTCAAAGGACTCAGTGCAGAGCCAACAATCCTTCAGAATCAGCCCATTCCTTCCCAACGCCCAGGCCCACCCACAGCCACAGGGCCACTAACCTCCTTGGTTAGGTCTCCACTGACAGGAGGGGCTACGGCCCCCAAGTCCTCCAAATCTTCACTGAATCCCTGCTCCGTTTCACTTTCTCTCACGCCGTTGTCTGGGCCTGTCACATCCTGGAGGCCACTGGAACTCTCGAGGGCAAGGCCTGAGTTGGGCTGGCTGCCAGAGACAGACCCCTCTGGGTCCCGGTGAACCAACCAAGCATTTACCTCAGTGGTGGGCACCTGGAACCTATCCAGGGCCCTCACCTGACTAAGGAGCCGGCGGGCAGTGAAGTAATTGTCCAGGTCTATGCTCTTGGGGTGGATCCCATAGCCATCCAAGGTATTCCTCAGGTTGTGGAACTGCGTCTGGGTATAAGCAGAGCTGGGCCCCAGGATGATCTCCCGGAGAGGGGGGAGCTGTGAGGTCAGGTAAGTATCCACGTCCACCCGAACCCCAATCAGACTCAGCAGAATGGTGAACTGGAGAAGTCCTTCCGTTAAATATTTCTTCAGAGAAAGCATTGCTGAAGGACCAGAATATTTATGCTTTTCTGTTTTTAAATCTTCCACAAGACAAATCAAGGCCACTGCTCGGCCACTTCAGTCAGCAGGCCACCCTCCTCAGTGTGAGACCCTGTATCCCACCCCAGCACCGCACCGGGGCTAAGCTCCCTGCCGGCCCCAGAGGAAAGCACACCCTGTGGAGCGAAAGCCACATTCACTTCTCCCTTCTGGACACCTCACCTCGCAGAGCTGAGCTGCTCTTCGTTCCTATCCAGCACGGGCGCTCAGGGCCCTCAACTTACTTCACCACAGTCCATACACAGTCACTTTCCGATTCACATTCGTTGTAGTCTGTGGAAATCCACTGCTGACTGCTCACACCAACAGCTCATGGAGTCTTTCTTTCCTCCTTTTTTTTTTTTCCCCTTCTCCTTCCTAAGGTTTATTTTCTTTGGCAGGAGCTACAGGTCTTTGTCTTGGGTCAGAGTGTCCCGCCTCCTCTGCACTTCCCAGGGGGGTTTCCAGAGAACCCTGAAATGGGAATCACAGGACAGCCAGATAAGATTCCATACTCTTCGCATCATGATCAAGGTAAGAACCTTCAGAGAGACAGTAGGAAACATACTTAAAGGCTACTTTTATACAGAAAAACCAGACCAAACCTGCTGTACCAACAAGGAAAGGAAAAGGGGTACACAAGCACTCTCAGTTACTAAGTATAAAATCTGCTATACTTTTTTAAAGGTCTAATTTGAAGCAAACCGTGCAAGGCATTCAAAATCATCTTACACTTTGTCTAATTTACCAACACTCTTAATAGAACACATTACCCGGTTTCTAATTTTAGCACAAGAAGCCCATTTCCTACCCTTAAAAAAAGTTGGTTTCCCATGTCATTGTCCCTTCCAACTCTAAAGAGGAGGGAGAGATTATTACTGAAGGACTGTGAAAAAAATATTTGGGAATGTTCAGGCCTCCATTTCACATGCCTTTTTGTGATTCCAGCTTTGAAATCTCATTTCCCTTTCCTATCATTCTTTTGTTAATTTTTTTTTTTTAATAAAACGCCAGCTTAATAGCACAGGCCACTCAGAGCATTGAAACATGAAGATTAGGGGTTTAAGACCAACTGGTCAAATTAATAAGACCGTTTCAATAGTAAAAGTAAAAGAATGCACGGAACATGGATACAGAGCAGGGGCGCCTGGTTAGAGGCCCTAGGTTCAACCCCCAGTATGGCAAAATAAAAGAATGGGGCAGGGTACTGGAGGGCAGTGGAAGATGGTGGGAGCCCTGCTCCAGCTGGAATTTGAATTCACAGGTTTTATCTTTATTCACATGACCTTCTGAGCCAAAGCAGAAGGATATGGCCAAGTTCTCAATCTAAGTTGCCAAGTGGGGAGAAGGTAAATTTGCCTTTCTGTTTCTGATTTCTACTTTTGAGCTTCCATTAAATTCATAAACTCCTCTGTTGTGACCCACTACCAACTCCATTCCAAAGGTGAAGTAGGAGCTACACGTATGAGACACACACACACCCACGAATACCCTCATTCGGCTGAGTAAACATCCCTGCTTCTGAAACCCGCCCGTCCTCACGCAATTTACTACCAAAACTTGCCAAGAGCCACTTAAAGTTTGAGAGAGCAGACAAAGTTCTTCAAAGCCAAGAAGACCAGAGAGAGGGCTCTGGCCCCAGTCCGGTCCCACCCTGCCATACCCGAGTCTGGCTGAGACCAAGCTGCCATGCCCACTCTCGGCGCCGCGGCTCCAAGCTTTCTGGGACAGCAAGCGACAAGTGCTACTTTCCTGGCCTTGACCCACCCTTAAAAGCGAGCCTCACCCCGCCCTCCGTTCTCGAGGCCCCACCCCACTCTCGAGCCCAGCCTCACCACGCCCTCCCATGCCCTCGGCCCTTCTCAGTCCAGCCCACCCAGGAACACGCTTTCTGGTCGGCCCCGCGTTTCTTTCCGGCCATGTCCAGGGCCCGAGCCCGATCAAGACCCCTCTCGGCCTCCTGGGTCCCGCCTCCTGCTCCTCAACCACATCTCGCCGCCCCTTATCCCACACGCTTCGGCCCTGTTGCGTCGCGGCTATCTCGTCAGGAAAGGGAATTATAGCAGGTACCCGCTGCTGAGGTCGCAGGCTGCCGCTGCCGCCACAGCAGGCCCTCAGCCCGAGTCCCGGCCTCGCCACCGCCGCCGTCGCCGCCACCTCCGGCTGGCCTGGAGCGCCCAGCCTCGGCTTCCCTCCCCGCCCCCTCCTTCCACTGCACTCGGAAACCCGCCCGCCACGGCCACCCCAGAAACAGTTGATCCAATCAGCTAGCCGGGGCTCTAGCCGTCACCGGATGTCACCTTGATTGACAGCAAAGGAAACCCAATAGCCGAGTTTGTCTCTGCCTCCTCGGCGCTGTCTTCCCAAGACTGACACGGAGAGAAGTCCAATGAGTGTGCAGGCCCGCCCCTCGGTATAGACCCACCAATGAGTGAGGCGAAGACCCTGGTGTCTGGCATTCTGAACCCCTCCGCTGTGGGTCGGAGGCAAGCGGCCTTATAAGTTAGGTGATTCTAGCTCATTGTGTGCCTAGCGTTGCGGTCTTTTAAGGCAGATAATGAAGCATTGACGCCGGAGCCCGAGATTCTGTCCTTGAGGGTTCCCACGGTGACTTGCAAAAGTCCAGTGAGACCTACCTAAGGAGGCCGAGGCGGAGCACGGAGCATGTGGCTCTAATGGTGGCGACGTTCGTGTAGCCATCTTGAGTGCTGGCAACGGAAACCGGTACCTCCTGTCTGCCTTAGAGCCTAGTGTAGTAACCTGGGTCGTCGGGCAGGAAGGGTGGCATCTTGTAGCCCAGGCAACAGTCAGATCGTGGAAACTGCGGGGCAGACAAGGGCCGTAGTGACATATTGGTAGTGTGATACGTAGGACATAGTAGCCATTTTTGCCAGCAAAGAAACATCGGGAAGAGCCCCTCCTCTTCCTCTAACCTTGTACACAGCTTAGTTTTTGCTTTTCAGGAACGTTCCTTCGTTGCCAAAGTTCCCCATACAACGATACTACCAAACCATTGTTTGTGACTCTCAAATATAAGTACGCTGTCAACATCATTTATTAGATTCCAAATTACAAATTTGAGAGATTCTTGTTCAGTAACCCTGGGGTAGGGGCCTGATAACGTTCCCTCTTGAGTAATTCTGATACTGCTGGTCCGAAGACCACATTTAGGAAATCATTGTATTGGAATTTGTACTGTGTAGCTGTGGCAAAGGGGAGGTGCCAGCTGAGTTCTGGTCTCCCTTTAAGAGGCCATAATTTAGTTGACAGTTCATTATTCATTGTCCTTGTGCAATTAAGGACAAGGCCAACTGATAATACTGCAGATAAGTTCCTGCTGTGCATGGAGAGTTAGCAGGAATATGGAGAGGTTCACAGAATGTACTTTTCACAGATAAAATGTGCACCAAGAATTGAACTGATTCTTACAAAAAAATTAAGGTGCCACATACCTTTCTAAATGAAAACATTATTTTGAGCTAGTTTACACTTTCAAAGACTGTTTTTACTTCATCGTTTTTTTAGTGTGTCCCAATAAATTACTAGAATATAAACTTTACGAAGACTAGACATTTGTGTATTAATTGTTGGGTCTTCAAAACAACAAGCATAGCGGCTCATGCCTTTAATCCTAGCACTGTTGGGATCTCTGTAAATTCAAGGGCAGCCTTGTCTACATAGAGAGTTCCAGAACAGCCAGGGCTACACAGAGAGCTCCAGTGTTGGGTTTCAGACCTGGAAACAAAACAGCTGAGGAGTTATTTTACCTACAGAAGCAGACCTGGCCTCCAGGTCCTCCCGGCATCCCTCAGTCCACCCCTGGCGTGCTCCCCCCTCCAGGCAGAGTCTTCGCAGGCTCTTCCCCCTACAATCCAGACATTTTGTTCTCTTGGTCCCTCCCTCCTCTTTTCTCTCCCTCTCTTCATTTGCTTTCTTTCTCTTCTCCCCTCCCTCCCCCTTGACCTTGTGCCTTTGGGACCAGTGAACTCTCCTGCCTTAAAGCAGTTTCCCAATAAACCTGCTTAGGTATACTCTGATCTGGCTTGAATTGGCTCATTTAACCTCTGGAGAAATAATTAATCATCCAGAACAGCCAGTGCTATATAGAAAGTTCCAGAACAGCAGGGCTACATAGATACCCTTTCTCAAAAACAAAACAACCAAACAAAAAGTGTATGGAAGCATGGAACCATGGTGTTAACTACAAAAAAAAAAAAAAAAAGAGTACCCAGCATGCAAGAGGCACAGGGTCTAATCTGCTGCAATAAACAAAAGATTCTAACAATAGAAAAGGACAAAAAACCAAAAAAAAAAAAAAAAAAAAAAAAGGAGGCAGGCAGATTTCTGAGTTTGAGGCCAGCCTGGTCTACAGAGTGAGTTCCAGGACAGCCGGAACTACACAGAGAAACCCTGTCTCAAAAAAAACCAAAAAAAAAAAAAAAGAAAAGAAAAAGAAAAGCAGGTAGACCCTGTAATTCAAAGCTCCTGCAAAAATAGAAGCATTTTCAGAGTACATTATGTTGTTTTCTCAGTTTCTCCCTCTATAGCCCAGGCTGCCCTGGAATTTAGGGCAAGCCTCCTGCTTCTGCCTCCCCAGTTTTTTATTAGAGGTGCATTTCACCATCCTCAGCTAGAGTACATTCTCGACACAGTCAGGGTCCCGATGGGCTTAGAGGCATACACAAAAGTAAAAACAGACAACCAGAAAAGCTAAAAAAGAAAAAAATCACCGGGCAGTGGTGGCGCACGCCTTTAATCCCAGCATTTAGGAGGCAGAGGCAGGTGGATTTCTGAGTTCGAGGCCAGCCTGATCGGTCGGTTTTCTTCTTGCTGTTAGTAATCTGAGCCCTCAGTTCTCAGCTTCCCGCTCTAGTTGCCTTGTTTACCTGGTACCCATACTCCCCTGCTGAGATGGTAATGGACCTCTGCAACTGTAAGCCCCAAATCCTTCTATAAGTTGCTTTGGTCATGATGAAATATCACAGCAATAATAAAGGTAATTAATACACTCATTTCTGACATATTGGGGCAGATCCAAGAGCCTGGCTTGTTAGGCCCACCAGAGCTCAAGCTTTTGTCCTAAAATTCTGGTAATAAAACCAAGAACTAATTTCCACATTTTGAAAGAGGAAAGCAAGGAAACATCATTTAGCCACTAAGTTACTGAAACCACGAAATAGCCGGGCGGTGGTGGCGCACACATGTAATCCCAGCACTTGGGAGGCAGAGGCAGGGTGATTTCTGAGTTCAAGGCCAGCCTGGTCTACAGAGTGAGTTCCAGGACAGCCAGGACTAAACAGAGAAACCCTGTTTCAAAAAAGAAAAAAGAAAAAAAAAAAGAAAAGAAAAGAAAAAAAAAAAGAAACCACGAAATAAACATTGCTATAAGTGAAAAAAAAAAAAAAAAAAAAAGGATGAAGGCACAGTTTACAGAAGGTCCACACCTGTGTCCTTTGCAGGCTGCGTCCCATCACGACCCATCACGCCTGGTCCTGCACAGCAAGCTCAAGGTTCTTCACCCCAGGGGTGGAACGCATCTCACTCCGCTTGAGGTGGCCATTTCTCTGATCCCAACCTCCACTGAAGACTGGGACCATGCAAACCATTGGTAGTATCCAAACAAGAAGGAAGCAGGGTGCTTGCGGGGATGAGAGAAGGGAGGTTCCCACCAGGTGATCTGCACAGAGCTTCAGTAGCTAGATCCTGGTGGTAGTGATCCAGTTTGGGAAGCTGGATCTCCCTAGAGACCAGCAGTATGACTTCAACAAGATGATACTCAGCACAAACCTCCTTCCCAGTCAGAATGAGCGCTGCATGCACAGCTTTGCCAAGAACCTAGTAAACCGGTGTCTCAGAAGGTTGTAAACAGAGTACCTTTTCTAGCCATGACCATGAAGGGCAAAAGTACAGATAGCCTGAGTCCTGAAGGGGGATCCCCTTGTGCCAGGTGTGGGGACATGGAGTCAGAGGCTCAATGGGACCAGGTTGAAACTCAGCCACCTGGCAGGATCTTTATTTGTTAAATTTCTGGGATAGGGTTACTCTGTGTAGCCCCAGCTAGTCTGGAGCTCACAGACGAGGCTGGCCTGGAACTCACAGAGATTCACCTGCCTCTGCCTCTTTAGTGCTGGGATTAAAGGCATGCTCCACCACCTCTTGGCCTGGCAGGATCTTGAAGATTCCTTCTTCTGTCCACATAGTCAGAAGCAGAAACTTTCTCTGGCTTTAGCCCTTGAAGCAAGAAACCATATAAATGTCTCAGGCATTCTCCTACTGTGTGACTGCTGTATCTTGGTGGTTGGCAAAACCAACAGGTATGATTTGGGTGTTGGTAATGGTTGTTCTGGGTTCCAAGAGGTGCACCAACGCACATGTGACAACCAAAATCAGTCAGTGGGATTCTCGGCCCTTGGTGTACATTTGTGACAGATATGGTTCTATTTGTTTGTTAATAAGAATAAGTGTATTTTTCTTTAGATGAACAAGGACAATACTGATAGACATGCCAAAGAGGGTGGGGGAAAGTCCATGACACCCCAACCCTACACAGAGAACTAGAGACAACTAAGGAATCCAGAGAGTGGAGAAAATGGCCTCCTCCATTGGTCTTCAGGAAAGAGGCCGCAACTGTGTATCCAGATCCAGACGGTCAGCCTTAAAAACACACGTACATCTAACTTTACACAGACTGAGCAGGTTATATTTAGGAATACATATATATGTGTGTATGTATGTATATAACACATACATACACACATATTTGCATCATCTATGCATGTAACAGCAATAATAAAAAAAGAGAGAGAGACCATGAATTTGGAAAAGAGCAAGGAGGAGTGCGGGGAGGACTCGGAGGAAGGAAAAGGAGAGAGAAAGTGGTGTGATCACAATCTCAAAGATAAAAGAGGAAAGGAAGTATATTTCCAAGTAAATATGTTTTAAAGGGAGAAACTGGAACCAGGCATGGTAGCCCACACCTCTGAGAAGATCAATAGTTTAGGGGAAGCTTAAGCTATCAAAGAGAGAACTTAGCTTGTTTCAAAAGACCAGAAAGCAAAAGAAATAACAACCAGCATGGTAGTTGGGAATAACATTGTAAAGTATTCTACACTGCTAAAGTGTCCTGTGCCATTTGAGTTCACTGAGAAGATGGCCGTGAAACCTGAGATGCTTGTCTCCTCTGTCTGAGGATCCCTACCTGGAATTCTGACAGGGAAGGAAGAGAAGAGTGAAACGGCCGGAGAGGAAGAACATTGTGTCCTTAAGAAGAGCTAGCCGGTTCCCAGCGGAGGTTACTGTTGTTATGGTACAAAAGTTGCTGCAGTAGAGCATGGCGGCCCAGGACTTTGTCTAGCACTCGGGAGGCAGAAGCAGGCCGACCTCAGCTTAAGGAAAGCCTGATCTACATGGAGAGTTCCAGGTCAGCCAGGGTTCCAAAAGGAGACCCTGCCTCTCTCTCACACACAATCGGGGTGGACAAGATGGTTCATGGTAAAGGACTTGCTGCCTGATAATGCAAGCCAGAAAACCCAACTCCCAGTCCCAGAACCCGCGTGAAGATGGAGGAGGAGGACGAAGAGGGAGGGAAGGATTCCGGGAGAGTCGGATATGATCAAAATACTACACATAGACAGACAGACAGACACAGACACACACACACACACACACCACATCTTAGTTAGGGTTTGGGTTTTTTTGTTTGTTTTTTGTTATCTATGATAGGGTTTCACTGTGCACCTCTAGTTTTGTTCTGGAACTAGCTCTGTAGACCAGGCTACCCTCAAACTCACAGAGATCCACTTGTCTCTGCCTCCCAGGTGCTTAAAGGGATCAAGGGCATGCTCTACCACAGCCAGGCTTTAGTTAGAATTTCTATTGCTGTGATGAGCTACCATGACCAAAACAAACTTGGGGAAGAAGGGGTTAATTTGGCTTGTGTGTCCATGTCACTCTGAAGGAAGTCAGACAGGAACTCAAACAGGGCAGGAACCTGAAGGCAGGAGCTGATGCAGAGGTCATGGCGGAGTGCTACTTACTGGCTTCCTCCCCTTGGCTTGTCAGCCTGCTTTCTCATAGAACCCAGGACTGCCAGCCCAAGGGTGGGCCCATCCTTATCAATTACTAATTAAGAAAGTGACCTACAGGCTTGCCTACAGCCTGATCTTAGAGAAGTATGTCTCAGTTGAGACTCCCTCCTCTGATGACTCTAGCCAGCTCAGTAGTTTTTCAACCTGTGGGTCACAACCCTTTTAGTGGGTGGACTGACCCTTTCATAGGAGTCGAATACCAGATATCCTGCATAACACATGTTTACATTAAGATAACAGTAGTAAAATTACAGTTATTTAGTAGCAAAGAAATAATTTTGTGGTTGGGGTTCACAACGACGTGAACTGTATTAAAGGTTGCAGCATTATGAAGATTGAGAACCACTGGTCTAGTTTGTATCAAGCTGACATAAAATTAGTCAGCACTATATTACTGTGTGTGTGTGTGTGTGTGTGTGTGTGTGTGTGTGTGTGTGAAAGAATAAATAAAATATAATTAAGAAAAACAATGAATGGTTGGGCAGTGGTGGACCATCTCTTTAGTCCCAGCACCTGGGAGGTAGGGGCAGGTGAATCTCTTGAGTTTGAGGCCAGCCTGGTCTACAGAGAAAGTTCCAGGACAGCCAGGGCTACACAGAGAAATCCTGTCTCAACAAACAAAAGAAGCCTGGCAGTGGTGGCACATGCCTTTAATCCCAGCACTTGGGAGGCAGAAGCAGGTGGATTTCTGAGTTTGAGGCCAGCCTGGTTTACAGAGTGAGTTCCAGGACAGCCAGGGCTATACAGAGAAACCCTGTCTTGAAAAAAACCAAAAAAAAAAAAAAAAAAAAAAAGCAAGAAAGAAAAGAAAAAAAAGCAAGAGATTTAGATGTACCTATTAACCACAGAGTAAATCAAGAATTTGGATGTATTTTAAAATCATGGAAGTGAATAGTGTCTGAGTTTCAGTATTGTGGTTTGTGGTACCACGGACTGAACTCAGGCAACTCCCAATGAGCTATATACCCTTAGCCTTCTCTCTGTTTTGAGACATGGACTCATCAAGTTGTCCAGACTAGCCTTGAACTCTGTAGCCAATGCAGTCCTTGAATTTGCAACCCTCCAGACTGAGCCTCCCAAGCAGTACTGCCAGACTTGACTACAGCACTTAAATATGAGATCATTTTTGTTAGTTTCTTTGGCTTCTTCAAAACATTTTTATTAGCTGGGCCTGGTGGCGCACGCCTGTAATCCCAGCACTTGGGAGGCAGAGGCAGGCGGATTTCTGAGTTCGAGGCCAGCCTGGTCTATAGAGCAAGTTCCAGGATAGCCAGGACTACACAGAAAAACCCTGACTCGAAAAACCAAAAAAAAAAAAAAGCCAAACATTTTTATTATGTTTATTTATATGTGTGTGTGTGTGTGTGTGTGTGTGTGTGCACATGAGCACGCACACACGCACGTGGAAACATGTGCAACAAGGTTTCAGAAGTGAGTTTTCTTTCTACCCTGTGGGTCCCAGGGATGAAAGAAACTCAGGTCATCAGGCTTGGCAGCCAGTGTCTTCACCTGCTAAGCTGCATTGCAGGCCATAATTTGTTTCATTTTATTTATTTATCAACAAGACCTCTACATGTGTCCTGGGCTAGCCTGGAACAATCAAATCAGCAGCTCCCCTATCTCAGCTCTGAATGTAGGTTTTACTACCTTGCTCAAGCTTCTGCAGAACAGATGACCCACACGTGGCTGCCACCACCTTCTTTATGATGGACTCATTTTTTATTTTGTCTTTATTTATTTGGAGGCAGGATCTCTCTGTGCATCTCTGGTAAGTCTGGGGCCCATTATGCAGCACACTTACAGAGATCACCCTGCCTCTGCCCCGCAGGGTCTATGCAACCACATCTGTCCCTGTTTGGTCACTTTGAATAATTCCTAAGTGTCATACATAGAATAGCAGTGACTATCTTCCTCCTTCCCGTCCTTCTAGGGTCCCAGGTGACAGGGGAATGGCAGAAGCAGAGAAGGGAGGCTCTCTGGAGAGACGTAAAAAAATCATGGAGAGATCTTCTGGATTTTCCCACACTGTCCTGATCACTTTCTTTTACAAACTTGTGATGGTTTGAATATGCTCAGCCCAGGGAGTGGCACTATTAGAAGGTAGGGCCCTGTTGGAGTGGGTGTGTCACTGTGGGTGTGGACTTTAAGACCCTCATCCTAGCTGCCTGGAAGTCAGTCTTCCACTAGCGGCCTTCAGATGAAGATGTAGAACTCTCAGCTCTGCCTGCACCATGCCTGCCTAGATGCTACCATGCTCCTGCCTTGATGATAATGGACTGAACCTCTGAACCTGTAAGGCAGCCCCAATTAAATATTGTCCTTATTATGTTGCCTTGGCCATGGTATCTGTTCCCAGCAGTAAAACCCTGACTAGGACACAACCCAACTTCAGGTAAACTGCATACATGTGTACAATAATTATTTGTGTGCATGAGACAGAGAAAGAAAGGGATCAGAGACTGTGTTGTGGAGTTAGATGATGTCAGATATGGTTATGACACGCCGGGGACATAACTTTTTTTTTTTGTATTTTTTTTTGAGACAGGGTCTCTCTGTGTAGCTCCGGCTGTCCTGGAACTCACTCTGTAGACCAGGCTGGCCTCGAACTCAGAAATCTGCCTGCCTCTGCCTCCCAGAGTGCTGGGATTACAGGCGTGCGCCACCACCGCCCAGCTTCCGGGGACATAACTTAATGGTAGAACCTTACACGTCGAAGGCCCTGGATTTGATTCCCAGCACTACTCCCAAAAAGAGTATTTTGGAATGGTTTGCATGTCAATAGCAAGGAAGGGGTGGGGTGAGGGAGACTCCCAAATTTGCTGAGATTTACCTCAGTCTTAACAGTAGACAACCTCAGTCTTACCAGCAGGCAACCTAGGCCTGGCAGAGTGCAGGCCTTGGGGTTATTTACTCTTCAGTAGCCGGGAGCAGACCAAAGCCAGTCTCCATTCTCTGTCTAGAGTTCCAGATCAAGTCTGAGCAAGTGCAGTGGCTCCTTCCCGAAACCTGCTGATTAACCTTGTAAAATCCAGGGCGAGTTCTTCACCGAGGAGAGCCCCGTCCTCCCTCCCCAGCCCTCCCCCTCTCTTTGCCTGGGACAGCTGTTAATAGGACAATTACCCAAGAAGCAAAAGAACGATCCCATGCTAATGTGTCATCCGTCCCGGTATATCCATTAAATCAGACTGAGGAGTCGGCTGGAAAAAGTGAGAGCATGCCCTTGCTCCCTCCCTAGGGGAGGGGCAGACAGCCACCAGTAAAACCAGGCCTTGCCAGGCAACTGCCTGCCAGCCGCAGTACCAGGGGAGAGCAGTGGGAAGCCTCGGTGAAAGTTGGTTGTAAGGCACAGGAGTTTGGGGTCACAAAGCAGGTAGCCAAGGGGCCATGGAAATGACTTACATCTTATGATCTGAGTCTGGTTCCTGGGACTGACACGGAGGAAGAAGAAAGCGGACTCCACAGAGCTGTCCTCTGACAGCCACAGGGATGCTGTGACTGTGTATGCCACTGCAGGCACACACGCACGCACGCACGCACGCACGCACGCACGCACGCACGCACAAAATAAATTAAAAATTTCAAAAGGGCCAGCTCACTCTAAGACGTACACCGACGTGCCCACTCCTCCTGGGGATGCACGCTGAGTCTGCCACCTCTCCAAAAGGACCAGCTGCTTCTGTGGGCACCTGTGCCCGCTAGACATGCCTGAGGGATGGGTGAGGCAAGAGTCAGGTAGCCCTCTGAGAAAGGGCAGGGGTGGGGGTGGGGCAGCGACTGGAACCTGCTTTGTCTTCTGCCTAGGTGTCCATTGTCTTCCCTTCTTTTTTTTTTTTTTTTTTTTTTTGGTTTTTTTTTTTGGTTTTTTTTTGGTTTTTTTTTCGAGACAGGGTTTCTCTGTGTAGTTCTGGCTCTGGCTGTCCTGGAACTCACTCTGTAGACCAGGCTGGCCTCGAACTCAGAAATCCACCTGCCTCTGCCTCCCAAGTGCTGGGATTAAAGGCGTGTGCCGCCACACCCGGCCCCTTCTTTAAAAATGTCCGAAGGGCTGGGTTATAGTAGGGCATGCCCACAGAGGCAGATCCAGCTTTTGGACAGAAACCAGCAGATCTTTATGAGTTCCAAGCCAATTAGGACTACCCGCTGAGACCTTGTCTCAAAACAAAACAAATTGTTTAGCTTGACAGGTTGTGGTGGTGACAGGTTGTCTGTAATCCTAGGAGGATGGAGCAGGAGAACTGAGAGGTGAGACCCTGCATTAAAAAAAAATAAGTACTCAGAACTTAGTTATGTGATGTGAATGTCTTTATTTTAACCCCAGGTGTGGGATGTGGGGCTGCCTCGGATTGTCCACAGCAGCTGACTAGATTCGCCTCGTGCTCTGGCAGGGGTGTGATTCTGCCAGCTGAAGTCGGTTTACGTTTGGAATTCTGGGGGCTCTTTAGAGGGTATAAAAAATGCCAGAGCCCTGAGAGGCTGTGGCAGCTGTTACTGCCCCTGCTGCTGTGGTTTGTCTAGTGATCTGAAGAGAGGAGGAGAAGAAATTGGATATCCTAACAACAACAAAGGTTGCACTTTGCCTCCAGGAACTGCATGCTCCTAATCAGCAGGAAGTCGTTTAAAGAGACCGACACCCTAACCTTCTTTCTTGCCTACTTAGTTTAGGGGGTTGGAAGAGATTGGGCTAGAGAAGGGTGGTAGACATAAGAATCCAATACAGTAGCCAAAAAGTTAAAACTGCACGGTGGTGTATCTTATAATACTAGCATTCTGGGGGTGGAGGCAGGAAGATCTGGAGTTCAAGGCTAGCCTCCTTATATAGCAAGTGTGAGGAGAATCTGCGGATAGCCTGGAATACATGAGAACTGTCTTTACAAAACAAATCCATATATAGTAAAGTCTCTCCCTTTCTCCAACACTATGTGATCCAGAGGACTGGACCAGATGACTGCCTGGGATGGCTTTCCTTCAGCCCTCCTGAAAGATTCTGGGGGTATATCCTGTCAATACTGAAATGTTAACATGTCTTACAAAGGAAATCAATTTGGTTTTCCAGCTGCTTCAGACATCTAGTCTGGTTCCTTCTATGGAATCATCCTTTGAAAGTATGTTCCCATCAGCCTGTCAGAAGAGGCAAACCTTCTCCATGGCTGCTAGCCTCTCTCCTGTACCCCACTGCCCCAGTGCTTCTCAAGCTTGGCTACACAAGAATCATCTAGAAAAAAAAAAAAGAAAAAGAAAAGAATCATCTAGGAAGCCCAGGGAAAGATCCAGGACGCAGTCCGACCCCCGACTGATTAGATCCGCTCTCCATCCCCTTCAGAATTGAACATCAGCTTTTTGTAAAGATTTCCTCAGATGATCCTAATATGTAGACAGAGTAGAGAACAACTCACTAGCTTGGAACAAGAACCCAGGTAGGACAGAAACAACAGCCGCAGTCCTAATGCCCAGACTAGAGCCGTCGTCCAACTCTAGGGCGCGCTCTTGACCTCTGGGATGAAAACACCCCATTGTTCATTCATGGCTCTGTAGAGCATTTTTTGAAGCTGAACTCAACCATCCCGTAGGTCTCCCAGAATTGCCCGAAACAAAATTGAGTAATGTTCGCTGTGTGGCTCTCGACCTGACCTGTCGCAATCAGGCAGGTGCGTGACGAGGTAGGGAGAGAGGGTGTTTCAGATGTAGATAGGTTTAAAAATCCCAGCTTTGTCACTAATTGGACTAGCCTTAGCTAAATGAAGACAACATAGTTACTGACAAATCATATTACAGCCAGGCAAGGGGGTGCCTAGCACTTGGGAGGTTGACTCAGAAAAACAGCCAAGTTCAAGGCTAGACAGAACTGTATAGTGAGTTCTGGCCCAGCCAAGGGCTACATAGCAAGACACTGTCTCAGAACAAAGAAAAAAGTCAGAGTATGTCTGTAAAGCCATTCATAAATGAGGTTGAGTTGAGTCTAAGATTTATGTGTTTGTTTATTTATTTTTTTTAGACAGGATCTCATGTAGATGAGGATGGTCTCAAGCATACTAAGTAATCGAGGTGACTTTAACTCCTGCTGTCCCCGCCTCTGCCTCCCGAGTACTGGGAATATAGACATGCACCACCATGCCAGGCTTCCTTTCTTGGCCACTTCTCTCTCTCCACCCACTCTGCAGCTTTGTCTCAGAGAAAGCAGAGGCTCTCAAGGAGTGAGAGCTGTCTCCAGAACGGTCCGCCGAAACCCACCCAGCAGATAGAGCAGGGACGGGTTCAGTCTCTGTCCCGCACAACACAGGCATGTCTCACATTCTGAAACACACTCATCTCCCCCTTTTGACATTAGAGCAGGAGGGACTGAGGCTGGGGCTCGAGAGAGCTACTTCTTCCTGTCACACAGAACAGATGCTGAAATCCCGGGACAGGCAGCACAGACGGCAGCAGCAGGGGGTGACTCAGAGGAACTGGAATGAGCTCCAAGAACTGCCAAGGCCCACAGGAGAACCCCTCTGGAAATGTCTGTCTCTGGGGGCTCCAGAAGAAAGGGAACAGTCATGCGTCCAGCTGTGACCTGGGCTCTGAATTAGAGAGGTACAGCCCCCCAATATCACACAAGTATACAGTCCTGGAGGAAGCAGAGGAAAGAGAACCCCAAAGACAACACGTTGGTTTTGTCTTTAAGAATTTATTTTGATTTCGTGTGTGTGTGTGTGTGTGTGTGTGTGTGTGTGTGTGTAAATGTCACATATAGTCCTTGTGGGGCCCAGAGAGAGAGGGCTTTGGCGGTCCTGCCGCTAGGACTAGAGTTACAGAAGGCTGTGAGCTGCCTCACTTCCATGATGTTCCTTAAGCTCAGGTGCTCTGGGAAGTGAAGCAAATGCTCTCTCACCCTCCCTCAGTCCCTCCCTCCCTCCCTCCCTCTGTCCCTCTCTCCTTCCCCTCTTTCCTTAATTTTTCAAGACAGGGTTTCTTTGTATAGCCCTGGCTGTCCTGGAACTCATTTTATACATTAGGTTGGCTTCAAACTCAGAGAGGCCCATCTGCCTTTGTCTCCCAAGTGCTGGGACTAAAGGCATGTGCCACCACCTCTTTTTTGTTTGTTTTTTGTTTTTTGTTTTTTTCGAGGCAGGGTTTCTCTGTGTAGCCCTGGCTGTCCTGGAACTCACTCTGTAGACCAGGCTGGCCTCGAACTCAGAAATCTGCCTGCCTCTGCCTCCCAGAGTGCTGGGATTACAGGTGTGTGCCACCATCACCCGGCAGGGTCTTTCTATGTTGTTCTGACTGCCCTGTAACTCACTGTGTAGACCAGGCTAGCCTCAACCTAACAAGATATCTCACTGTCTCCACTTCCCAAGTGCCGAGATTAAAGGTGTGTGCCACCTCCTTTTGCTTTTTGAGACAGAATCTCCCTATGTATCCAGATTGTCCTCAAACTTGCAATCCTCCTGCCTTAGTTCTCTTCAGAACCTAGGATTACAGGCACATACCAGTACACCTAGCACTCTGCCCTGTATTTTGTGTGGCAAGTATGTGCTTGTTCATGCGGGTGCGGGTGCACATGTGTGTAGGCCACAGGACAAGCTCGGGTGTCATGTTCACGAATGCTGCCCGCCTGCTTGATACTGGCCCTCTGACTGACCCGGAATTCCCAGTCAGACTAGAATGGTTGACCAGCAAGCCCCAGAGATCCTCATATGGCTGTCTGCCAAGGACGGCCGCCCATGCTTGACTCTTTCATGGATCTGAAGGCTGAACTCAGGTCTAAGGCTTGTGAGGCAAACTCTACTGACTACCTAGCCACGGCTTCTTCACCCAGGGCAGACTACCAGGCTAATGACCTGCTGCTGCACCTGTATGCTTTTCCAGGCCTGGCTATGAACTGGAAAGTCCTCTCCCGTGATACCGTGCGAATGACACTGCCCAACGTCATCTCCGTTTGGGAGTCTGCATGTCTGCTTGGAAGCTCACTAAAGGTGTTTAGCTGTCAGGGCCGAAGTCCCCCTCCCCTCAAATGGCAGTGCCGGTAACACTGCCCTAAATACAAGGACTCTGGCCCCCAGTAAACAAAAGGACTGTTACCGGGTGAACAAGAGTAAAGGTTTCTGCTCACTAGAAAAAGTAGATCTCGTAATGGCCATCTTTGTTCACTGGGAACCTCCCTTGACCTTCCTCCAAAGGCAAGGATACCTAGTTCCTGATCAGTCAAGCAGCCTCTATCAGCTCAGATCCCTGCCCTGCTGACTGTCATAGAAGATCTACTCTCTCTTCAGCCATTTTGCTATTCTCTCTGTGCCCCACCCCCACCCAAGAGCTGGCCTTGACAGTTTGATCCCCAATAAATCTTTATTTCTGCCCACGAAGCAATCTAGTTCAGTAGCCCCTCTGCCCCATCGCTTACAGTCATCATCACTGAAAGGTGATTTGGAGAATCCCAGGGGCTCTGCTGAGGCCTTCAGAGAGACTATCATTGAAGAACATCTCTCTTTTAATTTTTAATTTTTTTTTTTATTTTATATACAGGGGTGTTTTGCATGCATGCATGTTTGTGCACCACAAACTTCCAGTGCCCACAGGAAGCAGATGAGGACATTAGCTCCGTTGGGACTGCAGATGCAGACAGATGTGAGCTGCCGTGTGGGTTCTAGGAACTGAACCCAGGTCCTCTGGAAGCGCAGCCAGTGCTCTTAAGCACTGAGCCATCTCTCCAGCCCTCCTGCCAGCTTCTTATTCCCTGCCTGGCACCTCCCTCATTGCCCCTGTAGACCCATCCCAGCACCCCCAGGCTCCTATCTCCCCAGGTCTTCTGTCCCTCCTTAGGAAGATCCACCTACTCCCAGTAGGGGTGCCATGTGCCAGACAGAAGCTAGGGAATGATTCAGGAGCTTCTGGATGCCGTTCTAATACAGTTGAGCTTAAAAAAAAAAAAAAAAAAAAAAAATAGACTGTTGCAAAAAATATTAAGGTTCAGAAAGAATCAAATCTTTTCCCTTAAGTTGTAGAATAACTTCTCTGTGTTTGGGAGTCGGCTGGCTTCTTTCCAAGCTTCTGCAACTGCTTCTGGGCTCCAGCAACCTTGGTGACCTTGAGCACACTGAACTGCAGTCTTGCTCAGGGACTTGCTGTCACCCACTGGGATGATGTTACCTATCTGTGGGCCCCTGAAGAAGCAGGGGACAGGTGCACAGACATAGTCTTTATTTACTTTTTAAATTTTAAAGATTTATTTATTTATTATATGTAAGTACACTGTAGCTGTCTTTAGATGTCCCCCAGAAGAGGACATCGGATCTCATTACAGATGGTTGTGAGCCACTATGTGGTTGCTGGGATTTGAACTCAGGACCTTCAGAAGAGCAGTCAGTGCTCCTAACCACTGAGCCATCTCTCCAGCCACAGACATGTTCTTGTAGTGCTTTTCAAAGCAATTATAGTAGAAATGTAATAGAGAGAGTTCCTGTGGGTGATCATCCATCCTCATCTGAATCACCGTCCTGGGTGGCCACCCTTATGTGGTGGAGATATTACCACGTATGGGGCATTTCTTTTCTATATAGGTGCCTTCCATGGACTCTTTGATTATCTAGATGCCTACTCTTCATGTTCTTGTAGTATGGAGGAGGGGGCTTGTTCTTGCCAGTTTCTCCCAGCCGAACCCTCTTCTTGTTTTGAAAGATCTTGGGTAAGCATGCTCAGCCTGAATACCCACAATCTCCCTGCAGCCTAAGAAAAAGCCAAATCAGGTGTATAATATATCCAGCCAGCATTGTAACTGCCCGCAGTTACATCGAAGGGTTACCTGGAAGGGAAGCTGGGGATGTATGGGAAGGCGGCAAAAAAGAGGCGGACACCAAGATAGCAACTGCTATTCAAGGTCTCAAAGTTTAATGAAGAACTCCCAATATATATATGTATACATATATGTATGTATGTATATATATATATATATATATATATGCAGGGGGGAAAGTCTGGAAGCTTCTCAGCAGGATCGGTTCAGTTGCTCCACAGGTGGCTGGTGTTTTTCAGGAAACTGCAGGTCCTTGAAGAACAATAGGCTTCACCTTTGAGCACTCCACCCTAGGTGGAGGGGATTATGGCTGACACAGGAGTTCCCACTCAAAAGCTGGGCGAGGAACTTCACATTGGTGGATATCAAGTTCCTGCCAGGTGGCATGGCACCTCAATGAGGCGCTCTACACAGCATGACCACCAATATGACTTTTTATAATCTAGAATCCAGGCAAAATGCCCAAGGACTGAGTTGCTGCCACACACATGATACACCAAACACTGTTGACAACACAACACAATGACAACCCTGATCGCCTACAAAGCAGACGCAGTCACACCGCCACAGAAAGGCTATTAGGGTGTGTTGCTGGCTCTCTGTTACTCTCTTCTGTTCCCAGTTCAAGTCTTACTTGTTTGCTTAGTTGGATTGTTGTTGTGACATTTATTTATTGTGTGTGTGTGTCCATTTGCCTGTGTATGCCTCAGGCATGTCTTTAACCCCGGTCCTTGCTCTAAGACCCGGGGAGGGACTGAGGCACATATCTTACATACCAAAGCAGGTTCTCCCGGCACCCCTCAGTCCCACCTGGCATCCCTTGCACCCCACCCTGAACTTTCCAGCCCAGAGGCTGAGCTGCTCTTCTCCCAAAGGCTCCTCCCTACATAATCCAGACATTTTGGTCTCTCTCTCTTTCTCTTTCTTTCCTTCTTCTCTTCTCTCCCCACTCCCCTGGGCAACTCCCCCGGCCTCAGTCCTTGTGGACAGTGAACTGATCTGAGAGCAGCATCCCAATAAACCTGCCTTTAATATAATCTAATCTGGCTCATTTCACCAGCGGAGAAATAACCTATCACCCGGTACTCAGGAGGCAGAGGCAGGAGGAGCTGAGTTTGAGGCCAAGTTCCAGGATAGAAAGGGCTACACAGAGAAATCCCAACTTGAAAAAACAAAACAAAACAAAACAAAGCAAGAGGAAAAAAGAAAAGAAAGAAACTTTGGGCCTGGAAAGACCACTGAGCGGTTAAGAGCACTGACTGCTCTTCCAGAGACCCAGCACCCACAAGGCAGCTCATACCCAGTAGAGTTATGTTATGGGATGCATTCTGCTCCTCTCTATCCGGAATAGCTCCTGAATAAAAGACACAGAAACTCTGTATCGTTGTTACAAGCTGTTCATGCTATGCCGGGCAGGTTCTGAGCAATTCTAACCTACATCCCAGCCATCGGCTGTGTTACTTGCTGGTTGAGTCTCTCCCTGCCAGCTCTGCTCTGTGTGTGTCCTCAGGGAGAATTTCTCTTGGCCATGTGCTCCTGGTCCATCCTGCTTTCAAGACTTCCTCCCCCTCTCCCCCCTTCTCTGTTTCCTTCTCGGGGCATCTCTGGAGACCCCTCACTCAGCTCTAAGTCCCTCCTTCCTTTCCTTTCTTCCCAGTCATAAGCCCCAGCCGTTTATTGACCAGTCAGGAACTGTTGGGGGACATTCTTGACAGTACATTCTTTACAGTAATACAGTGCCCCTAGATCAGGTTACAATCTGGAGAGGGACACAGAACTCAGCTTCTGAATACACAGCACACAAGATTAACCCCAACACATCTGTCACTCTCGCACAGACAGACAGACATGCAGGTAAAACACCAATGCACATAACATAAAAATAATGTATATATTTTAAGTCAGAAGACTAATTGGTTCTTCCTCTTGCCATGTCCATTCTGGGGATTAAATTCAGGCCAGAAAGAAAGCGTGGAGACAGACGGCAGTGGGACCCAGCAAGTGAGAAAGCAGAACCAACAGAGGAGCTTTTCTATGAGTAAAATATTATTATTAGAGTAGTATCATCATCATCACCATTTGGACTTTCGAGACTGGTGTCTTTGTGTGTAGCCCTGGCTGTTCTGAAACTCTCTAGACCAGGCTGACCTTGAACTGCCTGCCTCTGCCTCCCGAGTGCTAGGACTAAAGGTGTATACCTATACCATACCACACTCAGATCATTCTTATTATTTATTATTAATGAAGCAGGATCTCCCTATGAAGCCCTAGCTGGCCTAGAACTTGCTGTATCGACCAGGCTGGCCTCAAGCTCACAGAAGTACACCTGTTTCTGCCTCCCAAATGCTGGGATTAAAGGCGTGCGCCACCACACCCGGCAGTTTGTTTGCTTGCTTGCTTTTGTGTGTGCTAACTTGTCCACCATGTGTGTGTACCACATGTGTGAAATGCCCATGGAAGCCAGAAGAGGGTATCCGATCCCCCTGGAACCCGAGTCACAGGTGGTTATGAGCCTGACCTTAGGTCTCCTGCAAGAACAGCGGATACTCTGACTGTGGAGCTGTCTCTCCAGGCCCCTTGATGAGGATATTAAAGAAGAAACTTTCAAGCCACTAGGTTGGCTCGGTGGGTAAAGGCACTTGCCACCAAGCCTGACAACCTAAACCCAACTCCCAGGACCTAGAAGGTAGAGGGAGAGAATTAGCTCCTGTAAAGTGGCCTCTGACCTCCACGTGAGCGCTGACACACCCTCCCCCCATTAATAAGTAGTAAGTAAATAAATGGGTAAATATAAGGAGCAGTAAGTGCAACTTTTAAAAACAACAAAAAGGTGAAAGTTGGAAAGAGTAAGCAGAAGTAAGCAGAAGGAAGTCTGGTGTGAGCCATTGTGATGTTCTACACTGAGGCCCTCCAGGGCAGAATGGGAAAACCTGCCCTGTCCCAAGCCTGGGAACCCTCCCACTCAACTAATTAGCCCAACCAGCTTGAAAAGGTCACATGAAGTCTGACTCTTCTCAATGGGTATGTCTGAAGACACCTCCTCCTTGGGCACAGTGGAAAGACACATCTGCCCATGTTCTGAATGGCTGGCTGCCCAAGCGCCAGTAACTACGCCACTGAATGTGTTTACACTCTGGCCGGGTTAGCCTACAGGCTCAAGCCGGATTTCAGGTGTGTTGTCTCCTACTGGCCTCCTCCACCTCTTGGTCTTGAAAAATGTCTGTGGGAGGTGTCCCTCAGTCCACGGTTCTTTTCCCCAAGTAGTATGGAGAGGAAGCAGAGAACTCTTCTTAGTGGAGAGGTCACTACCTAGTCTCACTGATGGGCCCTGTCCTGAGATCAAAAAGGTAACTTGAGGGGCTGAAGAGATGGCTCAGTGCTTAAGAGCACTGACTGCTCTTCTGAAGGTCCTGAGTTCAAATCCCAGCAACCACATGGTGGTTCACAACCACCTGTAATGGGATCTGATGCCCTCTTCTGGCATGTCTGAAGACAGCGACAGTGTACTCACATACATAAAATAAATTTAAAAAAAAAAATTAAATCTCAAAAAAATTAAAAAAGACTTCTTAAAAAAGCAAAACAAACCAAAAAAAACCAAAAGTGACTTTAACTATTTGTCCCAATGATACCTACCAGGAGGTCTTGAGGCAAAAGTGGGCCTTACCTGAGATTCCGGCTGGCCCAGGACAGCCACGTGGAGACCTCTTTGCACCAAGGCCACAGGCCCCATAGGCCAGAAGAAGCTGTAAGTGGGAAGAGAGGGGCAGGCTCTGGTTCACCTGAGAGACTGGGAGGTGGAGAGAGGGGCCCAGAGGGAAGAATCCAAGTAGGGAGACCGGGTTCTGCGACGTGGGGGTCGGGCGGAAAGCTAGCCCAGAGAGAGGGGACGCTCACAGAGGCCAGCCACGCAGGACTGGGCGGAGGGGCGGCGTCGCGGGGGGCGGGCACGGGGCGGGGCGGCGCTGTCAGTGCAGGCAGGGAGCGGAATGCAGCGGCCGGAGGCCTGGCCACGTCCGCACCCGGGGGAGGGGGCCTCGGCCGCCCAAGCCGGGGGCGCAGCGCCGCCCACCCGAGCCACGGAACAGCGGGTACGGAGTACGGAGTGCGGGGGTCCCGGGGCGGCAGGATCGGTGGTGGGGGGCAACCGCTTTGCCTCGGGCTCCTGAGCTGGGAAATTTGTGCCACCACTGCCCAGCCCCGGAGAAGAGCCCGGGCCCAGGGAGGGGAGAAAAAGTTCGTCTTGGAGCGCACGGGCGAGGAGGCCTGGTCTGAGTGGAGTGTCGAGGGACTGAAGTTCTGGGGAACTCGCCGCAGTGATAAGAACCGACTTGGGTGGCGGGGATGGGAGCGCGATTCTGGCGGGACGAGGGAGGAGTGGGAGTGGCGAGGTGGTCTGGTTGGGCTCCCTTGCTTCAGGGTGATGACCGAGCGCATCTGGAACTGGGGGTCAGATGGACAGGACACAAGGAGGCTCGGCGCCGCTGTTCCCCGGGCCCAGGTTCTGTGATACACTCCGACTCGGGCTCTGGAGCAGTCAGTGCATGACAGAACTTGGGCCCGGTAGGACTTTCTGCACCCAGCGGACTCAGCGCCCACTCCTCCGACCTGCAGTGGAACATCTGTCTGGGAATGGAGTGGGCACCGGAAATGGTCCATGTGGCACGGGGTTGGGCTGGAACCAGCTGTGGATTGGGGGATAGCTGGCTCCATAGAGCCCAAGACACGGTGTCCAGTTTGAGTCAGGGGTTCCTTTCCTGTGTCAGTTTCAGGAACCTTCTCTCTATACCATCAAGGCTGTCTTCATCCTAGATAATGACGGGCGAAGGCTGCTGGCCAAGGTAACCACTCCCCGCAGAAACCCTGAAGACAGTGCCATATGTCCAAGACAAGCGGTCCCCACCCAGCCCATTTAACTCCTCCTATAGGAGAAACTGCATGCTAGATGTCAGAACAGCCCAGCTTAGATTCTCTCGAAGTCGCCTTGTCCGAGCTATGTCTTATCAATAACAGCGAGGGACTGGGGGGAGGGGGGAGTGGGGATCCCCTCTGTTTCCTACTCATGTCCCCTGGCATGTCTTCTCCCCCTCCTTCCTCTGGCCAGCTGCATCCTGGGCATGGGAAGCTCCCCTAAAGGGATCCGGCGATAGTTGAGCCTGGGGCCTAGGAATCTGAGCCCCTAAACTAGGTGTCTCGACCTGTGTGCTTTTGTATTTTAGCTGGGTCAACACTAGGGACTTAGCATAATGATAGAGTGGAATCAGGTGGGATTGAGGAGGCCATCCAGGTTCGCTCTTTAACTTCACAGGAAATGAAGTCTAGAGAGGCTAAGTAGGTTGCCTGAGGTCACCGGGTTAGTCTCTCAACTGACACTGGGACTCAGGATTGAGAATTGAGGCTCCAGGTGGTTTTCCTCGAACTCCCATTCAGTTATCCCGAATCCATCCTACATGGCCTGGGTGGGATGAGCTAAAACTACATTTGAAGCTAAGTTTCAGGGTAGAGTAGACGGCTCATCTTGACAGCTTGAGATGGATCCTGAATGCATAGAGCGGAAGGAGGGGGCAGGTTCCCCAGGTGGCCCTTGACTTCCATTCTTGCCCCCCTACAACACATACACTAAATAAAGAAGTGTTAAAAAAATTTAAAAAAGAAAAGAAAAAGAGCCGGGCGTGGTAAAGAAAAGAAAAAGAGCCGGGCATGGTGGCGCATGCCTGTAATCCCAGCACTTGGGAGGCAGAGGCAGGCGGATTTCTGAGTTCGAGGCCAGCCTGGTCTACAGAGTGAGTTCCAGGACAGCCAGGACTACACAGAGAAACCTTGTCTCAGGAAAAGAAAGAAAGAAAGAAAGAAAGAAAGAAAGAAAGAAAAGGAAGGAAGGAAGGAAGGAAGGAAGAAAGAAAGAAAGAAAGAAAGAAAGAAAGAGAAAGAGAGAGAGAAAGCCAGGCAATGGTGCTTGGTTTTTGTTGTTGTTGTTGTTTTTTGTTTTTGTTTTTGTTTTTTGTTTTTTTGAGACAGGGTTTCTCTGTGTAGCCTGGCTGTCCTGGAACTCACTGTGTAGACCAGGCTGGTCCTCAAACTCAGAAATCCGCCTGCCTCTGCCTCCCAAGTGATGGGATTACAAGCGTGTGCCACCACCGCCCGGCCTGTTTTGTTTTTGAAACAGGGGCTTACTTTATAACCAAAGTTGGCTTGGAACTTACTGTGTAGCCCAGGTTAGCCTGGAAGTCATACAGTGATCCGACCTCAGCCTCCCAAGTGCTGAGATTCCATGTGTGAACCATTCTTTTCTTTTTGAGACAAGGTTAGCCTAGAACTCCTGATCCTTCTCCTTCTTCCTCCCAAGTACCGGGGTTCCAGGCATGTGACGCCACACCCAGCTATCACATTTAAATTAGTCATTAAATACTTTAAAGCTTTTCGGTCTTCATGACATTCAAATGAGCTTGTTCACCATGGTAGGAGACAGCAGAGAGACTGCTAACTTGCCTACAGAACTGACATCGGAATGTAAAGTTCACAAGCAGAATCTGAGCTGACCACACCTTGCTTCGGCCGATGGGAAGAGGTGGACTGGCACTGCCGAAGCCTCTGGGCCTCATTCTAGAAGGTCCCGTCCTTGTTATATATTAAGAAATTGAAGATGAAGAAGTGGTTGTGCACACCTTCGATCCCAACCCTTGGGAGGCAGAGGCAGGAAGATCTCTGAGTTCAAGGCCAGCCTGGTCTACAGAGCAAGCTCTAGGACAGCCAGGGCTACACAGAGAAATCATGAAGGAAAACAAACAAATTAAGGCTAGCCTGTTCTACACAGCAGGGTGGCACAGCGGGACCTTGTCTCAAAAGTCGAATAATTGAGGCAGTGGCCCCGAGAACGTAGGTTAGTGGCAAAGCACTAACTGCCTGACATGCATAAGGCCGGGGTTAGAACACCGTTTTAGCACATGTGAAGTCCTTGTTTGCAACTGTTGGAAAGAAGGAAACACAGGAGGAAGGGAGGAGAGACCAAGAGGGACTCCAAAGGCAGCCTCCGTGTTTCTGTACTTTCATTTTTCTTCGCTTGGAATTTGTTTATGGGGACCAAGGAGCAGCCGGTGCCGGGAGGGAGGTGACAAGGAGGTCCAGCCTCGCCCCTGACGTTCCCTGCTAGCCCCCTCCCAAGGCAGGAGCTAGCCCCATGCGATGGCTGTTGCCTTCTCTCTCTCCCTCACAGTATTATGACGACACGTTTCCCTCCATGAAGGAGCAGATGGTTTTTGAGAAAAATGTCTTCAACAAGACCAGTCGCACCGAAAGTAAGGCCCGCCCATCCTCCCCCAAAGCTCTCGGATGAGTGGCCACCGTGTCTGTCTGTCATCTTCCCCATCTGGACACACCTGGCCTCCCTGGCCTTCCTCACCCCCAGGCCATTGCCTGCTCCTCTGAGGCTCTTTGTCTCTCCTCCCCAGCTGCGTTTCGCCCCCTTTGCTCCCCATCCCGCTCAGCTCGTCCACACCCCTCCTCTCAGCTGAGGAGGCCGACCGACCGTGCGCCCCTGCACACACTTGGACCTGGTCCCGGGCATTGCATGGATGGAGGGAGGCGGGGAGGGGGAGGCCGGCCTTAGGCTGGGTTTGTTGACTCTTCAGCAGGAGGTCTCTTCTGGAGACACAGCACATGGATTGGGACCAAGGACGCAGAACAGCCTCTGGGTAGTGGTGGTCTAGCCCGGGTTCCTTGAGAAAGGAAGTAGGAAACAAAGGGAGAGGCCTGTGGAAGTAGAGACCAGGCTAGCCCCAGGCTGGGCTTGGGGTGTGCTGATCTGAGAGCCTTCCCCCTTCCAGGTGAAATCGCCTTTTTGGGGGGCATGACTATCGTCTACAAGAGCAGCATTGACATCTTCCTGTATGTGGTGGGATCTTCCTCTGAGAATGAGGTGAATTTCGGAGATCGGGTGACAAGAAGGGTCTGTCCTGGGCTGGGGGTGGGTTATCGAGGCTCACTTTTGGTACTAGCAGTGGGTCTGGGGGTAAAAGGACAGCCAGGATGGGTCTCTCTGCAATTGTACCCATCCATAATGTAATGTTCCTTAGGTTCCTGGGGAACCAGAAATGAAACCATCACACCTTCCGTAGGGAGTCATTGCTTCTTGCTAAGCATATTTAGAGAAGGAGATACCCAGGGGAGCACTCCAGTGTCCCGTCAATGTCGTCCCACCCCCACCCCCCACCGCCAGCCCAAACCTAGTTCCCCTTCTCAAATCAAAGAGTCACCAACCTCCAGCCAAGGCCTCTGACAAGGGAGTGCTTCCCATCTGGCCCACACAGGGAGCTCAGAGGCCCACTTTGGACCTCTCGGCTCCAGCTCTCTTCTTATGGTCCTCCCACATCCTCCTCCTCAGCTGATGCTCATGTCTGTGCTTGCCTGCCTGTTTGACTCCCTGAACCACATCTTAAGGTAAGTAAGACCCTCCACACCCCAGGGCCCCAGCCCCGGGGCCTTTCCCTTTGTCCCAGAGGAGAGGCTTTCCTGCCCTTCTGGAATCCCTGCAAGTCTTAGAACCAGAATGACTTCCTTCAAGACCCCTGACTTCCATGGTGCCCCCAGGCAGAGCCATGCACAGGGTATAATCAGATATCAAATCTGGAGACACTGACTTCCTTGAGGTCACAAGTATTCATATCAACAAAAGTTCCAAACACAGGGAGAGGGAGGTCTTGTTCCTCATAGCCACACTGACCTCCCGAGTCCTCCTCAGTCTCCTGAGTGCTGGAATCACAGGGGTGTACCACCACGCCCCACTGTAAACAGTATTTTTTTTTTGTGTGTGTGGTTTTTTGAGACAGGGTTTCTCTGTGTACTCCAGGCTGTCCTGGGCTCACTCTGTAGTCCAGGCTGGCCTCGAACTCAGAAATCCGCCTGCCTCTGCCTCCCAAGTGCTGGGATTAAAGGCGTGCGCCACCACCGCCCGGCGTAAACAGTATTTTTAACTTTAAACTCAGAGTTGGGTTTTCCCGAGTCCCCAGGAGCATAGACTACCCAGGATGACCCCGGCCTGCTCTGTGCTCGGGAGCCCCTGGCACCTCTCTGCTCCCCGTTACCTTTTGTCCTCCTCCCCAGGCCTTGTTGGGAAGGGATTCTGGGGAGAGAGGAGTCGCCTGGCTTAGAGGGGTCGTGGTTCCTCTTGGCCACCAGAAACCTTAGGCTCCCGTGTCTGTCCTCAGGAAGAACGTGGAGAAACGCCGGCTGCTGGAGAATATGGATGGAGCCTTCTTGGTGCTGGATGAAATCGTAGACGGAGGGTGAGGAAGGGATTGGGAGAAGAGAGGTTGGGGACAGTAAGAATGACCTTTGTGGGCTCGGTGCTGGGAGCATCCTGGTCCAGCTCTCTGACCAATTCATTCTCCTTTCTCCCCAACCCCATTCCTACCTATCCGTGAGGACAGAGGGTGAAGTCAGGTCAAATGGAAGAGAGGCCCGAGAGCCACCCAGCGTGGGCCGCTGAATAGGTCAAGTTGGAGAAACCCAGGTTGATCTCCAATGCTGAGGAGGAATGTGGACACGTGTCCTTTTCTGAGACGACCTCAGAGAATCCCCTTCCAATACCAGTAGGATACATGACATTGACTCTCCATGAGTCTACTTTCCCTGTCACTAAAAGGGGGAAAGGAAGGAAACTGACAGGATGGTGAGGGTCCCACCAAATGATGTGTATAAAGCCCATAGTTCTCGTTGGTAGTTTGAGGGATTTTTTTTCCTTTTTGTCTTTCTCCTTGGTAAAAATTCTCTCTCATTAATATGCTAGCAGACTCATAGACTATTGGGAGCCTTTATGAGGAAAGTTCACTGGTAGAATAGAGTAGAATCTCTTGGAAAAGGGGACAATAATCAGGAGGGAGGAAAGTTCTGACTCTGGTTAACAGAAACTTTGTGAGTGTCTTTCCCTCACCTGGCTTTCTGGCCTCAGTGCCGGAGGCACAGGGATTACAGCATCTTTGAAACACCTGCCCATTTTATGGAGGAGGAAATAGAGGCTCAGCAATTCTAGTAATTTGTGGAAGAGCACACAACAAGGGAATTAGCAGGGCCAAGTCTAAAACCATGTGTGTGAGATGTTTTTAGAAGCTATGTTCTTTCCACGGCACCGTACTGGCCAACCTGAGAGCAGGGGCCTCTGGGAAGTCGGGGACTGTGAATGCCTCAATCCTCTTTCTGTTTGTATTAACTGCCCATCCAGACTGATGACTGGATTTTTGTTGTTATTGGTGTTTTTTGTTTTGTTTTGTTGTTTTTTTTCTAGACAGGGTTTCTCACTGTGTAGACCAGGCTGGCTTCGAACTCAGAAATCTGCCTGCCTCTGCCTCCCAGAGTGCTGGGATTACAGGCGTGCGCCACCACCGCCTGGCTTATGTTTACCTTTGATCACTGCACAGGCCACAACATGAGTGTGGAGGTCACAGGAGAGCTGCTCAAGTCAACTCTTTCCTTCTACCATGTGGGCTCGGGGGTCAGTCTCGGTTTGTTAGGTTGGTGGCAAGCACCTTTAACGGCTGTGCCGGCTCACAAGCCCCTCCGTTGAGCATTGCCCAAAGATGGTCATAGAGGTGACCATGGTATAAAGTGTAGAAGGAACAGCGCTGAGAGTCCCCATGGGAAGGGACAGATGTGACCTGAGGACCATCTATGGGAAGGTTCCCTGGAGGAGAGACACAACAGAGTATATTAAAGAACTAACAGTGGCTTGTCAGGAGGGGGATCACGTCACCAACTCACCCCCAAATTTTCTCTTATCCTGTAGTGTGATTCTGGAGAGTGACCCCCAGCAAGTGATCCAGAAAGTGAATTTTAGGGTAAGCCTTTCTGTACCCCGCCGCCATCATTTCCACGCTGTCTTTCCTGTCTTCCCTACTCTTGCCCTTCCTGGTCACCAGACTGTCAGGGCTCAGCTAGTGGGAGCCCAGCTACTGAGACATCTGAGAGGAAAGCTTCCAGATCATTCTCCATAAAAACCAAACCAAACCAGCTCCTTCCCACCCTCCAATGAGCGGCTTGGATGGAGGAGTAGCCGAGCCTCAAAATGACTCCAGGGGACCCGCCTTGGGGCCTGGGCTGTGCTAGGGCTGTGCTACACTCTTCCTGTTGGCCTTTTGCATCGTCTGCAGTCTGGATGACACCTTTCCCCTACTTTAGTTTCCTTCATGCAAACAGAAGCGTCCCAGCTTGGTTAAGGATGCCACTCCATGGTAGAACTCTTGGCTAGCATGTGAGACCCTGGGTTTAATCCCCAGCAATGGGGGATGGGTTAGTGGGGGAGGGAGAGGGTGTCCTAGCTTCCAAATGACAGGCTGCAGGACCTCCATCTGCTAGGCAGCGTAACGGTGGAGTTCTGTAACATGTTGACTCCCACACCCTCACCCTGCAAGCCTTCCCGTCTCTAACCCGACGGCTCCTTTCTGCTCTGACTTTGCTTTGTGACTCTCCTTTCCTACAGACTGATGACAGTGGCCTAACAGAACAGAGCGTGGCCCAGGTAAGCCTCATGCATCCGCTTTGGCCAGAAACAGGCTAAAGGACATGGACGAGGGAGAGCCCAGTGCCCCAGGGGAGAGAGTAGAGTTACACCAGAGGCGTGGGACAAGGGGTGAAGTGGTGGGTGACTCAGAGCAAGCCACCGGGGCTGCTGAGCTCCCGGCAATTGGGTGGTGGCAGATGGGTGGGCCAATCCCCGCCTGCTCAGCTCATCTCCTACCCTAAGCTAGCTCGCTGATGATGCCTGGGTTACTCGTTACCACAGCAATGTGGAGGCTCAGATCCCCCATATTCCCTCCAACCCCGACGGGGAATCCGTGTGGGGCCGTGCTGGGATGGTCGAGGGTCTCATCACCTGATCATAGGATCACCGCTAGTAGCGTGACTGTTGAAAAGAAGTTGACTGCGCAGTCGCACAGCCCTCTGGGATACGTGCAGTGAAGAATATGGCGGTGCAGTGTGTGTGTGTGTGTGTGTGTGTGTGTGTGTGTGTGTGTGAATCTGTCTGTCTGTCCGTCCTGGTTGGCAGATTGGGTCACCAGCTTCACAGACTTCCTGATAGCCAAGCCTAATGGTTTGACTTCAGCTCTGTCCATCTGCAGGTCTCTCTGCTCAGACTTACTCAGTTTCCAAGCTTCCTTCCCCCGCATAAGCTAGCCTTAATGTGGTAGCCCCACAGAGATGGGTCTGTGCCATCAGTGGGGAGCCCCAGATGCGGCGCCCACTGTCCTCCTCGCCCCAACTGCCCTCTTTTTTTTTTTTTTTTTTTTTTGGTTTTTTCGAGACAGGGTTTCTCTGTGTAGTCTTGGCTGTCCTGGAACTCACTCTGTAGACCAGGCTGGCCTCGAACTCAGAAATCCGCCTGTCTCTGCCTCCCAAGTGCTGGGATTACAGGCATGCACCACCACACCAGGCCCAACTGCCCTCTTGTTCCCCAAGTTTCTTCATGTCCTGGTGGAAAAGACTGTGACTGCGTGCTGGTTTTCGGAGTGGAAGTAGGTTGGAAGAGCCAGGTGTGGTGGCTCACCCCTAGAATCTCAGCACTTGGAGGGCTGAGGCTAGACAATCTCAAGTTCAAGGCCAGCCTGAGCCACACAGTGAGTTTCTGTCTAGCCAGGGATGTAACATGAGACTTTATATAAAATAAAATAAAATAAAATAAAATAAAATAAAATAAAATAGCATAGAATAAACCAACCCGGGCATGGTGGCACACACCTGTAATCTCAGCTCTTGGGAGGTAGACAGGAGGATTAGTAGTTCAAAGTCATATCAAGTCTGAGGCCAGAGTGATCTCCACGAGAGCCTGTCTTAAAACAATAATAATAAATGGTCCACTGAGATGTCTCAGCAAGTAGAGGCGAGAGCCTCGGAGACCGATGGACTGAGTCTGACCGCTGTGATGTACAGCGAGATGGGAGAGCTGACACCCTACAAAGTGTGTGCTGACCCCACATGAACACACAAAAGTAAACACATGAAGTAGATATTGAACATTTTAAAGGGGGCAGTGTCGATGAGCAGAGCAGAGCAGCTGGGGAGAGCTAAGGCGTGGCCTGGTGGGTAAGAGCCCGCGCTGCTCTTGCAGAGGACCCGGGTTCAGTTCCAAGCACACACATAGTGGCTCACAACTATTTGTAACTCTAGTTCCAGGGAGTCTGGTGCCTTCTTTTGGCCTCTGCAGGCACCGAAGGATCAAAGAACGAGACTGTTTCAAAAACAGAAACAAGACAGACAGTGGTGGCGCACGCCTTTACTCCCAGCACTTGGGAGGGAGGCAGAGGCAGGTGGATTTCTGAGTTCAAGGCCAGCCTGGTCTACAGAGTGAGTTCCAGCACAGCCAGGGCTACACAGAGAAACCCTGTCTCGAAAAACCAACCAACCAACCAAACAAACAAACAAAAAAACCAAACCAAACTGAACAAACCAAAACTAACCACCGTTGCCACCAACAGCCCTCCTGGTGTTCGTCTGAGCCACCCTGAGCTGTCGCTTTACCAACAAAACTGAGTGACAAGTCGCTCGGCACCTCTCGGCTCTCGGGAGAATAGGACAGAGTTATTTTAATGAGATGATCGGCAAGACGCCTCAGAGGATAAGGGCCAGGCTGCCAAGCCGGAGGGCACAAGATAGACGTTCAACCCTGGGAATAAAGGCCTGGGCTCACAGGTTGTCCTACTACCTCCATGTGTGCACTATGGCGCGCGCGCGTGCACGCACACACACCTACCTCTCTCTCTCTCTCTCTCTCTCTCTCTCTCTCACACGCACGCACGCACGCACGCACGCACGCACGCGCGCAATAAACACTAAATAAATAAATAAATAAATAAATACATGTAAAAAATGTAAAAATATAAATAATAAATAAATGTTGCTTAAAGAGCTAGATGAGCCAGGCCATGGGTGGTTCTATGATTCATTCTATGGTAAGAGCCTAAAAGTTAGGTTGTACATACTCAGGAAACACTTTCTATTTTTCTTTTTTTCTCTTTTCTTTCTTTTCTTTCTTTTTTTTTCTTTTTTTGGTTTTTCGAGACAGGGTTTCTCTGTGTAGTCCTGGCTGTCCTGGAACTCACTCTGTAGACCAGGCTGGCCTTGAACTCAGAAATCCACCTGCCTCTGCCTCCCAAGTGCTGGGATTACAGGCATGCGCCATCACGCCCGGCTTTTCTTTTTCTTTTGGTTTTTTTCAAGAAAGGGTTTCTCTCTCTTGCCCTGCCCGTCCTGGAATTTCTATTTTTCTAAATGAGCAAAGAATAAAAAGTGGTAGGGTCTTCTTATGTAGCCCAGGCTGGCCTTGAAGTCATTATCCTCCTGCCTCATATTCCCAGGGGTTGAAATTTCAGGCACCACACCTGAGGATTAGTGGAAATCTCGAATGAACACAAAAAGGTTACAGTAGGAACACGAAATGTGAAGAGAGGTTTCTCTAGCAGAGATTTGAGAGGGAAATTCCAAGACAGAGGGACATACACAGTGCAAGTGGGGTGGACATTTTGGGGGCGGCTTCATGCCCAGAGAGGCAGCCTGAGTGTTGGCGCCACGCGTGCGCAGTGGCACAGATATGGGCACACTCTGGACTGAGGCGGTTTTTCTTGGCAGTAGGAGCACCCACGCCTGACAGCTTTACCACATCAGCAAACGGGATGGGGTGCTGAGAACACACCACAGTCAAAGCCAACATCACGAGGCTTTGTCAAGGTGTCAAGTATCTGAGCACAGGCATGGTTGAGCCTGCTTGATGCCGCGGTGCGGAGGCACTACTGTGGCATGCCATGGCTTGGGGGAGGCCGGGGCCACCGCCTCACCCGGAGTTGGACAGCTTGGAAGGCGGCCAGCCGGGGTCTGGCTGCAGCCCTCTGGACCCGCCCTAGCCTCCAAAGCCTCCGCTCATTTAAACTAAGACGAGGCAAGCTGCTGCCACCTAGTGGCCAGGGCTCGAGAGGCGCCGTCGTCGACCTCCAATAAAGGCGTCACCGACATTCTCAAACATTTCTCCCAACCTCCTCCTCTCTCACCTCAGGTTCTCCAGTCAGCCAAGGAACAGATTAAGTGGTCGTTATTGAAATGAAGACCTTGGAGTCAAGGCTCCTTCCCCAGAGAACTTTTTGCCAGTCCCTGCGTAAGCCCCGAGATCTCAGGCCTCTCAGAACGGATCCCTGAGGTCTTCTACAGGGATTCTAAGATGCAAAAGCTTGGCCCCAGCTCCCTCACCCCTGCTCAGCGTCCTAGCCTGCTCTGGGGCCATGGGAACCAGCAAAGCTGCCTTCCCTTGGACCTCTGACACCCCCAGCCCTAGGCCTTAATAAACTTCCAATTTCCCCACCTTTCTTGGCTTTGGAGTGTGTGTGTGTGTGTGTGTGTGTGTGTGCGTGCGTGTGCGCGCGCGCATGGGGTTGGAGTGGGTCAAGAGAAAGAGATGTATTTAACACGAGGGGTGCAACACTGATACCCTGGTATTTCACGCGTGGTTAAGCGGTTAAACACGACGGTATGGCATGGTAAAAGTAATAGTAATAATAATATTCTTCCAGGAAAAGGGGCGCGAAGATGGCTTCCCCATTTTGTGTGTACAGTGTCCACAGGGAGGCTCCGCTAGGGATTCCTTGAGTCATTTTTTCCATTCCAGGCTCCAGAAAGGAAGGGAGTCGGGCTTACTTTGACAAACCGAGGAACTGTTTGGCTATTTTTCTTGGCGGCGCCTGGGACCGCGGAATTCTTATCTTGGCATAGATCCTAGGCAGTAGAGCCCTATAATTTGCTGGCTCTGGGGGCGGGGGGCGAGGAGACACCGAGTGGTGCCCACTGCGCGTGTATGCAGAGCATCCGTGATGGGGGTCGGGGGAGGGACGGACAGGGACGTCCAGAGAGGCGACAGACGGAAGGAGATTCACGGCGACAAACCTCAAGGATGGAGATGAATAAACTTTCTGAGCATCCCGAACCCCCTTTCCTGTCCTAGTCCCAGAAAGTCTCTGAACTTTCTCCCGGTTTTCCTGTGACCCATACGCTTTGGGCGTCTCCACGCCGCCACGGACTCTTCTATGGCAGCGTGGGATGGCTGCTTAGAGCCCTTGAGGTTTCTGCTGCTCCCACGCTCCGCCCCGGCCCCGCCCCTCTCAGGAACTTCACGCAGCAGGAAGCTCCGCCCCCGCACCACATCCGTGGTCCTAGAGCGCCACCTGGAGGGCACTACGGGCACGCCTCCGGGTCCCAGGCCTCGGCTAACTCCGCCCCTGAGGCGGAGCCGACCCTCCTCCCGGTGTTTCTCACTGATCCCTGACACCGGCGCCTTTGCGTTGCCTTAGCAACCATCACGCGTGACTTCCTGCGACTTCAGTCTCAACGCAGAGCCTTTTGGCAGTCGCTGTAATAAAAGAGTGGTGTGCCGGGCGTTGGTGGCGCACGCCTTTAATCCCAGCACTTGGGAGGCAGAGGCAGGCGGATTTCTGAGTTCGAGGCCAGCCTGGTCTACCGAGTGAGTTCCAGGACAGCCAGGGCTACACAGAGAAACCCTGTCTCGAAAACCCAAAAAAAAAAAAAAAAAAAAAAAAAAAAAAGAGTGGTGAGCCTTGGATCTTAATAAAAGCCTGTCTCTGTGGTTGTGGGAGACTAGCGTGAGACACTATTTCAAAGCAAAGCAAAACAAAACAAAACAGATATTTATACTGAATTTGACTACGTCTGTAATTAGAGAACTTGGCGAAGATACGGGGCTGAAAATCTACTCATCGTAAACGCTTACTACAGTGTCTTTCCAGAGTCGCTGCGCACATAGTCCAGAGCTGCAAAAAGGCAACCCTGGGAGAGAGGGAAGATAGCACAATAAAACTGGGGAGTTCAGGGGCTAGTTGGTGACGGAAAAGGCGCTCTTTGGATATACCTCTCAAATATTCGGCCATCCCGTCGAGCTTGGCTCCATCCATGGTGCCTAGGATGGAGCCAGGGCCGGAGGAGTAAACTGCCTCCTGGCAACCCTGCCTGACCTGGCTTGGTCCTGCAATTTCAGTTGTGCGAGGACGGGAATGGCAAGCATCAGGCAGACGTTAGGAGCTTCGGGAAGTCCGGCTGACACAACCCTGATCCACACGATACTGTCCACATTTTATTAAGGGGTACACCGAGGCCCTGAAAGTTTCAAGTATACAGCAGCTTCCGCTCGGTAGAGAATAGAAAATTCCTCATTATACTACAGTATCTGAATTCCTCACTCACCCTTGGTCTGCACAGGGTGTGAAACACACAAGCCTATAATCTCATCTCTTGAGAGGTGGAGGCTGGAGAATCAGAAGTTTAAGGTCATTTTCTAACTATTTACTGTGCTTGAGAACAGTCTGGGCTACAGACGGGTAAGAGTGACAAGAAAGCGTCCCTTAGCTTGCTACTAGCTAAAGGCCACCCTGATCCCATAGGGAGGGGTATTAGCAAAGCAGCGGTTAGGGGGCGCAGAGAGGGTTGCGTTGAGCTCCCATAGGGGTGATGACCTCAAGTCTGCAGGTCCAGGCCTCTGGCTATTGCGTCTCCCGCCCCGCCCCCTCCCCCTTTCGCTTTCTGCATCTAGGTGGAGCCGCCTAGACAGCGGGCCTGGCTGGCGGCCCGGCGCCCTGGCCGCTGCACCAGCTTCCCGAGATGATAACCTCATCAGCGCGGCCACTGGCCGGAGCCCGAGAGATTTCGGGAAGGGCGTCCGCGGTTCTGAGCCAGGACTGGCCTTCCCGGGTCTGCCCACCCCTAGCATCCTCCCTCGTCTTGCCTCTCGGTGCCCTAAGGCACCCGCACCTTCCGAACGTGTGCGGGAAAGGAGCCTTAGGGCCACCCTGTTTCCTGAAACAGAATAAGAACCCGGTGAGAAATCAAGGCCCCGGGGACAGAGCGCACAGGAGGAAATACAAACTCAAGAACTTGTTACAGGGAAATCACAACACACACACACACACACACACACACACACACACACACACACACTCCTCCTGCCTTCCTCCAATTGGCTGGCAGAAAGGCAGGGCATGTGGGATTGGTTCTCACCCCGACGCTGATGGATGGCTCCCAGGGACTGGACCGTGGCGGGCTGTCAGGAGAAGTGGGCGGGGACTCCGGTGCTCTTCTGAAGACCCCAATGACTGGTGGAGCCAGCCAGGCCTGGAGAGAGGGATGAGCAAAGCAGCCTCCCTCTCCCCCACTCCCTCTCCCCCTCCTCCAAAGGTCCGAGTTTCTCTGCCCTCAACCTCTGAAACTCACTGTGAAGCGTGATATGCTTTCTGGAGGCTGAGACAGGAAGAGAGTCGGATTTGATGCTATTCAGTGCCTGTCTCAAAACAAACAAAGCAGAAACTCTTATTATATCATGGGGAGGGATTCGTTCTCAGCCCTTTAATGGGGATCCCGGCGATGGGAATAATTTGCTGGGCACAACTCGGCCTCACTTTCCTCCCACTCTAGGTCAGTGTATCCATCCACATATTTAAGTGTCTGCGATGAGCCAGGCACCGGCAGAAACTAGGGACAGCAAGTGGGGTTGGTGTGGAGGGGCCAAAGAAGGGATTAGATTTGAGGGATATGTCAAAGTATAAGTAGCTTTTAAAACTCAGATCCTCGCCGGTCGGTGGTGGCACACGACTTTAATCCCAGCACCTGGAAGGCAAAGGCAGGAGGATTTCTGAGTTCGAGGCCAGCCTGGTCTGCAGAGCGAGTTCCAGGACAGCCAGGGCTACATAGAGAAACCCTGTCTCGAAAAAAAAAAAAAAATCATATCCTCAGGCCAGAGACATGGCTCAGGGGTTAAGAGCACTGGCTGCTCTTCTGGAGTTCAATTCCCAGCAACCACACAGTGGCTCACAACCCTACCTATCTATCTATCTATCTATCTATCTCTTTCTCTCTCTCTCTTTACATCATATATATATATATATGTGTGTGTGTGTGTGTGTGTGTGTGTGTGTATATAAAACAGAGTCTGATGTCCTCTTCTGCTATGCACCCATACATGCAAATAGCACCCATATACATACATAAATACGTCTTTAAAAAAAAACTTTTTCTGAGTAGTGGTGGGAATTCAGATTTAATGCATAAGATGTATGTTCTTTTTTTTTTTTTTTTTTTTGGATTTTTCGAGACAGGGTTTCTCTGTGTAGTTCTGGCTGTCCTGGAACTCACTCTGTAGACCAGGCTGGCCTTGAACTCAGAAATCCGCCTGCCTCTGCCTCCCAAGTGCTGGGATTAAAGGCGTGCGCCACCACCGCCCGGTGTATGTTCTTTTTAGTAAGTATTTTCAACAAAAAAAGTTGAACAAGTGATTGCCAAATTCTATTCTACTATCACGTGGATGGGCCTCACCTAGTTCCTAATCTCTCCTTTGTCTTAGATGAGGACCCAAGCGGATGAGAGGGTTGTGAGGGTGCAGACCTCAGGTGCACATGTAAGTGGGCATGGCCCCTCCCCACAGGGGTAGAAAAAATGTATTGGTCATAATACAAACATTAAAATCCTTTTGGACCTAGTACGGGGCTAGAAAAGTGGCTCAGTAGCTATAGCACTGACTAGTCTTCCAGAGGTCCTGAGTTCAATTCCCAGCAACCACATGGTGGCTCACAACCATCTGTAATGGGGTCCGATGCCCTCTTCTGGTGTGCATACAAATATGCATATCATATACATAAATAAATATTTTTAAAGACTTTTTTTTTTGGCCAGGCATGGTGCAACACACCTTTAGTCCCAGTACCTAGGAGGCAGAGGCAGGTGGATCTCTATGAGTTCAAGGCTAACCTGGTCTACAAAGGGAGTCCGGGACAGCCAGGGCTACACAAAGAAACCCTGTCCTGAAAAAATGAACAAACAAACAAAATCTTTCAGAATGAACTTTCCCAACAGACATTTACTAACTGGCTGCTCTGAGCTGGACCCTTTTACTGAATGTCCATGGGAGATTCTTTATTGTTATTCATTAATGGTATTGTTATTGTTTGTTTGTTTTTCCAAGAAAAGCAGGATCAGCTGAAGACTCTCAAACAGTTAAAGTACCCAATGGCCCAGTGCTTTGTCCTGAGCTGAGTGCTATAGAGAGATTTATAGACATGCTGCAACCATCCAGTGGAAGGCCGTGTAGCCTAGGAGGACTGGAGGTCTGATCCTTCATGCCTGCCTGAGCTGGGTTACAGGTGTGCGCATGCTCTGTTTATTCAGGGGTAAGCATTGAACCTGGGAATCCGGGGTACTGAGCACGTACTCTGCTGGTTGGTCTTCATTTCCAGTCAGGTGAGTTTATATACATTAGCATTCATTCCTTTTAAGTCCATGCTTTAAAATGCATATTCGATACCCATTTATTAGATATTAGATATAGATATATTCATGCATAGTCATTGTTTCTTTTTCTTTCTTTCTTTCTTTTGGATTTTTTTTTTCCGAGACAGGGTTTCTCTGTGTGGCCCTAGCTGTCCTGGAACTTACTCTGTAGACCAGGCTAGCCTCGAACTCAGAAATCTGCCTGCCTCTGCCTCCCAGAACACTGGGATTACAGGCGTGCTCCACCACTGCCCGGCTCATTGTTTCTTTTTTTAAGGATTTTTATTTATTATTATATGTAAGAACACTGTAGCTGTCTTCAGACACACCAGAATAGGGCATCAGATCTCATTATGGATGGTTATGAGCCACCATGTAGTTGCTGGGATTTGAACTCAGGATCTCTGGAAGAGCAGTCAGTGCTCTTACCTGATGAGCCATCTCTCCAGCCCCCGATTTGGTGTTTTTCAGTGAATGAAACGCGGCTGTTGTCGATCACTCCGAAGGGACCACTTCATCACTGACGATGATCTGGACATTTTAAATTCTGGAAAGTGTCTTTAAATCAACCAATTCAAAAGCCAGGTGTGATGGTGCACGTCTATAATGTCAGCACTTGGGAGGCAGAGGCAGGATGAACTACTGTGAGTTAGAGGCTAGCCTGGTCTACAGAGCAAGTTCCAGGGACTCTGTTTCAAAACAAAGCAAAAAAATAATTTCACCTATATTTTTATATTTAGTGCTCCTTGATCATCCATATAGCTCCAGTCTGAAAACAGGCACACATGCACGCATGCGCACAGATATATCCTCCCTAAAGGAAAGAAACTGTACTGAGAGAGAACATCTGATTTTATTTGGTGAGCATGGTTTCTCTTCATCTGAACCCAGGATTTAACTTGAAAATGTGAGGGCTTGGGGCTGAAGCTTAGTTAGTTACTGGGTTTAGTGCATGTGAGGCCTTTTGTATGCCCCCAGCATAGAAAAATCTCTAGACATCCCAAAAAGGACGCTCCTGCTTCCAGACAGCAGCCTCTTAATGAATGTGACAGAGCCTTGGGTGTGTTGAGAACTCATGGGGTAGGTAATTGATGGGTAGAGACTTGCCACAACTGTTTCTCAAGCTTCACGAGGTGGAGGGCCACCCATCTCTATCCACCCTGTATCCCTACCACTCTGAGGATACGCCCTGTGGCTGGACTCCTGGCAGGCTCAGGGGACATCCATCCCCTTCCAGATGGTGGCAGAGAAATCTAAGAATTCGGAAGTTGGAGAAGTAGACAGTATATTAAAAACAGAAATGGCAAACTGTTTCCATGGGCCTGCGAAATGGCTCAGTGAATGGAAGGGCTTTGGGAACAGGCTTTATGACCTGAGTTTCATGTTCAGAAGCCACAGACAAAGGAAAGATCTATCTGACTTTCGAAAATTGTTCTCTGACCTCCACATGGACGCCATGACATCTTCATCAATGAATGTGCACACACTAATAAAGATAATAATAATAATAACAGCAATAATAGTACCCTTTCCCGAGCCGGGGATGGTGGCGCATGCCTGTAATCCCAGCACTCGGGAGGCAGAGGCAGGCGGATTTCTGAGTTCGAAGCCAGCCTGGTCTACAGAGTGAGTTCCAGGACAGCCGGGACTACACAAGAGAAACCCTGTCTCGAAAAGCCAAAAAAAAAAAAAAAAAAAAAAAATAGTACCCTTTCCCCCCAAATCCCAACCCCATCTTAGTGTTCCGGGAATGGAAGTCAAAAAATGAGGCCTTCAGGTTTGCCCAGAAGGTGGCGCTGTAAGACAAGCGCCATTTCATTTACAGCCTCCTTAGCCACGCTGTGATCAAGCGTCTGGCCTAAGGGACCAATCATGAAGGACCTTACTCTGGGGCTGAGCATAGGAGTCCATTCCTGGAGACTGCCTAGAAACCGCAGGGGTCTTACACCAAGGCCACGGTCCTCAGGGCCTGGCTCAGCCGTGTGCAGAACAATCAGCCTGATATAAAGAGCTAATATAAAGAACTCAAGAAAACCAGACCTTCCCTTCCAGCTCTGGAGATCGACTCTTTCTCTTGAGTAGCAGCAGGCTGGAGCAGTAGCCAAGGAATCCCCAGCTCCATAAAGTTTATACTGCAAGGCAGAAAGGGTGCTTTAGTGACGCCGCCGGGAGCACAAGCCTGAAGCCCTCAGGAGATGAAATAGAAGCCTGAACTCTGACCCACCCGATGTCACACAGCTTACATGGAACAGAGCTTGGGCAGGAATGATAGTGTGCCTGGCCACCAACGCTCTCTCACTTGATTTTTGAGACCGAATCTCCCTATGTAGCCCAGGCTGGTCTTGAACTCACAATTCCCGTGTGTTCACTTCCTTGGTGCTGATCATTATAGCAATATGCTAGCAGCTTTTGCTTACCCTTTTCTTTCTTTTTTAAAAATGTTTATTTATATATATATATATATGAGTACACTGTAGCTGTCTTCAGAAACACCAGAAGAGGGCATCAGATCCCATTATGGATGGTTGTGAGCCACCATGTGGTTGCTGGGATTTGAACTCAGGACCTCTGGAAGAGCAGTCAGCGCTCTTAACAACTGAGCCATCTCTCAAGCCCATGGTTTGTTTTGTTTTGTTTATTTGGTTGGGTTTTTTAGGACATCAGAACCTACAATTCATAAGTCACTTTTCCTTGACAATGAATGGTGTCCTAGACATTTAAAATGGTAGCAGGCTGGGCAGGGGTGGCACACACTTTTAATCCCAGCATTTGGGAGGCAGAGGCAGGCAGATTTCTGAGTTCGAGGCCAGCCTGGTCTACAGAGTGAGTTCCAGCACAGCCAGGGCTACACAGAGAAGCCCTGTCTTGAAAAACCAAAAAATAAAATAAAATAAAATAAAATAAAATAAAATAAAATAAAATAAAATAAAATAAAATAAAATAAAATAAAATAAAATAAATAAAATGGTAGCAGAATTCCTAAATAAAAATCCCAATTTATACTTTTCCTTTTCCGAGAGAGAAGGGGGTGGGTGCTCACTGGTAGAGCGCTTGCTTAAACCAACATGCATGAAGTCCCAGGTTTAATTCCCTGCATAGACAATCCTGAGACCTTCAAGATGAGTGTACATTGAAACTGGGTATGTAGACCAGGCTGGCCCTGAACTCCCTATGTAACCTAGGATGCCCTAGTCCTGACCCTCTGTATCCAGTTCCCAAGCTGGGGTTCTAGTCTTCCGCAGGGCCAGGGACTGAATTCAGGAATTTGTGAACGCGGAGAAAGCACTGCCAGTTGATCTGTATCTCCAGACATGTGATTTTTGTTGTTGTTTTGTTTTGCTTTTTACTTTTTGGTTTGTTTGTTTTCCAAGATAAGGGTCTCTCTGTGTAACCTCGACTGTCCTGGAACTCACTCCATAGACCAAGCTGGCCAGGAACTCAGATATCTGCCTGCTTCTGCCTCTCAAGTGCTGGGATCAAAGGTGTGGGCCACCACCGCCGACTCAGTCATGTGAGCTTATTTACATTAGAATTTATTCCTTTTAAGCTTTAAAATAAGTATTCAGTACTCAGATATTTATTCCATATAGATGTTATATATAGATATATTCACGTGTAGATATTTTGTACAGTTGCTGTTCATATCCAGTCCAATAATTGCTTGTTTTCTGTCCTGGGTATGAACTCACAGTCGCATGGTAGGTAAACGGTCTACAACTGAGCTACATCTCTAGCTTTTAGTAGCATTTTTAAAATTTGTGAGCATATGTGTATCTGCATATGTGCATATGTGTATCTGCATATGAAGGCTGCTATCTTCCATTGTGTGCCAGTGTTTATTATTTCTTAGATTTGTTATATTTTACATGTTTAAGTGTTTGCCTGTGTATGTGTGTGTGTGTGTGTGTGTGTGTGTGTGTGTGTGTGTATGTGTACTGTGTGTGTGCCTGGTGCCTGTGGAAGCCAGAAGAGGGCACCAGATGCCCTGGGACTGGACTTACAGATGGTTGTGGGCCACCCACTGTGTGGGAGTTGCCTGGAGTCCTCAGCAAGATCTCTCACTGAACTTGAAGCTCAGTATTTCAGTCACACTGTGGGCCTGGAGTGCCCAGGATCTGCCAGTCTCTACCCCTCCTGTGGAGCCACAGAGTCAGTGCTACACTTGGCTTGTTCATGTGGGTTCTAGGCCTCAAATCCTCATGCTTACACCAGTTACTTTGCCTACAGAGCCTTTGCCCCTGGCCTTTTATTATTATTATTATTATTATTTTGGTTTTTCGAGACAGGGTTTCTCTGTGTAGTCCTGGATGTCCTGTAACTCACTCTGTAGACCAGGCTGGCCTCGAACTCAGAAATCTGCCTGCCTCTGCCTCCCAGAGTGCTGGGATTACAGGCATGCGCCACCACCGCCCGGCTTGAGCCCCTGGTCTTAATAGTCTTGTTTCTTAGTAAGGGAATTAAAGTGATGGTGCATTTGGAATGCAGAGCCAGGGATGAAGGGTTCAAAGTCTCCTCCTTCTCCTCCTCCTCCCCTTCTTCTTCTCCTTCTCCTCCTTCTCTTCCTCCTTCTTGTCCTCTTCTTCCTCCTCTTCCTCCTCCCTTCCTCCTCCTTCTCCTCCTCCTCCTCCTCCTCCTCCAGAAAACACTGGTGCAGCAGGAGGGTCCAGAAAACATGGGGCAGGGTAGGGTAGGGGTGGGATTAGGAGGCTCCCATAGGGCTGGAGAGATGGCTCAGCGGTTGAGTACTGACTGCTCTTCCAGATGTCCTGAGTTCAAATCCCAGCAACCACATGGTGGCTCATGACCATCTGATGCCCTCTTCTGGTGTGTCTGAAGACAGCTACAGTGTACTTATATAATAAATAAATAAATAAATAAATAAATCTTTTTATTTTTTTGGTTTTTTGTATTTTTTTGGTTTTCTCGAGACAGGGTTTCTCTGTGTAGCCTTGGCTGTCCTGGAACTTACGCTGTAGACCAGGCTGGCCTTGAACTCAGAAATCCGCCTGCCTCTGCCTCCCAGAGTGCTGGGATTACAGGCATGCGTCACCACTGCCCGGCTAAATCTTTTAAAAAAAGCAAAATATGATGATGATGTTGACGATGTTGATTGATGATGATAGAGATGATGGTGATGATGATGATGATGAAGATAATGGTGATGATTATTATGATGATGACGATGATGGTAATGATTGATGGTGATAGAGACGATAGAGATGATGATGATGATGATGGTGACGATAACGATGACAAAATAATAAACAAGTGCCTTTTCCTGCCATTTTTTCAAACAAAGGAAAATATATTCATAAAGAGAAAAAATTCCACAAAATCCTAATAAGACCCATTCACAACAGTATAATTTACCATTTGTATTTGTGAAGCTCCGTGGACGTCGTCTGTCTCTTTACCTACGTAACTTTCTTTGCCCACCCCTCCCCCCATCTCTGCGAGGCAGACAGATGTCATCATCCGTGCCTGACAGGTAGGAAAGCTGAGTGTGTTCTCGGCTCCTGGGACCGGAAACAAGGGGCGGGATCCAGGTGTGGGCTTCCCCATGAAGAAGACGCGCCTGTAATTAGGCCACTGCCCTGGCCCCTCTGGGCCAACCTTCCTGTGTGTTCCCTGGTGCCCTCAGAATGTTTCCTGGGGCCAGCGAGAGCTGTCTGTTCTGGGTGCCAAAATGGTTGGAATTCGGCTAATGGGCAGTAGGAGGTGAGAGCAGAGAAAGGATGTGGGGAATCAGCAGAGCGGAAATTTGGGGCCCGGTGTTGAAATCAGTCCAAGGGCGCTTGTGGTGGTTCATAGACCGGAGGGTTCAAGGCCAACCTACTTCCAAACCTGAGACTCACACAAACCGCAGGTGCAGACTGAGATCTTAACCATGAATTCGTTAATAATCGATCTGAGAACACAAGAATCCTAAAAACCCTCGCAGGTCACCGCCCTTCCACCGCCTAGGAGGGGCAGGGATCCAGGCCCTCTGCCATTGTTTTCTCAGCCTGGAGAGCCGCGCTGCAGTGACAGCCCAGGCATGCCAGTTTCCAGAGCCTGTGGGTGATACACCCCATCCCGCAAACTAAGACAAAGGGGGAAATAAGTCAAGGTTGGATCTTTAACCCCAGATCCCCCTTTGCTGGGGGCGGGCGGGGGGCGTCTGGAGTCTCCCTTAAGCTCTGTGTAAATGAACTGAGGGGGAGCCTCAGGTGCGGGGAGGCAGGTCTGCGCTGAGTGCGGGGACAGCCGCGCCCGCCCGATGGGTCTCAGGGGATGCTCGGCTTGAGGCTCAGGCCTGGAGCAGCCGCGAGGAGGGGGGAATTAGGAAGTCTCAGGGCACATGGTCTTAAGGGATCTATTTGTAGGAGCGGAGGCCCAGAGACCGCCTGAGCGCAAGCTGCTTAAGGGCTCTGGGCCACCAGGGACGTGAATAAGGGCTATCCCGGTGACAGCGTTTTCTCCTCCTCTTCCTGACTCTCTTCCTTCCACTCTCCTTAAACCCACTGAAGCCCTGAGGCAGCTGGGATCGACACCCACTGGAGACTGATCCGTGTACAAGGGAAATTGGGGGTGGGGGTGGGGGGGAGGCTTGAAACGGTCGAACCTGAGAGGCCTCCGTGTACAGGGCCAATAAGGGCAGCCTGAAAACAGCTGAATCTGGGGAGACAGATCTGCCTGGTTGAGAGAGCAAGGGGGTTCTGGAAACTGCCGAATCCGGAGAGGCCAATTTGTGTACCAGGGAAAATATAGGGGAACCTGGAAACAGCAGGATCTGGGGAGACAGTTCGTGTACAGGGAGGGGGTGGGGGGTAGAGAGAGAGTGTGAGTGTGAGAGAGAGAAGCCTGAAAACAGTTGAATCTGGGGAGACGGATTCCTGTGCAGGAGGAACTAGGGGAGACTGGAAACCGGCGCGATCTGGGGGAGATGCAGCAGTGTACAGTAGAAACTGGCGTGGCTTAGAGGTGGATGCTCCCGGGATGGCGCTGGGTGTGATTGTAGTTGGGGGGTGTGGAAGCCTGGGATGCAGAACCGGAAGCAGGTACCGGAGTAGAGTTACAGGGGAGGAGGGGCTTTGTGAACACACACACACACACACACACACACACACCCCGCTTGTTCATTTTGAGGTAGAGCCCTTCACATCCTCTTCCTGCAGACAGGCCAGGGGAAGGGAGCCGCTTTCCAAGGAGGACCCAAGATTTTGCAGCGCAGGAAGACAAGAGCTTTTTGTGGGCAGTTGCTGCCCTGGCTCTGAAAGAAGCAGAGGCTGTAATTCCCTAGGGGAGCCAGTTAAGGAGCTGGGAAAGCGGGTGGGGGGTGGGGTAGGGGGGAGAGGAGGAGGGAGCCCTCTCCCCAGCCCTTCTCTGATGGGGACAGGCCCCTTTTTGCTTGTCCAGTGACCGGCCTGACCTCTCCCCTCAGTGGTTCCCTTCTGACTGACAGACAGACAAAGACAGAGCTGCAGACAATGGACTGAAGAAGGCCCCACAAAAGTCCCCCTCCCCACTCACCAACCCCTGGGGAGAGGCCCCAGGCCAGCTAGGGCCAGAGCTGTCACTCTGGTGGAGATGTCTTCAGGTGACAGGCCTTCAGGGGACAGGGGTGACTAGGAGCTTGGTAAGGCCCGAGATTTTTGAGATTCTGTCTGTGCCTCTTGGAAACCAGAATTGTGGAGCCAGCAGCCACAAGGGAAGAGAGGGGGCCTTAGACCAACCAGAATGGCTGGTCCGGCAGCCGTCAGGGCCCAACAGCCAGGCAGACCCTACTGTTTGCTAGCTGGGGGGGTCTAAGGCCAGCTAGAATGCCTTCTAGAAACTGGTTCTCAGTTTCTCATCTATAACATGAAGGATCATTCTAGATCTCGAAGGACTCTTGGGATCTACTATGAAGATTCTTGACAGACTCTGGGGAACAGGCAAGCATTGGGAGGAGGCTAGCTTTGGGCACACAGTAGGAGTTTTAAAAGCATCAATGTTTTCCTGCGTCCATAATCCTCTAGAACATGCATGTTTCTGCTTTAAACCACTCCAAGGGCCCCTTCCCTTTAAGGAAAACCATTTTTCTCCCTTCAACCACCTTGGGCTTCCTGGTTTGTGATGTAGGGTGAGATGTGAGGTCTGCTCTTGGGATCTCTCCTCCCTGCTGGCTTTCACGGTCTCAGTGAAAACACACACACACACACACACACACACACACACACGAAGGCTCCTTGGGCTGTCTTGTCCATGGCTTCAGTTTTTTCACCCCATGTCTCCCGAAACTGGGAATGTCTGGAAAGGAGAGTTATGTCTGAGGTCTTGCAGCTAAACCTCAGAGTCTCAAGAAGAGGGCTGACTGTCCTTCCCCACAGAAGGACACCCCAAACCTCTAAACATTGCTGGTCCTTGTTCTCATCAAGCTTGGGATGGTTTTGGGGGGCACTACTTGCAGAGTAACCAGCTGGGTGTTCACCAGAGACCACCCATAAAGGAGCCGAGCTCAGCCTGGGAGCTCTGACCTCGATGCCGGGTGGGGGGATTCTGGATAAATGGTCTCAGGAACCACCGGATTAAAGCAGGCCAGGCCTGCACGGTTTGGATGTACCTCTCCTTCCTCCTCTTAGACTGTTGTTGTTGTTGTTGTTGTTGTTGTTGTTGTTGTTTTGGAGTGGGAGGGCAGTGTTTGACTTTGTAGTTCAGGCTGGCCTGGCGCACAGTGTAGCCAAGGCTTGCCTTGAGCTTCTCTGGATCTCCAAAGTTCTCAGCTTACGTACCAACCCACCGTGTTTGACCCTCTCCTCAGTCTGAAACGCCACACGGGCACAGATAGGCCTGGTTCTCTAAATGACCCAGGAACGGTGTGTCTTGCCCCCACCCCTCACGCCCATTTCCAGCACCTTCCACACCTGCCTGCCTGCCTGCCTAGAGCAGTGAGTGGGTTTCAGCCTTCCTAACCCACGACCCTTTCATTCAACTCATTATGTCCTGGTGACCCTCAACCATAAAATTATTCTCGTTGCTACTTCGTAACTGCAACTTTGCTACTGTTATGAATTGTAATGTAAATATTTGATATGCAGGATATCTAATATGGGACCCCAGGGCTGTTAGACCCCCAAAAGTGTCGGGGACCTATAGGGTGAGAACTTCTGGCCTAAAGGTAACTATGGGCAGCCTGTGTGCTGCTCTCCCGAGACCTTAGGAAACTTGCCTCTACATAACCCAGAAAGTGGAACCTTCAGGGACAGTGTTGGAAGCTGGGCCCTGGAGTCCCAGTCCTACCTAAGGTGGGGGGTGGGGGTTGCGGAGGAAAGATTTCCACTCTGGAGCCGGTCATTCCTAAACAGAGGAGTGAGCGCAGGACACTTCCAGCTCTCTGTTTGCTTGACCACTTGCTGGGATGCAGCCGCAGCGCTTAATGAGTTCCTACGACGTTGGTGCGGGGGTGGAGGGTGGGGGTGGGAGGGTTAAGGGATAGTGGGCTGGGCAGAGGAGGGAGGGGGAGGGGAACTGATTAGAATCCCGGCCGTATGGCGAACGCTGCAGAGATGGAGGTAATCACTGAGCGGGCGAGACAGCGTGCTCGGCGACAGCAGGCGGCCCGGCCGTCGCCATGGCAACCGCGGCCTCAGGGGCGCGAGGCTCAGCGCAACTCCGCGTCCGCGGTGGAACATCTGCTTTGCGCCGGGCTGCTGGGAGCTGGGGGGGTGGGGTGGGGGGTGCAGGGGGGGAGCGCGGGCTCGGTTGCTCCCCCCACCCTGCGAAAAAGAAACAAATTAGGCCAACTGTCCAATGAGGGGCCGCAAATGTATTTATTAATGCGAGGGAAAGGTTGTTCCGGAGCGCAGTTTGATTAATGTTTGAGTCTTCAGCTTGTCAGTCTGGTTTTGTCTCCTGCAAAGGGGGGTTGGGGAGGGGGGAGAGGGAGGTGGGGGGCTGGGGGGCTGGGGGCTGGTAGGGGAGTGGGGAGGAGAGAGACAACAAAGCAGGAGGGGATGTTAATAGCCAAATAGGCTCTTTTTCATGTTTTCCTCCGCCTGCCACCCTTGATGGATGGCTCAGACAGACTCTGGAGAGCATTAGGGAGTCGGGAGCCCCTTCAGAGCGACGGGAGAATGGAGGAGCCAGGGCTGCAGGAGCCAGGCTGGGGTCTTTGGGGAGGGAACTCTTGAAGGGTTGCAAGGGAATGACCCCAGGAAAAAACGGACAACTCCTGGGGAAACCATAAGAAAGAGACGCTGAGTGTCCCCCCTCAGCTCTGCATTGTCCTCTGGGCCTCGGAGACTGGCACTAGAGTCCCAGGGTGCGGACACACGTACCTCTGAACCCCAGGCAGGCTGGTGAGGCTTTCGGCCTGCCTGCTTAGGGTCAGGAAGGAGAGAGGGTTCACAGTCTTTCCCTTGTCTTTCTCTTTCCTGCTCCTGGCTCTCCAGTCAGTCCCCCCCCTCGCCCCCCCCCCCCGTGCCTTCCTGTCTTTGACGCTAGCTCCTCCTGCCTCCTTTCTTTGTCTCTGCTATTATTTCGCGCATTTCCTCCACCTCAGCTGGGTGACACATCAGCTGGGGCCTGCCTTGCCGAGGTGCTATCTTTGGAGCCGGAACACGCGGGATGCTAATTATCTTCCGAAGCCATGGAGACGCTGGGGTTCCCCCCTGGAACCCTAACTTGACCCGATTCTCCAGAGCATGTACCCCCTTCTCCTTTCCCATCAGAATGCTTCTCAGCTCTGGTCAGCTAGGTACCTACAGATTCCTGGCCAGGCCGGTGACTCAGAAACACAGGAGACTCTCACTCCCTGGGCTGCCCCGAGAGAGGCTGCTTCTTCACGCCCCAAGTCCCCAAAGAAATAAAGTGGAGAGAAAAAGGAGCCCTTTAAAGCTGAAACACAAGTACTAACATGACTTTGTAGCTCATTTTTCCTGCTTGCCCGAGAAAGGATCGCATCCACGCACACCCGTTAGCAAGAGTGGCGTTATATTAAACGCTAAAAAGCGTAGGCAGGCCAAAGCCTCGCTTCCTTTCTCTCTCTCTCTCTCTCTCTCTCTCTCTCTCTCTCTCTCTCTCTCTGTGTGTGTGTGTGTGTTACACTGGTCATCACCAGCACCGCCGTGGCTGCTAAAGTCTTGGGGTTCCCCTGTTCAAATGTGGCCGAAGCAGGGTGAGGGAGAGCCGTGGGGGATCAGACAGAGTAGCTGGATGTTGGCAGGTAAAGGGTGCACTCTGTCTAAGCCTTTGTTTTCTCCTCAGTAAAATGGGCGTGAAGTAAACGGTAATTTAGTTCATCGTGCGGCAGAAGGGATGCACGGGACATTCCACTTGAAACCAACACCTGACGCCCCAGGTCTTCCTGCTTCAGCTGGAGGAGTTCTTAGCCCCCAGAGATGGATGGTCACACCCAACTCTGACCTCTGACCTCTGACCTCTGACCTCTGTAGGCTTTCCTGTCCCTTCCTTCTTCCCTCCCGTCCTCGCTCATTCCCTGCCCCCAGTCAGTTCCACAGGGTTTCATGTACCCCAGGCTGACCTCAAATTCTCTATATAGTTGAGGATAACCTCGAACCCCCGAGGCTCCTTGTCTCTACTTTCGAAGCACGGGGATTACAAATGTAGGCTGCGGTGACAGCTTGCAAACTCCGCTTCAACAACAACAACAACGAGGAGACACTTCAAAAACTACACACGGGGCCAGCGAAACGGCTTAGTGGGCGCTTGCCACCAAGTCTGCCCATCTGAGGTTGATCTCTAGATCACATACGGCAGAAGGAGAAAACTAGCTCCTCCAGTTCTGCTCTGACCTCCACACACTCCACAGGGCACATGTGCCCTCCCCGTAATTATTTTTCAGAACCTACAAATCATTCAAGGAGTCACGTGCTTGGCGCCAAGGGACCGGTGTAGGCGTAGATGCTCCTGACACCCCCTCCAAGGAAGGAGCTTCATGGCTGCAAACTGGATCACCCCCTAAAAAAGAGCCGCAGAGCCCAGGATATCGGGGAGTGGGGAGGGGGGCGTGGAGAGGGATGCAGACCTACAGAATGTAGATGAGGATATCCCACAGAGGCAGGCCGTCTCCAGAGAGAGAGAGAGCATTTGGCTGGGTCTACTGTGGAGTATTGAAGAGAGTCAAATGCATAGACAAAGACACTTGAAAAACCCTATGTGTCCCTGTTGGTTCTACCCCTGCCGGCGTGTATTTGTATATGTTTTTTGTTTGTTTGTTTGTTTTTTGAGACAGGGTTTCTCTGTGTAGTCCTGGCTGTCCTGGAACTCACTCTGTAGACCAGGCTGGCCTTGAACTCAGAAATCCGTCTGCCTCTGCCTCCCAGAGTGCTGGGATTACAGGCATGCTCCACCACGCCCGGCATTTGTATATGTTTGGAACAGATCTTTTTAAAGGGGCAGGGGGTGTCTATGTAGCCCTGGTTGTCCTAGAACTTACAGAGGTCCACCTGCCTCTGCGTCCCCATGCTGGGATTAAAGGTGTGTGCCACTATACCCAGCTCTTTTTCTTTCTTCCTCTTTTTTTTTTTTTTTTTTTTTCAAGACAGGGTTTCTCTGTGTAGCCCTGGCTGTCCTGGAACTCACTGTGTAGACCAGGCTGGCCTCGAACTCAGAAATCCGCCTGCCTCTGCCTCCCAAGTGCTGGGATTAAAGGCGTGTGCCACCACCACCTGGCTTTCTTCCTCTCTTTTTTAGGGGAAGATTAATCCAGTGATAGTAGGGTGATATAAAGGATACATTTACAAGGGAGAGACTAGAGGTCGGGGACCAGCGAAGGATGGCCCGAACCAAAAGAGCAAATAAAGAAAGATTGACTCTGGACATAGAGAAAAGTCTGGTGACGGAGTGGACAGTGGGGACAGAGGGGAGAGGCACTGAGCTCTGAGGCTCTGAGCTGGAGTGATGGGGAGGAGATCCACAGAGACAGCGTCTAGCCGGCCTTCCTCGGCTCTGGCCAGAGTCCGGGCTGCCTTCGCTCAGCAGATCACTCCAAAGCTGATGCGGGAGCTCATCGTGGGTTCATATTTTCCGCACGCCCATTATGATAGGAAGTCAGCGGGATCTGTCGTCCATCAGTCTGATCTGCGTTTTGAGATGTTGGGAATTGGTCACCTTGTGTATCTTCCTTTGTCCGCCTGCCTCCCCATGACTGATCTCAGAGGTTAAGGGTTCGTCTCACGGTGAATATAAATAGCCCTTTGGGGGGGCTTGAGGCTGAGCTCTCCCAGCCTCGCTCTAACAAATGAGCCAAGAAGAACGTGCCCATCACACGGGTCCTGTCCTCTGGGACTGAAACTCTCAGACGGTGTGCAGTTTGACTGTAAAATAATGAGGAAAATCTATAAGCCAATAGCCGGAGCCATTTCTCTCTTCGAGGGTCTTCACTTCAAAGCCTCTCCCCAGGAGGCTGCGTTTGCTCTAACTGTTTCTGTGGCTGAGGACGCGTGGCGAGGTTCTGTGGGAATCTCCGTCGGTCTGGGGCATATTTGGGTTTGCTCCCCTCAGAGGCTGCGGCTCCACGCCTTTGGAAAGTGAGATGGTTTTGTTGCAGATACCTTTCAGAAAATAAGCTTCCTGGTTGCTCTTAACAATGGCAAAATGTTGGAATGAAAGCATGGCTGGGCACAGAGGGGCCTGTCGGAGGCTGCAGTTGGGTAGGAGGAGTGCCTCAGCCTGGGAATTCAAAGCCAGTCTGAGAAACAGGGCAAGACCTTGTCAATCAAAAACACAAACAAAAGCCAGACTCACGGGGCTTTCATTTTCTGTCATTCCTTCCTTCCTCCTTCCCTCTGTTCCTTACTTTTTCTTCCTGTCTCTCTTCCTCCTTTTTGAGACAGGGTCTCACTGTGTAGCCCTCTACATAGACAAGCTCTCTATGTAGACAAGGCTGGCCTTGAACTCACAGAGATCCACCTGCTTCTGCCTCCCAAATACTGGGATTTGTAGGCTTATATTTTTCAAAACTTCCTTTAATAAAGGTTCTTAGACACTTCACTCTCCCCTGTAACCCGTGGACCAAAGGGAGGGCAGGGAGATGGCTAACAGGACAGGGGGTGTGGACCTGTTTACAAGCAGTCCCCTGGGCTGATTTCGAATCTTTGTTGTCAGCTACCCAGTCCACTCAAAGCAGCAGCGGCGGCTTGATCCAGAAACACCTGGGAGGTTCCACTGATCAACACAAGTTTGCCGAAGAAGAAGGAAACAGCCAGAACACCTCCAGAGGTTCTTTGGTGTGTTTCTCTCTGTCAAGTCACGTCAAAGATCAGAGAAGAAAGCAAGGCAAGCCAATGCTAGAGCTCCAGCAGCAAAGACCAGCATTGGTGAAGACCAACGAAGACCAGCGAAAAGTGGCAAGGTGAACCAACGCCAGAGCGTCACCCACTGTCGGCTGGGTACACGTATCCCCGCTCCAAACATCACAGGTCCTTTTACCAGGCAGCCCCCAGCAAAACATCATGTGTCTGTGGCTCAGCAAAACATCCTCATGCACGTCTGTTTCAGCAAAGCACCCTCTCATAAGAAGCTTCTGGAAAAACTTCACAAGACACAACTGTGTCTTAAATTCCCACTTTAGGAATTAAAGGCATGTGCTACCATACCCATTTTCTCTTTCTTTCTTCTTGAGACCAAGTTTCAGTCTAGCCTGGACTAACCTTATACTTGTGGTGGTCTTTCTCAGTCTCCCAACAGCTGGACTACAGGCCTGAACCACCAAGCTTGGCTCTCTCTACCTGGTTATGTTGGTGTTCAATCCTTGAGGGAAATGAGGTGGGATCATGAAGAGTTTGAAGTCATCTTGGGCTATATAGTGAGAAGTTAGATCCTGTGTCAAAAAAACAAAACAAACTAACTAGATTCTGATTTAGTGAGAGCCTTTCTTTTTCTTTTTCTTTTCTTTTTTTTTTTTTTTTTTTTTTTTTTTTTTTGGTTTTTCGAGACAGGGTTTCTCTGTGTAGTCCTGGCTGTCCTGGAACTCACTCTGTAGACCAGGCTGGCCTCGAACTCAGAAATCCGCCTGCCTCTGCCTCCCAAGTGCTGCTGGGATTACAGGCGTATGCCACCACTGCCCGGCCAGTGAGAGCCTTTCTTAAGGTGGAGATAGAGAGAGGAAGATACCCTCCATTGGCCTCCACATGTGCATGTACAGGCTGAGCACACAAACACACACACATACACACACACACACATACCACATACTCACACACATACACACACACACACATACCACATACTCACACACATACAAACACAGACACATATAAACACATACACACATACATACACATGCAAATATATACAAACACACATATATACACACAACACACACATAACACACACACACACACACACACACACACACACACAAAAAGAATAACAAGCAGTCAGTCTCCATTCTATTTGCTTTAGCCCAGTCTAGCCTAGAAATCCCTACCCTATCTTTCTGGTCTCTCAGATGCTTGTTAGGGATACAGGCATGAGTCAGCACCACAGCCGGCTGTAGTCTCTATTTGAAGGAGGCTCATTGAAATGATTCTTTCGCCGAGCAGTGGTGGCACCAGGGCTACACAGAGAAACAAAACAAACAAAAACCAAAAAAAAAAGAAGAAGAAGAAGAAGAAGAAGAAGAAGAAAAGAAAGAAATGATTCTTTCCAGATAGTTCCCCCAGGAGTCACTTAGAGGAGTCACAAAGAGGAGTGCTCTTTGACCCTTAACCAGGAGACCTTGAAGAAGACACAGACAATGTCTCTTCATGTCTGTGATCAACACAGTACTGGAAGGGTTGTTTTTTTGTTTTTTTTGTTTTGTTTTGTTTTGTTTTTTTTTGAGACAGGGTTGTCTTGAAAGGTAGCTCTGCCTATCCTGGAACTCACTCTGTAGACCAGGCTGGCCTCGAACTCAGAAATCTGCCTGCCTCTGCCTCCCAAGTGCTGGGATTAAAGGTGTGCACCACCACTGCCTGGCAGGACTGAGAGGGTTAACATACTGGATAACACACTCAGACCAGGAAGAGCTCAGGAGGCTGGGAATGTTTGCAGACATCGTACCGTGGAGTGCAGGCGTCTGCATCAATGTTCCCCTGAACTGAAGTATAGGAAATGTCAAGGAACTGAGTGTCAAGATGTGTACTAATGAGTTGGGTGTGGTGGCAGGGCAGAGGCTGGAGAATCTGTGAGTTCGGGGGCGGCCTGGTTTATACAGCAAGTTCCAGGACAACCAGGGAGCTATGGAGTGGGACCCTTAAAAAGTTGTGAACTCATCAGTTAAAGAGTTAATTCAGTATAGATGGAGAAGGCGTTTCCTTAGTGTTCCCCCTCCATAGGATGCTATGATTTGGAAGCTGCAATAATAAATAGATAAATAATTAAATAATTATCCCCAGGGTTGGCAAGAGGACTCGGGATGAAGGCACATGTTGTCAAGACTGAGTCCAATCTCTGAAGTCCTCGTGGTGGTAGGAGAGAACCAATTCCTGCAAGTTATCCTCTGGCTTCCACAAGAGAGCTATGGCATGTGCACCCCCCACATCATACATACATACCATACATACATACATACATACATACACACACACGCATGCATGTATACATACACACACGCCACATACATACATACATGCATACATACATACATACATACATACGTAATTTTAAAAGAAAAACACTCTGGACTAAAATGTTAGTTTGAGGCCACCCTGGACTACATAAGAATAGAAGGCTAGCTTGGGCTAAAATCTGAAAAATGGAAAGGGGTTACTTTGTCAGGGAATAAGTCCCCATAACTCAGAGTATTGAGAAAGGACATTGTCAGGGTTACCATAATAAGAACCCTTACAACAAATGCCACCTTGCTCAGCTGGGCCTGCTGAAGTCTGAAATTCTCTATCATCATGTCTCTGTTTAGAAAGGAGAGCCACCCACAGCCTCATTACTCCGTGGCCTGCGTTATAGCAAGTTTACACAAACTGCCCACAGACCCACTGATGGTACCTATCTTGGGAAATCTGGACAGAAGCCACCACATTTTCCGTTTCTGGCTTTCCTACCCAGTCTCTCCACCAGTCTCTCATCTGTCCTCAGCTGATCTCTGCTCAGGACTTTTTCCAGACAGAGTACATAGTTGGCGCTGGCCTTGAACTTCGTGTGAACTGGAGGATGGCCTTGAACTTCTGATCCTCCTGCTTCTTCCTCACCCGGGCACTGGAAGCACAAGTACAGGCTAGCTCACCCGGTTCATGTGCTACTGCGGATCAAACCCAGATCTTCATACATGGTAGGTCTTCATACATGTTAGGTAACCACTCTACCAAGTATGACGCCCGACCCCCTTTAGAACAACAAACAAACAACAAACACTCAAAGATCTCCCTCTGTGGCTTAGGTTGGCCTAGAGCTCATTGTAAAGCCCAAGCTAGCCTCAAGCCCACGACAACCTTCCTCCTTCAGCCTCACAAATGCCGGGATCACAGTCACGAGTCGTCACAACATCTGGTTAGTCTGCCTAGAACGTTCCATGCCTGCTTTCAGGATGGGACTTCCTGGACATTTGGAATGCAGAAAATTGGCCCTGTCCACCTTCCTCCGGAGGCCGGCAGTGTTTGTCATTTACTTTCCGAGCATAATTCTTGCATTTGGAAAAATAAAATGGAGGGCCGGAGAGATGGCTCAGTGGTTAGGAGCACTTGTTGCTCTCGTAGCAGACTTGGGGTTCAGTTCCTAGCACCCACACGGTGGCTCACAAACATCTGGAACTCCAGCTGGGGAAGGTACATACCCTCCTCTGACGTCCTGGAGCATGAGGCATGCACTTGGTACACATACACACATTCGACAAAGCACTCTTAGGCACGTAAGATTTAAAAAAGCAAAAACAAAAACAATAACAGGGCTGGAGAGATGGCTCAGCGGTTAAGAGCACTGACTGCTCTTCCGAAGGGCCTGAGTTCAAATTCCAGCAACCACATGGTGGCTCACAACCATCCATAATGAGATCTGACACCCTCTTCTGGAGCGTGTGAAGACAGCTACAGTGTACTTACATATAATAAATTAAACAAATAAATAAATAAAAACAATAACAGCAACAACAACAACAACAACAAAAACAAAAAAACAAAGGAGAGAGGAAAAGCAACCTGGGGTGCCAGAGCCTCACTCAGACGGCAGGAAGCTGAGTGCTAGGATGGGGGGAGGGGGGACAGTGAGGTCTAGGTCCCAAGATGTACAGCACAGCTTAACAACAAAGATGTCTGAAAAAGGAGTGAAAGCCCAAGACGCCCCTTTCCCCTGCGGTCTTCTCCATGGGAAGAATGACTAGGCAGCCAAGGCCGGCCGCGGGAGAGAGCAGATGCGGTTTTGTCTGGCTGGGATCTCCCTGAGCTGTAGCCATGTGACTGCCTGGCTGACCTGGGGTCTCCATCATGTCCCTACCTATCCACAAGACGGACCAGGGTGCCCTTCTCACTGGCCTTCCCACTCTGTTCCAGGGGAAGGTTGCTAGGATAATTACAGCCTGCTTGTTCTCTGCCCGCCCCCCCACCCCCCAGCCTCTACTATTCCTCTCTGAGCCCTAGGATCCCCCCACCCCCACCACATCCACACCACGAGGAACTAGAATCTGGAAGGCTCCACTGAGTAGAAATTGTTTGGTTAAATTCTCAGAAGTTGTCCTTCATTTTTGTCCCTCTCTGGCCACCTTCTTCCCAGTGTTCAGTAGGAGCCTATGGCTTTGCCCTTCGTTCAGCAGCCCAGAGCCTTCCCCAAAATGCTCAGGCCCTGCACAGCTGCTCTCCTCAAAAGGAGACCCTCTCGCCTTGGTGGCGCATGCCTTTAATCCCAGCACTTGGGAGGCAGAGGCAGGTGGATTTCTGAGTTCGAGGCCAGCCTGGTCTACAGAGTGAGTTCCAGGACAGCCAAAGCTACACAGAGAAACCCTGTCTCAAAAAAAACAAAACAAAACAACAACAACAACAAAAACCCAAAAACAAAAAAGGAGACCCTCTCTGCTCGCTGTGGGAGTGGGCCTGTTGGGTTGGGTTGTTTCGCTTCAGGTGTAAGATGTTGAGCCTTGGGTCTTAAACATTCTAGGCTAGTACTCTATCCCTGGGCTACACCCAACCTTCTTTGTTTGTTTGTTTGTTTGTTTGTTTTTAGACAAAGTATATATATTGTCCTGGGACTCATTCTGTAGACCCGGCTAGCCTTGAACTCACAGAGATCCACCTGTCTGTGTCTTCCGAGTGCTAGGACTAAAGGCGGGGCCCGCCACCCCTGGCCTTACAACAGAGTCTCACTTGCTCGCCCAGGCAGGAAGTGAACTTTCAACCTCCTGTCTTAGCCTCCAGAGCATGGGATGACAGACCTGTACCACCAGGCCTGGCCAGCTGACCTGACTTTCACACCTGGTTCTATGAGCTATAAACTCTATAATCTTAGGCAAACTGCAAAAATATCTCGAGCATCAGTCATGGGATCTGAGAAATTATGTCCCTGGCACGGATTTATTTTTTACATATTTATTTTTGAGGCAGGGTCTCACTGTGTAGCCTGGTCTTGCCTCAAACTCAAGATCTTCCTGCCTCGGTCTCTGAGGCGCTCGCTGGGATTTACAGGCGAGCGCCATTGTGCCTGGTGTTTACTCAATAGAATTTAAAAAACAAAAAAAAAATTAACAAAATAATGTACATGAAGTTGTGAGCCAGTGGCCAGTAAATCGGATGCTGGAATTATGGCGACAGTGACCCCGGAGGTCACATTTGTCTGTGTGGAACAGATAGAGCGAGGGAGACAGAGTCGGGGCTCTCAAGCCAGAAAGGGGCGTCAGGCAAGGGATGGCTTGGCTGAGAAAGACTGGCAGGAGCTGGACCAAGGCTGGAAGAGGAGAAAAATGGAAAGGACGGAATGCGGCAGAGCAGGGAAAAGGATGGACAGACGGCAGATGGGACAGGAGGACCGGACGACAAAGGACGGGGTAGAAGTTCCAGCTGGTGCGAAGCAGACAGGAGTCGGCAGAGGAGGCAGAAGGGGAAGAACCTGAAGGGGAGGTGCTGGTGTCAAAAGTAAGACGAGGAATCAGGTGCGGGACAGACAGACTGAGAGCGACCGGGGAGAGTGAAAGACAGACAGACGGACAGATGGCAGGGACAAGAGGGTGCCCCGGGTTGCCTGCATTCTGCTGTGTTTACTAGCTAATTGAGTTAAATTGTTGTCAGAGATGTAATTAAAGGGTAGAGAGAGCTCTCTGGCAGGCCCGAAACAGATGGAGGGGGCTTTAATTGGTAATTAAATTCTTCCCTGGCAGCTGAGGAAGGAGCTTCGCTTCAGCCTCACAAGGCCACGGGTGGCCTCCCCCCACTCCAGGCCACTCTCAGGGGCCCTTTGGGGAGGGGGCTCTTCTCCGCTCACCAGCAGCCTGGCAAGCAGGGCAGCTTGGTAACTGCAGGGGGGTAGATGCCAAGCCGGCCTTCCTCCCTGGCTGTGGCTGGCTCAGCTCCCAGGGGCTAAGCCAAGCACACCTGCCCCGTGCCCACCCCTTTCCCATCTTCCCGCTGCCACACATCAACCTAGCCTTGGCCATCGAGTTCCTACAAGATTGCTATTGCTTCTGGTGTGTGTGTGTGTGTGTGTGTGTGTGTGTGTCCCAGGAAGAATCCTGGGGTGCTGACCCTGCTCGCTACCGGGTCAATCAGGGATTCATACAGACCCAGGTGTGTACGAATTCCATTCTGTGTGGCCTGTCAGTGACTACCTGACCCTTATCCCATCCTTTACTGCCACTTCACAGGGAGGACAGGACCGGGGTCAGCAGCCTGGATGGACAGATCTTTTGGTTAGAAAGCCTGGGGTGTGGGTATTTAGCCTGATCACCTCCCTACCCAAATGCTAGGCTTGATTCTTTGCAGAAGCACCCCTGGGAAGAGGACCAGATATCTCAGAAAGCCACGGCTTCTTAAATGTGTTCAAAGAAAGGAATAAGCAAAGAGATGGGCGGGTAGGACGGCTCCGTGGGAAAGGCTGCCCAGTCTGATTCCCCAAGACTCGAGTGGTGGAAGGAGAAAGCTAACTCCTGCAAAAGGTCCTCTCACTTCCACAGGTGCAGCATGGCATGTGCAGGTACACAATGCACTCCTGCACACGCAGGCATATGCGCACACACATGCACGCGCGCACACATGCATGCATGCACACACATGAGCACACGCATGCACGTGCATGCATACACACATGCATACACAGAATCCAGAATGAAAGGAAGGAAGTAGGGAAAGGGGAGGGAGGGGGGATTTTTTTGTTCAAAACTGAAAGAAAAATTAGGCAGGAAAAAAAAAAATCCCGGGCAGACAGTGCACCCTCCTCCAGCGGCTGACTCAGCGTGAGAAGCAAACCTTACACACCATGCTCGGCAGGCGGGGAACCAAGGCTGGCCCTCTCTCTCAGTCCATCATACCACTGTCTTGCTCTGGGCTTGGGGAGGCCCAGAGTGAGGACAAGTTCCCAGAGGCTTCTGGAGAGCATGGTAGAGCTGTAGACACGTGTGACAGGAAGGTTCACACCACCCGGTGCCAGCTCCAGGGTTTCTCTCACTTTTGGCCATTGTCCTGCTCTTTCTCGGTGCGCCCCACCCTTGCCGGTCTCTGCCAGGAACCACACTCCCCACTGGGACAGTCTGCTTTCTTGGACTAACCTCTCACCTATCCCAAGGGCACAGCTAAGCCTCATGTCTTTATTTCTTTCCATATTTACTATTTATTTGTTTATTGCGTGTATGAGTGTTTTGCCTGCATGTGTGTATGTGCACCTTGTGCACGGAGGCCGGAAGAGGACACCAGATACCTGAGACTGGAGTTAGACACTTGTGAGCCGCTGTGTGGGTGCTGAGCATGGAAGCTGGGTCTTCTACAAGACCAGCAACTGGTCTAACCACTGAGCCATCTCTCCTCAATTCTTTAGGATGCCACCTTCGTCCAGTCTCTCCAAACCCCCAGATCCATCAACCCAACGTTCCCCATTCCGATATCCTTCACCTCAATAGCCTCTATCAAATCATCCCTTCCATCCTCAAGTCCCTCCCGTTCCAATTGCCTCATCCTAACCACTAGCCCAATTTCAGCCCCACCCCCACCCCACCATCCCCCAGGCCAATATTCCATCTCCAAATTCCCCCATTCCCAACAGTCTTCATTCTGCTAGCCTCCCCATCCCAACATCCCCCATCCCAACATTTCCCCACCCCAACACCCTCTACCTCAAGTCCCCACTATGGAAAAATCCCAACATCTTCCTTTTGTTACTAATTGGGTTATCTGACTCGCCTTAATGGGCCAAGGATCGTGTCCATTTTGCTCCCTGCCACAAAGGTCAATTCCCTGCATCCACATGGTGTCTCAGAACCACCCATCTGGCCGGACAGTGGTGGCGCATGTCTGTAATCCCAGCACTTGGGAGGCAGAGGCAAGCGGATTTCTGAGTTTGAGGCCAGCCTGGTCTACAGAGTGAGTTCCAGGACAGCCAGGGCTATACAGAGAAACCCTGTCTCAAAACAAAAACAAAAACAAAAACAAAAACAAACAAAACAAAAAAAGAACCATCCGTCTGTAAGTCCAGCCTCAGAGGATCCAGTACCCTCTTCTGACCTCCCTGGGTACCATGTACCCAAGTGATGCACAGGCAGACAGGTAGGTGACGCACCCACAATAATAAATGTTTAGGAGGAGTCTTCAACGCTTGCATTTTGGGGAAGTGGTCTGTCGGGGAAGCTTCCTGTTTCAATCAAAACAGGCCTGCTTCTCTGATTCTGAGTAACACATTAGGGTCCTGGCAAGGGTTTAACTAATGCCATTCCCTGGCTAGCCATAGTTAAGCCGCAATGTGGTCTTTGCCCATTTTTGCTGCGTGAAACACTCCCAGCGAAGGTCATTTCCAGCTGGTGATCAAGTCCTCTCCATTAATAGAAGGCAGAGCTGGGTATGTAGCTCAATAATAAAGCGCTTGCAGTAATTTAGCAATGTTTTACATGTCTACCTCTTTGCTCCTTAATTATCCATGAATGTTGTCAATTTTAACGTGTTTATCTGAAATATTTTCCATGTAAATCTTTAATTTTATCATAAAGTGTTTTTACTTCCCTTTTCAACAAATAAAAAAAAATAAAATAAAGCACTTGCAGGGTCAAGAGATGGGTCAGTGGTTAAGAGCACTGTCTGCTCTTCCGAAGGTCCTGAGTTCAAATCCCAGAAACCACATGGTAGCTCACAATTATCTGTAATGGGATCTGACGCCCTCTTCTGGAGTGTCTGAGGACAGCGATAGTGTATTTTCATATAATAATAAGAAGTCTTTGGGCTGGAGCAAGCAGAGGTCCTGAGTTCAATTCCCAGCAACCACATGATGGATCACAACCATCTGTGCAGCTACAGTGTACTTATATACATACATTAAATAAATAAATAAATCTTTAAAAAAGATTAAAGCACTTGCATAACAAGAACATACTTGAGGCTCTGGGTTCCCATCTCCAGTGAGACACACACACACACACACAGAGAGAGAGAGAGAGAGAGAGAGGAGAGAGAGAGAGAGAGAGAGAGAGAGAGAGAGAGAAGGCTGAGCCAAACAGGAAGATTGCTAAAGGCCATTCAGTTCACTAGAACCATGTTTCAAAGCTCCCTCCCCCAGCCATGCACACAACACAACCTGGCATGGTCTATCCCAGGCAGTCTGAGGGAAGAGGGACGCCATTGCAGGAGACTACGAAGCAGGAGCGTCAGGGATGAGCTGGAGTGGCCAGGGTTAAGCAGGGGGTCCCTGGGATTGTGCCTCCAAGTCTTGCTGGGTACCTGCTCGGCACTTCTCACTCTTTCCATATTTTATTTAGGTATTTCTCTAGTGTGTGTGCGTCTGCCGTGAGCATCGCAGGGTGGCTTTGGGGAGTTGGTTCTTTTCTCCTCCATGTAGGTTTTAGAGATAGAATTCAGCCTGACCGTCATGGCGGAACTGCCTTTGCCCTTGAGCTAGCTCACTGGCCTGACTCCTTACTTTTTTGGGGGTTTTGCTTTTTTTTTTTTTTTTAAGATTTATTTATTATTATATGTAAGTACACTGTAGCTGTCCTCAGACACCAGAAGAGGGCGTCAGATCCCATTACAGATGGTTGTGAGCCACCATGTGGTTGCTGGGATTTGAACTCAGGACCTTTGGAAGAACAGTCACTGCTCTTAACCACTGAGCCATCTCTCCAGCCCTGGGTTTTGCTTTTTTTTTTTTTTTTTTTTTTTTTGTTTTTCGAGACAGGGTTTCTCTGTGTAGTCCTGGCTGTCCTGGAACTCACTCTGTAGACCAGGCTGGCCTCGAACTCAGAAATCTGCCTGCCTCTGCCTCCCAAATGCTGGGATTACAGGCGTGCGTCACCACACCTGGCTTGTGGGTTTTGCTTTTTAAAGACATTTCTTTTTATTTTGTGTGCATGAGTGTTAGATCCTCTGAAACTGGAGTTCCAGATGGTTTTGAGACGCACGGGAATGCTGGGAACAGAACCTGGGTCCCCTGTAAGCACCCAGGGGCTCTTAACTACTGAGGTCTCTTCAGGACCGCACTTCTTATTCTTTAAAATAAAAAGGAATTCTTTATCTGGGTGTGGTAGCACATGCTTTTAATCCCAGCACTCACGAAGCAGAGGAAGACAGATCTCTTTGAGTTCGAGGCCAGCCTGGTCTACATAGTAAGGTCCAGGACAGCCAGGGATACACAGAGAAACCCTGCCTCAGAAAATAAAAACAACAAAAATTAAAATAAAAAAAAGGAAAATCTTTTTTTTTTTTTTTTTTTTTTTTGGGTTTTTTGAGACAGGGTTTCTCTGTGTAGTCATGGCTGTCCTGGAACTCACTCTGTAGACCAGACTGGCCTCGAACTCAGAAATCCGCCTGCCTCTGCCTCCCAAGTGCTGGGATTACAGGCATGCGCCACCACGCCCGGCTAGGAAATTCTTTTAGATTTTAATTCTGGGACTGGGCCTTTCATTCTTCTTCTAGAGAGGCAGAGGCAGCCTGGTCTACAGAGTGAGTCCTAGGACAGCCAGGGCTATACAGTGAGACCTCTCTCTCTGTTTCTCTGTCTCTCTGTCTCTCTCTCTCTGTTTCTCTCTCTGTCTCTCTGTTTCTCTCTCTGTCTCTCTGTCTCTCTCTCTGTCTCTCTCTCTCTGTCTCTCTCTCACTCTCTCTCTCTCTCTCTCTCACACACACACACACACACACACACACACACACACACACACAACCTCACTTATGCTTGGCCACTGAGGCACATTTCCAGACCCCTTTTTATTTTGAGGCAGTGTCATTAAGTCACCCACTCAGTCTAGCTCTGAACTCACATTATAGCCCAGGTAGGTCTTGAATCTGCCATCCTCCTGCCTCAGTCTCTGGAATCGCTGGGATTACAGGCCTGTGCCACTCTGCCGGGCTCTTCTTATTCTTCATGGACAGCAAACTTCCCAAACTTAAAAAAAAAAAAAAAAAAAAAAAACAAGACATTTTTTTTTTGCTGACATTTATTTAATGTCATTTAACATATCGATCCCCCGACGGCCTCTTTTGTACCTCGTCACAGCGTTCCTCTTCCTCCCTTCGTACTTCCGCATCTTCCGATCTAGGTTCTGAGGCTGCGAGAAGACACGCCATGTTTGTTTCTCAGAGTCTGGTTTATTTCGACGTACATGACGCTCTCTAGTTCCCCATTTTTAAAAAATCATTTTTCATTTATTTACTTCTGTATGCATGCACACATATATATGTATACACACACACACACACACACACAGACATGCGTGCACATGCATGTCACAGTAGACGTGTGGAAGTCAGAGGACAGCTTTCAGGAGCTGGCCCTCTTCTGTTGTGTGGGTCCTGGGGCTTGAACTCAGGTCACCAGATTTGGTAGCAGGCTCCTTCACTGGCTAAGCCAGCTCTTTGGTCCCTTTATTTTTAAAACAAAACAAAACAAAACAAAACAAAACAAAACAAAACAAAAACACCTACAAATGTCATAATCTAGTTCTTATGAGTGAACAAAAACTCTATTGTGTATTCATACTATATTTCCTTTAGCTGTTCCTCCTGGGCTTCTAGGCTATAACTTGGCTATTGTAAGTAGCGATACAGCAGCCTCAGGTGGCCAGGCGTCCTAGCTGAAGGCTGACTCACATTTCTTCAGGCACGTGCCCGGATGTGGTATCCACCGGATCACGTGGTGGTTCTATTTTTAGTACTTTGGTGGAACCTCCATACTGATCTCTACATTAATTAATTTATATTAATTTACCTTCCACCAGCAGCGAACAAGGCTTTCCGAATCGTCTCACTTCCGTCTCATCGAAGCCTAGGAGGAACCAGGAAACAAACACTGCTGCTCTTCTCCTGTCTCCCACACCTATGCACAGCCCTGGGTGATCTCCGTATTTGTGCTGAGGGGACCTGGGGTGGCTGGGCCAGAGCCAACCCCTTCTGATAACCCAGGACTGATCACTTCAGCAACGGCTGTATTAGGGCAGTGCACTGCTAAGAGAGGACTGGGTCTGTTAGAGTCCTGGATTCTGGTTCTGGTCCAGCTACTCATGGGTGAATCTCTACCATTCAGTTTTCTCAGATGCTGGACTGATTTGATGTCTCGCATCTACTACTCTCTCTCTTTCCCCATCCTGTGTGTGCATGCATGTCAAAGCCAGAGACTGATGTTGGATATCTTCCTTCATCATTCTGAGAGACAAGCTCTCACTAGAGAACTCATTCATAGAGAACTCATTCACAGAGGTCACTAGGTAGACCAGGCTGGCCTTATATTCACAGCTCCACCAGCCTCTGCCTACTGAGTGCAGGCTTAGAGGTATGTGCCACCAGGCCTGGTCTTTGCCTCTCCCTCTTCTAAATAATGTTTTTTTTGGATAAATTTTTATTGCTTTTTTTATTATTAACATATGGCATATCTGTGTAGGTACGTGCATATGCCTACAGGGTCCAGAAGAGGATATGCGATCCCTTGGAACTAGAGTTACAGATAGTTGTGAACTTCCCAACATTGGTGCTGGGAATTAAACCTTGGGTCCTCTAAAAGAGTAGCATGTGATCTTTAATTTTAGTATTTTAATTATGTGTCTGTGTAGGTCTATACACACGGCACATGTGCCCACAGGTGTCTGAGGTGCCAGATAGTCAGATAGCTGGGGTTACAGGTAGTTGTAAGCCGTCGGGTGTGGGTGCTGGGAATCGAACTCATGTCCTCAGGAAGAGCAGCAGTATGAGCTCTTCACCACTCAGCCATCTCTCCAGCCCCCCACAGCACCATGTGATCTTAACCAACAAGCCATTTCTCCAATCTCTCTTTTTTATTAATCTTGTGTGTGTGTGTGTGTGTGTGTGTGCTCGAATGCACATGCACACTTGCAAGAACCAGAAGGCAACCTCCTATAACATATTCAGAAACACAGTCCTCCTTTTTTGATGTAGGGTTATTCACTGGCCCAGTTAGATTAGACTGACTAGCCAGTCAGCCTCAGAGAGCCTCCTGTCTCCATCTTCCCAGAGGTGGGATCACAAGCAAACATCACTACCCCTGACGTGGGTTCTGATGAAATTCATGTTTGTAAGGCAAACACCTTAGCAGCAGAGCCATTCCCAGGGTCTGTTTGTGTATCTGTCACTCACTCACTCACTCACCCTCTAAGTCAGTGTCTAGTTATGTGTCTCAGGCTGGCCTAGAGTTCAATACGTAGTCCAAGCTGGCCTGGAACTCATGATTCTGCTATCTCAGGCTCCTCAATGCTACGATTACAGGCCTGTGCCACCATGTCTGGCCTCCCCCCACCCCCACCCCCCCGCCGGGCAGTGGTGGCACACGCCTGTAATCCCAGCACTCTGGGAGGCAGAGGCAGGCAGATTTCTGAGTTCGAGGCCAGCCTGGTCTACAGAGTGAGTTCCAGGACAGCCAGGGTTATACAGAGAAACCCTGTCTGGAAAAAAAAAAAAAATTCCAGTTAAGCATAAAACAGACACTTGTAATTCTAGTGGTTGAAAGGTCAAAGCAGAAGATTAAGAATCCAAGGTCAGTTTTGGCGACATAGTACATTTGAGGGCAGCCTGGGCTACATAACACTGTTTCAAGAAACAAACAAACAAAAAAAAAAAAAAAAGGAAGAAAAAACAAACAAGGGAACATGAGCTGGGCACGGTGATACTTTCCTTTAAACCCAGCACTGGGGAGGCAGAGGCAGGTGGATCTCTGTGAACTCAAGGGCAGCCTGGTCTACACAGTGAATTCCAGGGTGATCAGGGGCTACATGGTGAGACCCTATCTCTAGAAAGAAAGAAAGAAAGAAAGAAAGAAAGAAAGAAAGAAAGAAGGAAGGAAGGAAGGAAGGAAGGAAGGAAGGAAGGAAAGAAAGAAAGAAAGAAGGAAGGAAGGAAAGAAAGAAAGAAAGAAAGAAAGAAAGAAAGAAAGAAAGAAAGAAATAGAAAAAATATATATATGGGGGGAATACAATTCCAATTCCACCCTGGGAAAAACTGTGAGGAGCCTGTCAGTGGCTTCTGTGTCTTTCAGCCCTCACTGCTTCCATCTGCTTCCTCAGGCACCTCTTCCTTGCACCTCTGAAGATGTCCCCCATCTTACAGACAATGCCTCCCCCATCTCTCTGGCTCCCTCCCTCCCGTGACTCTGCATGTGATCAGAAGCCACGGAGTCTCCCAGGATGCACACGGGGGTTGCCCCCAGCTAGGCAGCTGGTCTGTTTCCTCATGATCCTTTGTGCGTGGTCCCCTGGTGCCCCCTGGAGCCCCGGTAACCGCACCCAGGAGATGGAATGAAAGGGGAGGGGCCAACTTTTTTTTTCTAGCTTCTTGTCCATCTCCTCCCAGCCTGGTTTGCTGGACGGAGGATTGGTGACAAAGACGTCCTTCACCTCCAAGCCTTCGGGGTCTCCTTTCCACAGGAGGAAAATGGGTTACACTCAACAAGGGCCTGTTATTGCCACCCTGGGCCTGCCGCTGCCTGATAGAGCCCAGCCCTCCCCCGCCAGATCTCATTAAGGGGTCGCTGCTTATGCTTCCCAGCCGCCCCCCATCCATCTTTGGCCACAGATGACAGACTGAGCCCAGGGGCTGATGTCCAGCAGGTGACAGGGTTAATGGCAGGAGAGGGCAGAGGCCAGAGGCCAGCAAACTCGCAGTGGTGGGAGGGGAGTACAGGGACGCCCTGGGTCCATTCCAGTTGGGCAGCCCCTCAGATTACAGCACCAGGGGGAGGGGTGAGCCCCAGACCCTCTCTATCCCCAGGGACGGAAGGTAGGCAGGACCCACCATCTTGGGAGCAGATGGTGGAAGACCGTGCTAGCGCAGAACGAAGAGGACTCAAGAAAAGCCGGGAAGAAGGATCCCTTGCGTTTGTTTGAGCTCACGTGGTCTTGGAAAGGGACACCTATATTACAGACGTGTAGAAAGTCAGCCTTGAGCTTGGAGATGAGTTTCTGTGACTGTACAGCCTGTCCTCTCCACTCCCAGCCAGGTACCTTGCCTAGTGGCCCAGTACTGAGGTTACAAGAAGTTTCTAGAATCCACAATGTAGACTCCAGTCTAGTTCATCTGTGTGACTCCAGCCAGGTTCGTTACTGAACCACTCCAAGCAGATTTTCTCCATCTCCAGTTTGCTTAGTTCTTAGCTCCTGGGAAGACAATATGGCATGGCCCAGTCCTTTCCCAGACTTTCTTCTGGGCTTCACTCCCTGGGCTTCCACCATACCCATGACCCCTGGGGGGTCTGCTCTGTTCACTCCCAGGGATTTGCTGAGTGTGCCTGGTGGTGGGGAATGCTGGGAGTGGTTGTCCCGGTTTCCAGAATAGAGGCCCACCACAGCAGGCCTTAGTCCCTTACATCCTTTGAAGCCTGTGGAGGGGGAGGGGAGGTTCTGCCCTGTACCCCTGACCTAGGGGGCTTTGCACACCCAGCAGAGTGGGAGGAGGGCTTAGGAATAATGCATGTGGATGGCTAGTTCCAATGCTGGCCAGCGAGTAATTAGGGGTGAGAGTCCCCCCTCCCCTATACCCTAGCCTTCTCCCTAGCCCTCACCCCCTAACTGGAAGTGGGAGCTGGCCAAGGCCAGAGGGACCCAGGATGTTTAAGGTTTTCTGTGGAGAGGGATTGTTGTTAGGCAGCCTCTGGAACTGAAGTTGTCTGGAGCCCTACCAGTATGAGCATGTGGGGGGAGAGGGTTACTGGGAACCCCTCCTCAGTTCGGTTTCAGGGGTTCCCTCAAGAGCACCTCTGTTTCAGGGTAGGCTCAGGAGCCACAGAGCATTGCTCTGCCCTCCTTCTCATCGTGGATGGAGAGGCTCCCCACGGTGCTGATTGCCTCCATTAGATCCTCAGTCTTGCGAGGATAATGCATGGCCTGGTGGGGCAGGGGAGGAGGCCCCGCTGGTGGGGGGGCCAGGAGGCAGGGCAGGAAGCTTACAAGCCTGTATCTGAGCAGAATACCAAGTAGCCTGCGGATCACCCTCAGCCTGGACCAGGCAAAACACAGGGGCCTTGGGTCCCTGACCTCTGTGGGTCCCGGGTCCCCTCCCGCTAGCTTGCCCGTTCCAGCTCTCTGGTGGGGATGCGCCTGTGCTGGTCTCACCTTTCAGGAGCTGTCAGCTCTGTGTGGTGCCAGGGACCTAGGGAGCATGAAACAACAGTGTCCGCCTGTCCGTCCGCCCTCACAGAGAACCAGGGGCCTCTGTTTTAATGCTGCTGCTGCTGCTGCTGCTGCCGTCTCAGAGCCCAGCATGATCCAGCAAGATCAAACCAGCCACATCCCAGCCACATCTCAGAACAGCAGGACACCTACCTGTCTCTTCTATTGTCTAGCCACAGATGCCACCTGAGAAAAGTGTGCATCTATATTATAAAATTTTTATTTGTTTATTTATGACAAGGTCTAATCAAAGAGTCCAAGCTGGCCTTGAACTCACAGTCTTTCGGCTTTATCCTTTCCAATGCTAAGATCACAGACATGTGTGCCTCTATGTCCAACTGAATGAATTCTTTGAATTTTTTTTAAAAATTAAAAATTTAAGCTAATATACAAAGCAATGAGTTTCATCGTGGTGTTTTTATACACAGGAATCATGGTGCCAAAAGAGGGACCACAAGAGCCAATGCGTTTTGAGCAGGCGCCCTACCGCCAAGCCACATCCTTCGTATACCCAAAAGCATTTAATTATTTTATTTTATTTTATTTTTTTCCGAGACAGGGTTTCTCTGTGTAGCCCTGGCTGTCCTGGAACTCACTCTGTAGACCAGGCTGGCCTCGAACTCAGAAATCCGCCCGCCTCTGCCTCCCAAGTGCATTTAATTATTTTAAGACAGGGTCTCATGACAGCTCAGACTGATCTTGAGTCCTGCTCTTACCTCCTAAGTACTGGGATCAGAGGGGTCTGACACCAGGCATTAGTGCTACCACACCCAGTTTAAGTATTTTTCTTAATTGCTCAGAATTTGAGAACCCTAAACAAGTATTACGTGAGCATCACATACAGCGGTCTTCCCGGGGCTGGAGAGATGGCTTAGTGTAGAGGATCTGCTGCTCGTGCAGAAGGACCTGGGTCCAGTTCCCAGCACCCGTGTCAGGTGGCTCAAAACTGCCTGTAACTCTAGCTCCAGGAGACCCAGTGCTCTCTTCTGGGCTCCACGGGCACCCAAACACACACGGCATACACTCAGACACACACACACACACACACACACACACACACACACCTCTAAATAAAAATAAATAAATAAATCGTTTTGAAAAAAATCCATAAAAGTTGGACAGCATGGTTCATGTCCATGATCCAGGCACTTTAAAGTATGAAAGGCTCTAGTTCTGTATAAATATGTAATATATTCAGCATGGAATCTGGTACATTATAAGAGATTAAAAATGATCAAGGGAAAAGGAGGTTTTAAAAATGTTCTATTTCGAGGGCTGGAAAGCTGACTCAGTAGTTAAGATCACTTCCTGCTCTCCCAGAGAACAGAGATTTTGTTCTCAGGACCAAGCTGAGTGGCTTAGAACTACCTGTGTAACTCAAGCTCCAGGGGGATTAGACACTGTTCTGGTCCCCAAGGTACCCAGATACATATGGTATGGCACACACACACACACACACACACACACACACACACACACGGAGAAACACAAAGGCTAGATTCGTTTAAAAAATTGTTTTGGGCCAGCCTGGTCAGATAAGCTAGCTTGTAAGATCATCTGCCTGATATCCTGAGTTCAAGCCTAGGAACCCACATGGCAGAAGCAAAGAACCAGCTCTCCCCAGGTGCCCTCTGACCCTCTCACGCTCTCTGTCTCTGTCTCTCTGTCTCTCTGTCTCTCTCTCTGTCTCTCTCTCTGTCTCTCTCTCTCTCTCTCTCTCTCTCTCTCTCACACACACACACACACACACACACACACACACACACACACACGGAATGCTCAAAGAAGATCGTTAGCATTTTTCTGTTTCACAAACGAAAGTGAAGCCCAGCTAGATCCTAGAGCTTAATATGCAGGGCCCGGGCTAGGTGGTGGTGGTAGCGGCGGTGGCGCACGCCTGTAATCCCAGCACTTGGAAGGCAGAGGCAGGCAGATTTCTGAGTTCGAGGCCAGCCTGGTCTACAGAGTGAGTTCCAGGACAGCCAGGACTACACAGAGAAACCCTGTCTCGAAAAAAGAAAAACAAAACAAAACAATAACAACAACAAAAAAAGATGCAGGGCCCGGGCAATGGTGGCGCTTGCCTTTAATCCCAGCACTTGGGAGGCAGAGGCAGGCGGATTTCTGAGTTCGAGGCTAGCCTGGTCTACAGAGTGAGTTCCAGGACAGCCAGGGTACACAGAGAAACCCTGTCTCGAAAAAAGAAAAAAGGAAAAAAGAAGAAGAAGAAGAAGAAGAAGAAGAAGAAGAAGAAGAAGAAGAAGAAGAAGAAGAAGAAGACCTGGAAGGGGAGTCTCCACCAGGCTGCTTCTCACCACCAGGCTGCACGGGAGGGGCCCTTTCTCTTGTTCCTTGACTCAGTCATGCCTCCCGTAATCTTTGTGCTCCCAGCTGGGGACATGGGTACCCATCCTAGGCTCTGTGTTCTGTCTGTAGAGGTGAATCTGATTCTTTCCTCCTGCAGGACATCACAGAAAGCTTTGCAGTAGCGGGAGCAGGGACTAGGTTTCAGGACCCACAATTCAGGGGTGACCAGCTTTAGAGGAGGCGCTGGGACAAAGGTATTAATAACTGTGCCCTGGAAACGAACATGTGACGCTCACATAAAACGTGGGCTGGTTGTATTGTTGGTTATTGTTGTATACTTCCGTCAGGAGCAGATAGGGCCACGGGGCATTAAACTATCTCTTGAGATGATGCCAGTAATAGGTCGGGCAGATTAGAAGTGCTGTTGGTTTTGCCTGCTAGCCCACCTCTGACCTTTCCAACCCATCTTTTGCCTGGTCCTGTTTGTACTGGGCCAGTTCCTCCCTTCTGGGCCAGCTGTGTTTATCGTTAAGAGCTTCAGTCTTCATGGACAAAATGGGCGATTTCCCATCATCCAAACAAGAGTGACTGTGTTATTTCTTACCCGAAGTCAGAACATGCGCAGGGCGTGGGAGCGAGAAGGACGCATAGGGACAAAGGTTTGGCATATTTGGAATGAGCACTGTTCGGGAAATCAGATCCACAGAGACGTGATGAGAAATCAATACAACGACTGCCCCTTGTGTGGCAGGGCCAGTGGCCAGGTTCTGAGTGTCTTCCCAGGCGGGAGCGGTGGACTCTCTCTCCATAGGCGGTTGGAGAGCGGCACTCACAGCCGGAGGTGAGGTGCCTGAGGTGTGGCTCGTCCAGGCTGGCTGGCTGATGGTCTATGTTTCCACCCACTGGATGGCCTGGAATATGCTTCTCTAGGTTAGGAACCTTACCGGTAATTATCGAGAATGTCCTGGTTTGATTGACAGTATGAAGCATCAGAGCTCCTTCCTGGGGGCTAGCGAACCGGCTCAGGAGGTGACATAGCTCCACCCCATGCACCAAGGCAATAGGGACTGAATTCAGACCTTCTGGGAGAACACCCAGTACTCTTAACTGTAGAGCCGTCTTTTCAGCCCCAAATGTTTTGTTTTGTTTTTCCTAAAGAATTTGTTCCTGACAGTTACAGTGGGGGGTGGGGGGGGTTTCCCCGAGAGTCGAGCACCATGAGGAGCTGGCTTGTACACTGATACTCTACCTGTGCGGCTCTCATTCCCATAAAGATGAGCATGCCGTGCAGTGCAGGAGATGTCCCAAGCCAGGTGTGGGTCACAGGGATGCAGGAAATTAGGACATTTTCACTGCAAACAAAATCAGTAGCCTTGTTTGGAAGACTCCTAGAGATACTCTCAGCAGGAGACCCTACTCAAGGTCCTGGCCATAAACCCGCTCTTGCTATGGCAACCTTTCTTGAGACAGGGTCTTATGGAGCCCAGGTTGGGCTCAGACTTGTTAAGTAGCCTAAGATGATGCTTTTTTGTTTGTTTGTTTTGTTTTGTTGGGTTTTTTTGAGACAGGGTTTCTCTGTGTAGTCCTGGCTGTCCTGTAACTCACTCTGTAGACCAGGCTGGCCTCGAACTCAGAAATCCGCCTGCCTCTGCCTCCCAAGTGCTGGGACTACAGGCGTGCACCACCACGACTGGCTTTTTTTTTTTTTTTTTTTTAAACATTTATTTAGGTAAGTACACTGTAGTTGTTTTCAGATACACCAGAAGAGGGCATCCAATCTCATTATAGATGGTTATGAGCCACCCTGTGGTTGCTGGGACTTGAACTCAGGACCTCTGGAAGAGCAGTCAGTGCTCTTAACTGCTGAGCCATCTCTCCAGGCCCCAAATTGAACTTCTGATCCTCCCGCCTCCGTCTCCCAAGTGCTGGGATTATAGGCATGTACCACTATGCCCAGCTATTTTAACATTTTTAATCTTAAAATATTTCTCCATTAAAAAAATATACTGCCACGGGGCTGGAGAGATGGCTTCAAAAGATCCTGGATTGGCTTGAGGGCTCATTTTTCTTCTCCATGTTCCTATATTTTTCTCCTTTTTTTTCCCTCTCCAACCTCAAAAACAAGAAAAGCTTAGCTTCAAAGGCAAGGCTGACTGTGCAGACCCCACTACCCTTTAGAGTTTCTTAGCTTCTCTGCCAAGACTTCATGATTGTCGTAGCTCAGGCTTTAACTTGACCAAGCTCCCGTACAGGAGTTTAACCATTTCTAAGTTGCCTGGACTCCTAAGTGTGGGATTCTTGGTCTTGAGAGGCAGACAGGGGAGGCACAAGGAGTCATTTAATTCTACATTAAAAGAGAAGGTCCCCTCCCCCCACATTCTTCCCCCTCCCTCCCTGCCCCAGTTCCCTTCCAATCACATCAGAGACCCCAGAGGGGGCTTGACCTCTGTCCTCTGGGGAGGTCAGCTGGGGTGACCCTGCCTGTGTGTAAGATCCCGTGAGAGAGGCCCAGCTGCAGGCCCTGGAGGCCTAAAGCACACCCGGAAACGGGCTGGGGTCACCGAGGGCGGCCTAGGCAGAGGGAGGGGCTCCCCTGGCCCTTTGTGAGCAGAGGAACAGGCGGGAGATTAGTTCCACAGGCAGTGCCTGTGTCTCCAGAGAAAAGGCCTATTATGGACCGGCTAAAAATACAGGGCACAACCCACCCCACCTCCCCTTTTATTGCCATGGAGATGCGGGGTGGGCACTGGGTGGCAGAGAGCTGAAAGAAGGGGAAGAAAGGCAGGTGAGGCCCAGGGAGGAGATGGGGAGGAGAAGTGGGAGCCAGGGGGCGGGGGGAGGGGGGAGAGGCAAGAGAGTCTCAACTAGAGTGGCTGGTGGGGGTCCCCAAGTTTCCCCCTTTCCCCTCCACATCCTGCCTGCTGGGTCAGTCACTGCCTGGGGCCCGTGAGGGCAAAGAATGGCTTGTTCTCTTCTCTGTAGCTGGGCCTGTGACCTTTGAGGTGAAGGGTCTGACTCTCTGGGATTAAAAGGCAAAATGGCTACACGGAAGACAGCTGCCGAACAGCTGTAGGCCTCACCTGGCTCCTAGACGCATGAAGTGTCCCAAGCCATTGACTCTTCAAGGCATTTGACCCCCCACCCATCTTCTGGGTACCCACAAATATTGATATGATGTCGGCCTCAGGTCAGCTCTACCTGAGCCTTTCTGAGGCACCGTTGGTTGTCAGAGAGGGTGTCCTTCTATGAAGTGGAAATATGTCTCCTGCTGTTACATGATCCCATGGGCCCTGCCCAGTGGGATAAGCTAGGTACCTAACCTAGAAAATGACCAAAGTCTGACAGTTCTTAAAAAAGTATTTGGGGGGAGGGGGGAAGCTACTGGGACGATCGTCACTGGCGGTGGGGAGTTGTAGTCCACGGCTGAGAAAATATCTAAAGGTTAGTAAAAGTTCTGGAGTGGGAAGTGATTGTCGTCATAGTCACTTGTGGTCTGAGCACCGGGCGGGCCATGGGTAGAACCATCCGAAGATGCCAGGATCTTAGACAGACACTGCTTCAGTGTAAACATAGAAGGTCCCGGACGGGGACTTCATGCATTTCACCAACTGGATATTCAGGTAAGCGTGCAGTCCGATCGACAGGGACAGAATCCAGTTAGAACTTGCCAGAGGATCGTGGCTGCTCTGTGGGTTCTGGGTCACCAGTAGCCTTGCTGCGAGTTAGAGAAGCCTTTGCGATCTCAACTGGGATGGTCTTGGAAGGGCAGCCCCGCTAGCTAGCATCTAGCCCCTTCCTCTTAATGGAGGTAGGAGAGAAGGGCATGTGTCCTAAGAGACGGTGATACTCGGGCTGATATTGAGAGTCTCCCAGTCTGGAGGCATTCAAGGAGTCGTAGGTGACAGTGGTCTCTGACTAGCAAGAGGACAAACTCTTGCCTGCTCTCTGGGAAGCCCACATGGGCAGGCTCAGGGAAGCCTGTGGTCTCCATAAGACTTTGTGGCAAGGCATAGCAAGCTGGCACAGGCAAAGCGGAGTAGGAAAAGAGACCAAACGTAAACTTGGGGGAAAACAGTCTTTCTTTCCTCTGTTTCTTCCCTGGGTCCCACTGTCTGGAGCGGCCCGGGAGGCAGGCTCTTTGGGCAGAACAGATATGGTGTTCTATAAGAAGCAGAGATGAGCTGGTCCTTGTGGGTGTAGGACCAGCTGTATCCTATGCTTTGGGCTTAGAGCGCCGGGGGCTAGCAGGTGTTGGGGAAGGCCTTCTTACCTCTGGAGGAGTTCTAAGGTTCCCGGGCTGTCAAGAAAGGCGGGCAGTTCTGCCGTTTGCCCCTTCTCATTCAACACCGAGGCTTCTGCCCAAATGCTAGTGCCCAGATTGTATTTATGACTGTTTTAAGAAGGAGTGACAGAGCCTTTTAATATCCCTGACAGCCCGGGATGTTTTAATAGATGGTGGAGCTGGGGCTTCTGGAGTTAAGAAAAGAAAGCGGAGGGGCCGAGGGAGCTGTCAGGCCCGGTTTCTATGACAGACCCACTGATCGACTGGACGACAACATAAAATACGGGGCCGTGTCTCTCCTCGGCCCCGTCAGGGTGACAGACAGTCTGTCACCACTGCTTGTCATCTTTCACCTCCTAATCACTCAGGCTTAGAGGGAACCCGTGTTTAACAAGGAAATCCCTACAGCATTTCCACCTCAGATGCTTCCTTAAAGGCAGGCTTCTCTTTCAAACAGCCCGAAACTCCGTGTGCCAGTGGGCATTTTTAATTGTTTTTTTTTTTTTTAATTTTGGATTTCAAACAGGTGATTCTTCTATAGAGAGCCTTGCCTCAGTGCTAGGGCTGAACCGAGGGCCCCTGGCCTGTTGGGCAAATGCTCTACCTAGAGCTGAACTATAGCCGCACCCCCCACCCCCAAGCCTTTGGGACAGCTGTTGGGGAGGGGTGATGCGAGGCTGGACAGATGTTCTGAGAAGGCACAGTGGGAGGTGAGAATGTCACATAGCAGCGAGGACACTATTGATCTGGATGCCCACAGAATGTTATGTGACATGTTTTATATTACGGACAACTTACATGAGAATGGAAGCCCACCAATGGAATAAAAGCAGATGTTTGGGTACTCCAGTCCCTCTCAGTGTCTGCACTTGGCCATGTGTGCCTATGACCTGGGTACCCTGTAGCAAGGCCCTCCCAGGGCCTCTCTAGAGACACACAGCCTCAGCCCACTGCCCCACCCCCACGCCTCTTGGTCTCTTCTTCACCTCCCTGGTTAACAGATCTCAAGGATAGTTCGAGAGTCAAGTACTTGGAGGCTCTCTAGGCCTCTTTCCAGAACCAGGTTTGGAACTGGTCTAATTAGCAACTAACTTAGACTTGGTGGCTAAAGCTACTTTTGCCCCACTCCCAGCATGCTCTTCTTCTTCTTCTTCTTCTTCTTCTTCTTCTTCTTCTTCTTCTTCTTCTTCTTCTTCTTCTTCTTCTCCTCCTCCTCCTCCTCCTCCTCCTCCTCCTCTTCCTCCTCCTGCTCCTCCTTCTTCTCTTCCTTCTCCTTCTTCTCCTTCTTCTTCCTCCTCTTCCTCCTCCTCATCTTCCTATTCTTTTTCTTCTTTTTGGTAATTTTTAGTAGAGGCAAAGAATTCCAGTAAGGCAAAGAACCCAGTGGCCAGTGGCTGTTCTTTCTTGAGAATGGGAAACAGACTTCGAAGAACAGCTAAGTTCTTCCTTCTGGTGAGGTAAGGTGAGTTGGCGGGGCCTGCTCTCCTCATGCAGGCCTTGCAAGGCAACTTGAGCGCAGGGCCAAGCTCATGCGCCTCACCTCAGACACATGCAACTACAGAAGAGACTCCAGCCACTGGCACCAGGGCAGGGCTCTGCATTCAAATCCTCTGCCAGGAGAGAGTTAAGGGCTTGGGTTTAATTTGCCCGTTAATCACAGTTAAAAGAAGTAATGAGCGTCTCCCCAAAGCCTGGGTGTTTCTCTGCAGATTAAGCAGTAATTTGCATAGCTCCTTTATTCATTCCCACCTTCCCCTGTGGGGCGGCATGTCCTTTCAGACACAGCCAAGCGCAGCCGGCGGCGGGATCAGTTTGACAAATGGCTTTGCTGTGCGCCATGGCTTGGGCAAGAGGAAGGGAGGGGGAGACCGAGAGGAGAGGGCAGCTCCAGACAGTAATGGATAGTGGGGCATTAAATAGTGCAGAACTTTTTATTAGACACACAGGAGAAGTTTAAATATTCAAACTGGTTTTCTTTGGAGCCTGGGGAAGGAGAGGAGGGTGGCTAAGGCAGAGTTTACGCAGGGCCAGCCTATTCAGAGGCGCGACCCTGTCACCAGAGCGGAAGGGCATCTGGAGGACAGGGGTGGGCGGGATCTGGGTCAGCTGGTATCCCGGGCCCGGCAGTCCTGCTGCAGCTGAGACTCTCTCCTGCTGCGCTGGGCTCTGCCAGGCAGGATGGCAGCGTGAAGACAGCTTGGGGCCTGACTCCTCACAATGCAGGGCAGTCGGTCCAGAGCCCAGTGTGTGGGTGGCGCTCATGAGGCCCAGCTGTGCTAGCCAAACTGGGCCTACAATGAACCGGCATCGCCAGGAGCGCACGCGATGGCCCTTTGCTCTCTTCAGATAGGGAGAGGGTGGAGTGACTGGCCCCGAAGGTTCACAGAGGACAAGTCCTCCCTTCCCTCCTGGCGATGGGAGTGTAGTCTAGTTCGTTTGTATTTGTTTGGTTTGGTGGTTTCTATGTTTTCCGAGGGTTGTTGGGGGGGGAAGGGTTGTTGAGACAGGATTTCATATACAATCTAAGCTGGCCAGTGAGTCCTTTTATTTACTTTTGTTGATGCTGGAGATGGAACACGTTAGGTAAGAAAGAACTCTGTCCATCTGTGAACTACATTACATCCCTCGCCCACTATCAGGACTTCCTCTTCTTCTTCCTTTTTTTTTTTTTTTTTTTTTTGGGACACGGTCTGGGACAAATGAGCAGTCCTGGCTGGCCTGGAACTCTGAGATCTGCCTGCCTCTGCCTCCGCCTCCGGAATGCAGGGCTGGATAGCAGTACCACCAAGCCTGTCCCTCTCCCACACTCCTGACTCTTGGAGACAAGGTCTCCTTATGTAGTCTGGGTTGTCCTTGAACTCCCAATCCATCCGTCTGGGAAGTTCAATGGACTGATTACAAGTCCAAAGTATGAGGTTATCCACTTGTAATCCCAGACCGTGAGAAGCTGAGGCAGGAGAGTCTCAGCAGGGCAAAAGGAGGGCAGAGTAACGCAAGAGGCGAGCTTCAGAGAAGCCAACAGACTGGGAGAGACGGGGAACCCAGAGACGGAGTATGGATGGGACAATCGGTTTAGGTGGGACACACTGGAATATCGTGGAAACATGAGACCAGGACCAGACACAAGTCACCGGCTTTAGTCTAAGACAGTGGTTCTCGATCTGAGTCATGACTCCTTCGTGGGGGGTTAGACAGCCCTTCCACGGGGGTCACATGTCAGCATTAGAGATTTACATTATGATTCATAACAGTAGGGAAATTACAGTTGTGAAGTTGCAATAATAATAATTGGTTGGGGGGGGTGAGAACCACTGCTCTAGGGTATTTCAGCCCATGCCACTCTTACGGACTCTGCCCTTGGGTCTCAGGTCACACAAGCAGCCAGTATAGGACTACATACAGCCAGGCAGTCCAGAGTCCACGGCCACACTACATTGATTTTACTATTATTATTATAGTTTTGCTTTTTTGAGACAGGGTCTCAGGTAGCCCAGGCTGGTCTCAGACTTTCTCTATAGCCGAGGATGCCAATGATTAATTTGAACTTCCAACCCTTCCGCCTCTGCCTCCTAAGAGCCACCCGAGGAGCACTGGCATGTGCTACCGTATCCAAATCACGGGATTTGTGAGGCTTAGGTAGAATGCAGGGTCTTCTGCACATAGGAAATGGCTATATGATAGAGCGGTCTCCCAGTGTCTTCCCATTATTTATTAGGTTAAATATTCTTGTATAGAGTGGGGAAGAGAATACTTTAGTGGTGGTCAAAGGATGAAATACACATTAGCAACAAGACAGAGCGTACAAAAAGGCAGAGAGAGCCACAGCGACATGTGGGGAGGTCGGCTGAGTGCATGTGAGTGGTCAGGGCCACAGTCCCAGACCCTCTCCCACAAGCTGGGTGTGCTCCCAGCCGCTGCTGTGGAGGAGTGAGCCTGTGTTTGGTCTGAATAATGCAGACTGTTCCAGCCCTGCCCTGGCAGAGGGAACAGGTGGGTTCAGCTTGTACAGGACCCACACACCCCTCCGTGGGCCCAGGGGAATGGGGTGCGTGCGCTGGGCTGATGCAGCTGACGGACAGTCCTTAGCATTCTGGTTAGCCCGTGCAAAGGATTCTGGGAAAGGGAGCCCCTGTTTCCTCAGGGAGATGGGGTTAGGCAGAGAGGCAGCAGGAGAGAAGTCAACATCAACCGGTGCTGTGCCCTTGGCCACAGACTCACATCCAGCTAAGACGAGACTGCTGAGGATGTAACTTGGCCTGTGGCCTCTCTCTTTCCCTGAATGGCTTTTACAACTCTGACAGCTCACTGCTGGGAACCTGGTCTTCAATTATGCAAGGAGCCCTTGTTTCTCCCTTCCAAGAAGAATGGTCAGGCCAGAAAGAAGAGCCCTTTGCAGGGCCCGCCACAGCAAAGCCAAGAGCTCATGGTGTGAAGCAGACGCGAGAGCACTGTGTTGCTTAGGTCAACCCTGTGGCACTGAGGGAGAGGAGCGTGGACCACAATGTTCCAGAATGAAGTTAAAGGAGTTCAGGAGCTGACCCCAAAATCAATCAGAACTGTTCCCATAGGTCACACCAGGTGGCTTCAGTGCCTTTGGTACGGCCCAGAGGGGTGGCCCACAAGGTGGAGGAGCCAGAGGCAAAGCCAGCTGAAAGGTTCGAAGAACCAGCCCAGTAGAGTCAGTGAAGGTCCTGAAGGAAGCCGTCTACCTCAGCCTGGGCCTCAGGGACAGCGTATGGAACAGGCCGGGTCCCTGTGAGAACACTCCCCCACGCCTCTGCTTGGCACACTGTTCTCATCTGCTCAAAGGCCCTTCGAGCTAAACTGCTTCCCTTCCTGGGGAACTGGAACCTCAGAAAATACCATTTGCACCCCTGCGGGAGGTCAGGCAAGAACAGGAGCCTCTAAGGCCAAATCCAGCCTGGCACAATCACATGATTCTGTGGGCGTCGCCCCACAGCCGGGGTCTTGCATGCAGTGGAGTCTGTAGCAGCTGGAGACTAGGCCAGGGTAGCGCACCTCAGGAGCTGAGAGCTGACGCCCGAGGCTAGCCAGGGAGCCCTTGGAAGAGATGACCATCGGGGAGGGAGGGAGGTGGCTGGGATATGCTCAGACTTCAGGAAGGGACCCAGGAGGAGCAGACAGCTTGCTGCCCAGGCCTCGGGGCAACTGCGGACAGAACACAGCCCTGCCACACCGCTCTGGGCCCTTCATCTTTGGGATGGTCTTCTGACACCAGCATCTTCTCTCTCAGTTCTTGGGCTTCTTCCTCCAGCTTGATTCCGCCAAAAGGAGGTGACCAGGCAGAGATTGGGGGGAAGCGGTGGGCTGACATTAATCGATAGGAGTGTCTCTGAGCAGTTCATGTGGCCTTATCTCTCTCTCCTTTGGATAGCGTGTGTCCGCCGGAGTCCGCGGGGTCGGTGATTAATAGGGGCCATCACTCACTGTCCTGGCGGCTGAGAGGCAGCGGGGAGGGGCGGCCCTCCCCAGAACTGAGATAACGAGCAGCAGGAATAATGAGTGGTGTCACTCCACTTTTCATTTTGATGGAAAGTCATTACGGGAGTCAACGCCAGCGACAAAGAACCATGAATCAACTGCTCTGCTATGAAATTAAAATCGAATTGCTGGCCACCCCCAGCCCCTATCCTTCCTGGGAAACAGGGATGGGTGGGTGGCTTGGGAGAGGGGTGCTATCCTGGGGTGGGTTCTACCCAATCCCAGAGCTGGCGGTTATGGGCAGGAAGTGGACAGGCGGCGAGGGAAGGTGACAACCCCTGTCCCCACCTTGTTTATCAGACCCTGCCTCCCCAAACCGCATTTCCCCTCTCACGAGACAGTAAGCTGTGATTAAGAGGAAAAATCCAACTCTGCAGGGTCCAACAGGGCTGGCTGACCGCTCCCCCTGGTCCCCCTGCCGGCTGGGGTGGGGCAGCAAGAGCAGGTTAAAAAGGGGGTAGAGTGCACTGGCCAGCCCCAAAGCACCTGCTGAACCATTTGTAAATGCTTATGGGGTCAGGCACCACCAAAAGCAAGGAGGAAAAGCCTCTAACCCGGAGCTCTGCAACTGCTCAAGGCCTCTCGGGTCAGGAATGGAGGAAAACACATGCCCGGCTCCAACTTCGAGTAGGCTCAGCGAGGTGGCGCGAGTGACCGCCAGCACGGAAGGAGCGTCATGTCCTTTTTATTGAGCCTTACTTGATAACTAGAAGAAGCAACTGTAACTTATGGCTGACAGGCCACAGAGCCACTCAAGACAACTTCTTGCAGAGACCACAGCGAATGCCAGCGTCACCTCAGGTGACCCTTCCTCGTGTCTGTCTCCAGGTTCGCCTGGCTTCTTGCTGGTGAGGCCCAGTAGCATCAGCCTAGACACAGAGCGAGCGCGTCACAGAGAGGTTCCCATCAGGTTCACAGGCCGGCCATTGTACCTCTTGGAGATGTCAGCTTCAATCTGAGAGAAAGAGAGCGGAGTGGGCAGAGAGTGGACAGGCAGGCCCAGGGGCCACGGTCTGTGAAGTGGAGGATTCTCCCCAGGCAGGTTCCTGGCACGCCTCACCAGTTTCTGCAGTTCCCTGGTCTTCTCCAGCAGCAGGTCCAGCTTGGGCTCCAGAGCGGCCTGCTCCTGAAGCGCCTCCTGCTGCTTCTCCACCATCAGTTCCTTCTTCAGCGCCAACAGCTGGGACTGCTTCAGCTTCTGCTGGAGGAGCTCGGTCACTCGGTCCACATACCTGTGCGGGGCACCCTGTGAGCCTGTCTACACTTAACTGCTGGACCGGGTGGGGCTCAGGAAACAAATTCCATCCTTGGCCCTCCCCCTCCCCATTCCCTCGTGTCCTTCCTCCTTCTGGTAAGGAATGTAAGCCACTCCAGATTCCAACCTATTCGCTTCCCTAGGACGCGGGTTCTGTCTTGCAGAATTTAATCGACCCTACCCTGCACTATTCCCAGGAGAAAGCCATGTACTCAGGAAGGAGGAATCATGGAATAGGAAGAAGACAAGGGAAGAGCGCTCCATTCAAGATGGACAAACACAGGATCAGGAAAAGCCAACCTTGGCGAGGCCAGAATCATAAACAGGTGCTGCATTCGGAGACTCGTAAGCCGGCCGATCAGGTGCTGCAGTGTGGACACCAGGCTGAGCATCTTCTCCTTGGTCTGGCCCTGAAGGATGGCAGGAGCCAGCTGGAACTGGCTCACGGACAGGATGTCGGCCTCCTCGCTCATCTCTACTGCTCTCTGAGACAAGAAGATCTCAAGCTGAGGAGGGAAAGGGAGTTGGTTCAAACCAAGAAAGGAACTCAGAGGCTGAGCCCCCCAACGTGAAGAGCTAGAGTCCAGAGGAGAAAGGCTGTCTCCTGCGCATAGCTCCACTGCTGGAGACCCCGCTCCTACCGCACGGGCTCCTCCTCATGAGCACCTCTGGGACGGACGCCTACAGCATGGGTGCTCCCACGGTCCTCTAGACCCCATGCTGGCCTGTGTTTGCTTAGCCCCAGCTCTCCCTCCCCCCCCATGGGAACACACCAAGATTCCTAGGGCAGGCACTAGTTTTCTCTCCAAGCAGGGAGTAAGAGTGTTTGAGAAACTGCATCATGAGAAGTCTAGAAAGAATGAGAGCAGTAGCCACGTCTCTAAGATGGAGTCGTTATGAGTAAGTTCACCTTGGCTGGTTAAATGGCCTGATGCCAGGCCTGAGAACTTAGGTTTGATCTTCAAGACCCACATGGCGAAAGGCAAGAAGCAACAAAAATGACATCTACAGTTGTCCCGATTTGATCTCTATCTGTGTGCTGTGGTACCCATGTGCATATGTGCACACACAAAAGTACAAGTCTTAAAAAGGAAGCCGGGCATGGTGGCGCACGCCTGTAATCCCAGCACTTGGGAGGCAGAGGCAGGCGGATTTCTGAGTTCGAGGCCAGCCTGGTCTACAGAGTGAGTTCCAGGACAGTCAGGGCTACACAGAAAAAAAAAAAAGAAAAGAAAAAAGAAAAGAAAAGGAAAAAGAAAAGAAAAAGAAAAAAAGGAAAAACAAATCTTACTATATTATGAACATTGGGTAGCCCTCCCTCATGTCTACAAGATGTCTCTTTAAGTGGAAAGTGGAGGAAACCAGATAGGCACAGAATGTCCAAAAGGCCTGCCATGTAGCTAAGGCTGACCTCTGAGTTCCGACCCTCCAGCCTCCTCCGGCCGAGTGCTGGACCTCTGCAGTAATGACTACAACCGGTTTATATGGCACTGGGAATCAAGTCCATGCTTCTGAATGCTAGGCACACATTCTACCACCTGAGCTACACCCCAGCCTTGTGCCCTGATCTGTGGCACCGTTACCATCTGATGCGGGCGCACTCATCGTGTTTTGGTTTTTTTTTTTGGTTTTTCGAGACAGGGTTTCTCTGTGTGGTCCTGGCTGTCCTGGAACTCACTCTGTAGACCAGGCTGGCCTTGAACTCAGAAATCCGCCTGCCTCTGCCTTCCAAGTGCTGGGATTACAGGCGTGCGCCACCACGCCCGGCTTCATCTTGGTTCTTATCTGCTCTTCCTGGATTAGCTCAGCGGAGGCAAGGCCTCTGCACGTCTCCATCACTGCTCCGTTTCTACGGCCCGAGATGGAGTCAGGAACCTTGGAGATGTCTCATAACTATGAGAACAGGGTGTGGTGAGGGATCCTAACTTGTAAGGCTCTGCTCCAGGGTACTGACATCAGTCAGTGCCCTCACATCCGCAGCGGGGGAGGGGTTAGAAGTGCAGGCAGTCACATCTCCGGGAGACAGTACCTCCATGAGCTCGTCAATGAACTGATTTCGAGTCTCAGGGTATTCAAGAAGAGTCAGAGCGTCTGAGCCCCTGGCCACGCCCTCTGGAGCTGTCAGAAAGAGAGGCAGAGACATGAGGGTGGCTCTGAGAGGCCTGCCGCTACTGTGGACAGACTCTGTTGCCCTTTTCCCCTTGTTCAAGTCTACTCAGGCCTGGTCTATAAACGGGCAGGCAGAGCCAGAGGCAGCTGGTGGTGGCAAGGGAGGTAAAGTGTCATCCTGCACTGCCCTCTAGTGACATAAGTGGCTGCTACAGCCTCTCTGAAGATTTGGGAGAGGGAGGGAGTCCATGTCAGACCTGGAGCCCAGCCAAGCCTAAACAATCACCCAAATGATTGGCCGGCATTCAGTCTCTAAAACATATGGGAATTGGTGGCACAGGCCTCTAATCCCAAATTGGGACTGAGTTTGAGACCAGCCTGGTCTACATGGAGAGTTTCAGGCCAGCCAGAGCTACAGTGATACTGTCTCAAAAGAGGGGGAGGGGCAGAGCTCCTAGACCCTCGGCTAGCCAGCTTCCCTCCGTCCCTCCGTTCACATCCGAAACAAGATGCGCTTTTACTTTCTGAGACTCGATCTCACAGGTTGTTCGAATTCACTGTAGCTACAGAGGACCCTGAACTCGGGCTCCGCCATTCCCCGGGGCTGTAGGGGACAGGGCACCTACCCTCCGTTCCTGTCTCCACCACGGTGATCTCGGAAGCCGCAGCATCGTCGCCCCAGTCTATCTTGTCAGCCCCAGCATCCTGAGGGGCAGCAAAGCTCAGTGAGTTGGAACCGACTCCCCAGCGCAGGGGCCTGAGCAGACGGGATCCCCTCACGGCTCTGTACCTGCACCGTCCAGTCAGGGGCAGCGGCAAGCACGCCGGTGTGGGCTTTGGTGACGCCACCCTCCCTCCTGCATGGTGGGGTGCTTGCATTCAGACACCCCAAGTCCCAGTAGAAAGGAGCCTGCACTGCCACCTCACTTAAGTAACTCGGCTTCCCTCAGGATGCACCTGGCCTTACAACTGTGAACCGTCCCACGCACAGATGCTTTTCTACAGCTGAAGCAGGACTACGCAGAGAGAAAGATCTAACCTTGGACTCTGACTCCAGAGAGATACCCCAGTCTATTCCAGGGGACTCAGCAGAGATACCAGAGTCGGAAACAGCCTCCACCCCAAAGTCGCCCCAGTCGATCTAAAAAGGAAAAAAGATGTTAGTGCAAACGAGGTGGGCAGGGAAAGGGAAAGGAGCCTGCCTTCTTAGGTCCGGCGCCGAGCAGCTACGCAGCCAACGGCACAGACCCCCGAGCTCCCACTCAGCCCCTCAAGGGCCCCGTCTCACCTCATCTTCTTGCACCTGCTCAGGAGGTTCCTCCAGCTGTGGCCGCTCCACCACAGAGGGCTCCGTGCCCGTCCTCCACTCATACACCGTTGAGTTTCCCCTCCTCTGCACGTACCGCAGCATGGGCAGCACCTGCTCTGCGGGGCTTCGACAGAGCACGGCACCTGAGCCCCACCGCCGCCTGGGGAGCCAGCACAGCGCCACCCCAACTGCCTGGTCCAAGGAGCATGTCCTCCACTGGTCCACGTGTGTCAACACAGGTGGCGTGCCACGGAAACAGTACACGTGGAGAGGAGCCAGAGGGACGGAGGAAGTTCTCCTTACCTGTCACACACAAACTCCACGCAGGCCTGATACAGGTCGATGGCCTCCCCCAGGGACTGAGCTCCCGCTCCTATCTCAGCCAGCTGGCTTGGCAGGTCCTTCACCAGGGCCAGAAGCTCTCTTCGGACATTGTCTCCCTAGATTGAGAGAAGGAAGGGTTCGGTCACACATGGTGAGAGACGGAAACTATCAAGTCAAACAAAACATTCAAAGACTGCGGAAAGGTGAGACAGATCCAGGCCGGGCACAATCCAACCGAGAAGAGCCCGCCAGCTGCAGCGGAGTTGGGCCAGAAGAGAGCTAGCCCGAGACTGTCCCACTGCAGTGAGGCGCCTGCGCCCGCTCACCGCTCACCGCTCACCGTGATGCCGTACTGCTTGCAGGAGTGGTAGAACTGCTCGCGCATCTCGGCGGCCCCAGCCTGGCCCTCCTCCTCCTTGCGGCTGTATTCTTGCTGCAGTTGTTGGCACTTGGCGATCTGCTTCTTCAGCGAGGGGATCTCATAGTTGACATTCCGAACCAGAAGGCTAGAGAGCTCCACTAAGAAGGCCCGGGAAACTTACTGTAGGACACCCTCGCCCTAAGGCACACACAGATGCCCTAGCTTGGTGAAGACTGGGGCTGGCTTCTCGGCCTCTCCATTCCTGGCTATGGGACCTGAGACAAGTTGTTGTGTACCCTCTCTGCTTCAATCATTAGCTGCCTAACAGGGACTCTTGTGTTTACTGTGTGGATCCACATAAAACAAACCCTGAGTGCTTGGTATATATTGACAGTTACAACCATTCACTATTCAGTCACGATCCAGGTTACAACCAACCCAGCAGTTGTTCCCTCTCAGGCTCCCGATATGGTCCACACATCACAGGATGGCCCACACATGCAGTACACACTACCTCCCCAAGGGAGAGAGAGAGGCTAGACGCCCGCTCAGTAGGGCCTGCTCAGTAGGGCACACAAAGGTTCACTTCCTGCCTGATTCTCCCTCTCATGTGGCACTCGCAGAACTGTTTTCTACACCACCATCAGGCAGCGCCTGTGCCACGCCCCACTTCCTTCCAAGCTCCCTGTAAGCTGACTGTTTCAGAACCACAGCAGCGTGCTCCCCCAGGGATGCTCGGCCCCTTTAGGGTGACTTTACCTAAATACGTGTTGTCCTTCTCGTACAGGCTTATGATCTCTTGCCAATCCTGAGAAGGAGAGAGGGAAATCAGCCAGAGGAGCATCTGCAGCTCCCTCCCAGCCAACCGCTGCAGAGAAGGCTGCCCTGGGCTTCCCAGCACACCAAACAAACTCCTCAACTTCCTCCAGCTTTCATCTTGGCTGGACCACCCACGTAATTATGAGACTGTGATCCCCAACAGTGATCCCCAAAGGTCAGGACATGTGAGCCCAGCGGACAGGTCCAGTTTGGTATAAACGATAGGGACAAACAGAGATCGGGCATCTTGACTTGTCCAGCAGTGAGGCGGGAGACCTGCACGTTATCAGTCCTTGGCCTTACTTACCTTCATCCGCTGTGAAGAGTACCGGCCAAAAATATTTTTGGTGGAGGCCTCGGTGCCTTTTAGAAGGTCCACTATTCTTAGGCAGTGGAAGTAATGAATATCTAGAAAACAAGAATGGGGACTCTCAGAGTTCTACCGCCCTTCCTCCCCTCCTCTGGCTACTGCAGGGGGCTGACCCCTGTACTCTGCTGCCAACTGGCATCTTCCACCCAGAAAAAACTCTCGCTCTGGGGTCTGGGGTCCGCCCTGGTGGCTCCAGGAAGGAAGGGACTCCAGCACCATGGCTCCAGATCACTCACAGGATCCAGAGAGCAGCTGGGCAATCTCCTGGCTCTCGGGCATGTCCTGGATGGCGGAGTTGATCTTTTCCCGGATGGTCAGCACTAGGCTTTGCCATTTTAGGTTACAGTGTCTTCTGTCCACCAGCCAATCTGCACGAGAACCAGCAGGTCACCACGGTCCGCCATACCACTAGCGCCCCCCAACCCCCACTGGTTCAGTGTCACATGCTGGATATTGTTGGATATTGAACAAAAGTCTTTGTATTGGCTAAGGTGTCAGAGAGAGGACTGGGAAGAGATGAAAAGACAGACAGACTCAGAGAGACGCTTGGGCTAAACAGTCTCTGGCGCCCTGACTTTATCCCCAGTATGAGTTTTACAGAGCAACCGCCTTAACACAGGGATAAAGAAAAACTTTAAATTGGTCCCGACATGAAAGTGCCACTTTTGACCATTCTAAAGTCTCCATAATATTTTGCTTCTGTGTGTAATTATATCTTTCTTGTTGACAGAGGGTGCTGCTCAGCTTCCATTTCCTCAGGGCTGGGATTAACCGCGACAATGGAAAACACAAGGTGGTTATGCCAAGTACCGGATGAACGAACACCGGTAAAGCCCCTAACATAACACCTACAGCGCCCGAAGGCTGGATGGTGCTGATGGTCGTTTCTTTTCTTTTCTTTTTTCTTTTTTTTTTTTTTTTTGAGACAGGTTCTTTCTACGTAGCCCTGGTTGTCCTGGAACTTACTGTGTAGACCAGGTTGCCCTCAAACTCACAGGAAGCCTCTGCCTCCCCACTGCTGGGATTAAAGGTGTGCACCACCACTGCCCAGCCTAGTTGCCGGTCTGTTTTCAACTCTGAAGTATGACTCTGCCGCTGGACTACTAGTGCAGCTGACATGATTTGAGGCCTAACAGCCCATCTCCCAAGGAGATTTTTTTTACGGTTAGATGGTCCTGGGGTCTAATTATCAAGATTTTAAAGACATTTTTTATTAAAAACTTAATTATTTATTTATTCAGTGTGCGTGTGTGTGTGTGTGTGTGTGTGTATACACACGTGCCACAGCTCACAAGTGGAGGTCAGGCGACAGCTTCTGAGCGCCAAGTCTCTCTTCCATCACATGGGTCCTGATAGTGAACTCAGGTCATCAGGCTTGACAGAATATTTACCTACTGAGCCGTCTTGCTGGCTCTAAGTTTCCTTCCATCTCTCTGTGCCTCATTTTCCCCACACACGGGATGATGTGCTATGCACTGAGCCTTATGCATCACTGTGACTCACTAAACCACAGTGATTTCATCTTAATAAGGACAAGTATAAAGTGGCAGCGGGTATGGAAGAGATGCTCAGTAAGCGGTGTCCCACCGGTTCGGTTCTTCTCAGGACTTGAGGACAAGCTGGCACACCAGGGTAGACATGGTGGGTACCCGCACACTATGAATACACAGTGGCCCATACCTGGCAGGCACTTGGGAAGATTTACCAGTGCCCACCAAAGGACTGAACGCTCCCTCTCACAAATCTCCACTGGTCAACTTATCTCAAGCAACAATGGTATCAGAAATTCTGTCTCTGCCGAGTTCCTCTCAAGTGGTCCGAAAGGAAAACCGTAGATGTCAGAATTCCTACAAGGGGCTGAGATCAGCAAACACCCTCTTACTGACATGTTAACAATGGACTGGCAGATCTGTTGAACATTTCACATGCCAGGGGCTGTGCACATGCTCAGAAGTGACAGAATGAGGGATGTAAACCATGTGCTGAGACGGGCTGGCCAGTAAAAGGTCTTCCTGTCTCTCTTTTTCTTTTGAGATAGGGTCTCTCCATGGAGCCCTGGCTGCACTCCAGCTTGCTGTGTAGACAAGGCCTGCCTCTGCCTCCTGAGTGCTGACTAAAGGCTTTGGGTTTTTTGGTTTTGTTTGTTTGTTTGTTTTGAGGGGAAGGGGATGTCCATTGCTAGCAAGTACTAGCCTGGTACTTGCTATGCAAGCCAGGCTGTCTGAGAACTGCCACCAAGCCTCCTGCCTCAGCCTCCCAAGTATTATGGTTACCAGCATGAGCCACTATGGTTGGCATAAAAGGTCTGTATCTGAGTCTTAGGGTCCTCTTTTCCCTAAGTCCAAGGAGAGAAACGTCTTAAATAAATGGGAGGGGATCCCCTACGCCAAATAATGCAAAAAGAAGCATGAAGACAGAACCAAACAGACTTAGGTTTCAAATGGATCAGCCATTTAGTAATGTCCATCTTTAACATTATCCATTTGTCCTGTGAGCCTGAATACGATTTGATACTACGCTATAAATGTTAAAAGTAGAAAACACGGAGCCAGTACAGGCTTTCCATTCTTCCTTCCTTGCAAAGCAAACAGGTCGCTAGAGTAAGGCACCTCAGCTGGGACTTTCACAGCTCCTGGCTGCTGGTGACAGGGGCAACTAGCAGACCTCCCCCGAGAGCCGACCGCGCGGGGGCGCCCTCTCCTACCGAGCAGCTTGCTGGTCTGGATGTCGATGGGCACGTTCTGATGGTCCTGGTGGGAAATACAACCGGGAGAGGGGCGTGAACGCGGGAAGGCGATGTGCCTCGCGCGCGCTCATACCACGAACCCAACCGCCACCCTGCAGGGGCAGAGCGCCCGACTGAGGACGGGAGGGCTTGAGGAGGCAGGTCAGGAGTCCCAGAGAAGACCCAGTTTCTCCAGCTCTGGTCCCCACACCTGCATCCTTTCTCCACTTCCGCTTCCGGCCAAAGACCCCGGCCCAGCCTAGCACCAATCCTGAGCCGACGTGCTAGAGCCTCAGTTCAGAAACAAACCGGCCTCCTTCAGCCACGTCGCCGTCTTCAGCGGAGCCAATCCAAGCCCACGCTCCTCCCCTCTGCTGAAAGCCCCGCCCATCCACATGTTCTGATTGGCTGAGTACCGGAGGGGCGGGAGAACAGCGGACAGCCAATGGGAGACGAGAGGCGGGCTCGGGCCCGGCGATTTCCAGGAAGGTGTTGCGCTTGCGCGATGGCGGTAGGGGGCACCCAAGAGCCGGTGTAAGCTGCTTTCTCATCTGCCTGGCTCGGAGCCCCCAGCTGGAAAACGAACAAGTCCGCGGACAGGTCCTAGCGCCTTCCTGAAAGCGTTTTCGAAAGCAGTTAAAAAAATATTCTCTTCCCACCTTTTTCTCCTTTTACCACAGATAGAAGGTCATAGGTCTCTTGAAGCTCTCATCACATTTTGTCCTTCCATTTCTGATGAATATGAGTTTTGAGCACCTGATTCTTGCTGGACGATTGGGACAGGGAAGGGAGAAGAAACCACACTCGCATTGAGTATTAGAGAAGTTGCAGAAGGATGATGCGGGTGTTCCCGGTGGAGTATTCCTGGTGGAAGAGACCGAACAAACTTTAAGGCCACAAGCTGCAAGAGTGGTTCGGGGAAAGACAGACAGGGGAGATTGGCAAAATATACGTGGACCAAGACGACGGAATTCAAGAGGTCGCTACTCAGGCCTCCCGCCTATGTCTGATCTCAGGCCCACCTCTATGCAGTAAAAGGCTTAAGGCAGTGACCAGGGAGGAGGCTGTAAAAATATAAGGATCATAACAAAGGAACTTGGACTTCACCCCCGCAGACAGAGAGGAACCACTGAAGGGTTTGGTACAAGGAAGGACATGCACATATTGGTTAGAAGGATGGGCTAATGGGTGATAAGACTTGGGGGCAGAGCAACTAGGAAGCTGTAAGGCAGAGGCTGGGGCCTTACCTAGGTCAGAAGCTGCAGGGAGGAGATAAGCAGAATTTAGGAGGAAAAGAGACAGGAGTTGGCAACAGATTGACCAAATGGGTGAGGAGGGAGGCCTCAACAACGACAAGCCGGCAGTGGTGGCGCAGGCCTTTAATCCAGCACTTGAGAGGCAGAAGCAGGCAAATCTCTGAGTCCAAATTCAGCCTGGTCTACAAAGCTAGTTCCAGCAAAGCCAGACCTACACAGAGAAATCCTGTCTCCAAAAACATGCACGTGCACGTGTACACACACACACACACACACACACACACAAAGATGACACTCAAGTGTTGAGTGGGAATGCCACTGCCTGAGACAGTGACACCAGATGTGGAGCATGTGTTGGAGAGGAGAGGCTTTGAACTTGTGTAGTTGGCAATGCTGGGAAAATGTCGTGGACAGTGTGCAGAAGGTAGTCGGGTCTGTATTTAGACTGCAGACAGTCATCAGTCTGGAAAGAAAGACAGCTTAGAAAGTCACAAACTGAGTTGTCATGGTCCTGTGGCAGTTCTGTTCAAGGGAGGCCTTCAGAACTGAGCAAGAAGTGGTAAGACTGAAGAAGGGGCCGGGCGGCAGTGGTGGCACACGCCTTTAATCCCAGCACTTGGGAGGCAGAGGCAGGTGGATTTCTGAGTTCGAGGCCAGCCTGGTCTACAGAGTGAGTTCCAGAACAGCCAGGGCTACACAGAGAAACCCTGTCTCGAAAAACCAAAAAAAAAAAAAAAAAAAAAAAAAAAAAAAAAAAAAAAAGACTGAAGAAGGGGTGAGAGAAAGTCGTCATCCCAAGGACCCCGCAGACCTGGGCGTGGCCTTTCTGAATACTGTCTTCCTTCTTCATTCACCCGCCCAACCTCCTAATGCAACACAATGCACAGAGCTTAGTAGATTCTGGACTGAACTGCCTGGTGTGCTGCTATAGTGGGAAGACGGAGATTCTGGCCCTGTGAGATTTTGGACAGTTTCCACACTTCTCCAATAGCCACAGTTCTCTCCAGGTAGAGATAACACCAGGCCTATCTCAGAGTATTTCTATTTAGAGACTTAAATAAATAAACACACTAAAGGAGAGCTCAGGGCAAGGATGCAGCTCAGTGGGTAGAATGTTTGCCTGTGTGCACGGACTCCTGGGTTCCAGTGTTTGCCTGTGTGCACGGGCCCCCGGGTTCCAGTGTTTGCCTGTGTGCACGGGCCCCCGGGTTCCAGTGTTTGCCTGTGTGCACGGGCCCCCGGGTTCCAGTGTTTGCCTGTGTGCACGGGCCCCTGGGTTCCACCCCTAGCACCACATAAATGTGGTGGCACAGATCAATAATCCCAGCATGTGGGAGGTAGAGGCAGGAGGCTCAGATGTTCAAGGTTATCCTGGACCACATAGTGATTTTGAGGCTCTCCCTAGGATAGGTAGATCCTGTCTCAGAAACAGGAAGGAAAGAAAAGAATTAGGGGGCTGGAGAGATGGCTCAGCAGTTAAGAGCACTGGCTGCCCTCCCAGAGGTCCTGGCTTCAGCTCCCAGCATTCTAAGCACCCACATGACCACTCACAGCTGTCTAACTCTAGATCCAGGGGAAGTCTAATGTACATATACACAGGCAATACATTCACACACATAAAACAAAAACAATAAAAATATCTTTTAAACGTTCAAAACTTTTTACAGTTAACAGCATATTGTAAATGCGTGATCTCATAGTTTGTGAACTATATACATATATATATAATATTATATATAATCATTATTATTACAACGTAAATTGACAGGCATCCCTGGGAACAGTCCACAGGGAGGAACTGAGGGCCTCTTCAGGGCTCTCATGGGAACTTGGCTCCTGTCTCAGGGTGCTGACTCAAGCAAGTGGAATTGTTCGGACTCCCCTATGGTTAAACAAACACTGGGTTCCAACAATGTGCTGCAAGTTCCGTGGGACATCCCACGAGGCCTGGCCCTGCCACACCCTGCCACACCCTGCCACACCCTCCAAGGGCATCTCATTGAACCAACACCAGAGCACAGCAGGGTCTGTGTAGTCTTGGGTTGGTGAGATAGAGACCACCAGTGCTGCCCCCCAGCACACACACACACACACACACACACACACACACACAGCTCTGTGCTGCTCATGTAGAACACAAGGATCTTTGCTATAATAGTTCTGCCCAACCACTGAGGGGAGAGGGGGGAACTAGACTAGAGAACACAGCAGCCTGAACCTTTCCAAGGTCATGAGGCACTTGAGGCCTATGGGTACACTGATGACCAGGTTGCTCAGGTCATTGACTGTCAGCTTTGGGGGAGGAGGGAGGGGCCTTTGCTTGTGGAACTGTCAGTGAGGAGAGGCTACCAAAGGTTTCCGATCATGAATCGCTAATGTCTCTCAGCTGATTTAGAAGAGGGACAGAGCCTGAGCCAGCCAGGCTTCGCAATACAGGACAGAGCCACACAGTGCAGGCGTCCTGCGTGCAGGCTGCCCTGCCCTCTGTTAGTGCCAACTTGTTTATTAAGTGATAACCACTTGCCAGGGTGATTATCTGATGTTTTATACGCTGTACCTAATTTGATCCGTATAACAACTCTGACAGGGCGGGTTCTGTAGCAGCTAAGCTAAAGGTGAAGGAGCCAATACATCGGTGGTTACTCATCCAGCGCCAATGTAGCTGGGGAGGTTGGGATTCGAGCCCAGGTCCTGCCAACCTCTTTAGCTTCCATTCTTGTTCTCTGTGGGACACGCCTGGGCCCACCCTTTGCCTGCCCTGCTGGCTCGGCGGCAGCCAAGACCTCTCTGTGCCCTTCACTGACCTTCAGAATGACTTTCACTTTCTCCCTGGTTGCTATGGCATCCTCGGTGGTGTCACCCCAAGTCCCTTCTGACTTACAAGGTTCTTCCTTACCACGCCCGGTATTGGACAAGCGCCCATGGCTTATCTTGAAAAAAAATCTATAAAATGAGGCTTTACCTTTGACACCCAAATGACATTTATATACATCCTATGTGGATTACTTTATGGACTGAAAACTGATGTGTGTGTGTGTGTGTGTGTGTGTGTGTGTGTGTATGATGGGGAAGAGAGAAGGAAACAGGGAAGAAGAGAGAGGGGGGAAGAGGAAGGAAGAAGAGAAGGGGAGAAGAAGAGGGAAACAGAGAGGAGAGAGAGGAAAGAGGAGAGAGAGAGAGAGAGAGAGAGAGAGAGAGATCTTGGAAGCCCTGAAAATGTAACAGCCCTAAGTCTGAGCATCTTGCAGTGTGTGATGTATCTCCATGTTGTTACCTCAGCTGACCTGTGAACATCAGGTGGAAAGACTGACAGACTCGGTCACCTCTGTATCCCGGCACTGATAGCTGCTCAGACAAGACGGAAGGATGAGCAGGGTGTTTACAGGGAGGTTTTGATGATGGTGATGGTTGTGATTCATGTTCTAGGGGAAAGGGCTTCAAGGTCCCCAGCCCCTTTGCAGGTCAGGATATGGCGCCAGCTCCCTCTTGAGGAACTGGGAAGAAATTAGGGATGGTCAGCTTCCCAGGGCAGGCACAGGTCCACGAAGGCCACCCAGAGTCAGTCAGTTGAGTCGTTCTTGGGGGCTACAGACCATTGTCTTGGCTGGCTGTGCCCTCCGTGCCTGGGTGGCTTCATGAACTTGGCCCTCAAGTACACCACTGTGTTTATTTCTGCACCTTCGGTGTGACAGGGGAGTGAATATAATCTTCCAAGAGAAAGAAATCAGAGTCCATTACTAAGCCACCCAACCACCGGCCTCCATTCCCGCGCAGGCCCTCATCTGCTGAGGACTAGTGCGAGGCCCTTAACACAAAGGCGCAATTCTAGCCTTGGGGAAAAAACCGTGTGATGGGCCCGCCACACTGCATCCTGGGAAACCTGCCCACTCCGCACGGGGTTACTTAAGCACCTTTGGTACGGACCAAGTATGGAGCATGCGCAGAGCACAAGGGGAGAAGAAAACTGAACTCTCACCCAGAGGAACACAGAAGGGAAAATGATGATGGAAAAGTTGGCAAAGGTGGGTCGTGAAGAGGAGCCCTCAGGCCACCAGTTGGGCTGGAATTGAATCCTGTGAACACCCGACTCCACCCAGTGGGCAGCAGGTCCCCAAGACTGTAGATTGTCCAGAAGATGGAACAACGTGTAAATGTGTGTAAATGGGTTTCCTCTCCTCCTCCTCCTTCTCCTCCTCCTCCTCCTCCTCCTCCTCCTCCTCCTCCTCCTCCTCCTCCCCTCCTCCTTCTCCTCCATTTCCTTCTCCTCCTATTTTTCCTTCCCCACCTTCCCATCTCCGGCTGTGACGTGAATACAAGTGAGGATTTTTCTACATCAAGAAAAGATAACTTCTATGAATATAAAGTTCAGATGTGTAAATACCTATGTGAGATGTCCAACCTTACAAGAAATGCCTGCTTTCCATTATGATAGAAGTGAATAATATCTTTGTGTTTCTTGTATTTGAGTTCCCTGGTGTGCTATAGTCGTGACTGTCCCTAAATTCTTGTCCACCTCAAACCGAAGAATATGACCCTGTTTGAAAGTAGTCTTTTGCAGATGTATTCAGGTAAGATGTGGTCACATCTATAAGCCCTAAATCCAAAATCTGGGGTCCTTGCGGGGAAAATAGACACAGAGGCATGATGAGGTGTTTGTTTGTTTTTTTTTTTTTTTAAAGAGATACTGTGGGCTGGAGAGATGACTCAGTAGTTAAGAGCACTGACTGCTCTTCCAGAGGTCCTGAGTTCAATTCCCAGCAACCACATGGTGGCTCACAACCATCTGTAATGAGATCTGATGCCCTCTCCTGGTGTGTCTGAAGACAGCAATGGCATACTCATATACATAAAATAAAGAAAAAAAATTTTTTAAGAGTTACTGGCCGGGCGGTGGTGGCACATGCCTGTAATCCCAGCACTTGGGAGGCAGAGGCAGGCGGATTTCTGAGTTCGAGGCCAGCCTGGTCTACAGAATGAGTTCCAGGACTGCCAGGGCTACACAGAGAAACCCTGTCTCAAAAAACCAAAAAAAAAAAAAAAAAAAAGTTACTGTGGCAGATTACCACAGATGCCAGAAATCCCAGCATCCGCACAGCTGGTTCCTGGGAGATGACCTGTCCTGTGCTTCCCCTGTCTCTGGCGGTGGCCAGTGGGCCTTGCTCCTGGCCTTGAAGCAATATTCTCTTAGCATCTGTGGTAGACCTTCATCATGCCTCTGTGTCTATTTTCCCCGCAAGGACCCCAGATTTTGGATTTAGGGCTTATAGATGTGACCACATCTTACCTGAATACATCTGCAAAAGACTACTTTCAAACAGGGTCGTATTCTTTGGTTTGAGGTGGACAAGAATTTAGGGACAGTCATGACTATAGCACACCAGGGAACTCAAATACAAGAGATACAAAGATATTATTCACTTCTATCATAATGGAAAGCAGGCATGTCTGTGACACAGACTGTATTCTTCAGAAGCAAGTGGCCTCTTGTCAGGGGGCAAGAGGGTTTCCTGGGGTCATTTTCTATAGGGGAAAGCAGAAACGTAGTCTTTTGAAACATAGTCTCAAGTAGTGCACCTGGGCTTATCTCAAACTGCTTTGTTTATTTGGTTGAGTTTAGTTTTGATTTTTTTGGTTTGGTTTTGGTTTTTCGAGCCAAGGTTTCTCTGTGTAACCCTGATTGTCCTGGTACTTGCTTTATAGACCAGCCTGGTCTCAAACTCACAGAGATCTGCCTGCCTCTGCCTCCCGAGTGCTGGGATTAAAGGTGTGTGCCACCACAGCCGGGGTACTTTTTAAAAAGTTGTTTTAAAATTTTATGTGTATGGGTGTTTTACCTATATGTGTGTCTATGTATCCTGTGCATACAGTGTCCTTAGAGGCTAGAAGAGGGTGTCTGCTCCTCTGGAGGTGGAGTTACAGTTCATTGTGAGCTGCTTGTGGGTGTGGGAAACCAAACCTGGGACCTCCAGGAGAACCTCCAGTGTTCTTAACCTCTGAACCAGCTCTCCGGACTTTGAGTGTGATATTTTTTCCTCTTTTGTGACAAGGTCTTGCTATATAAAGATTCATGCCTCTGCCTCCTAAGTGTGGCAATTAAGGGCGTGAGGCAAGCACTTGCCCTGAGGTGATTCTTGACGTCCTAGTCATCTTCTTCCACCTCTCAAGCTCTTGAATTGCCGATGTTCTCTGCCATGACTGGCTGGATCGTGTGGAGTCTTTGTTGTTGTTGTTTGTTTGTTTGTTTGTTTGTTTGAGACAGGATCTTTCTATGTAGCCCACACTAGGCTAGCCTCAAACTTTCAGCCATATTTCCTCAGCCTTCTGATGACTAGGACTGTAGGTGTGTGACTCTCGGCCCTGCCATAGGGACTGCCAGTCTGACAAACCTATTGGGCTGCAGGCGGAGGTAGGGGAGCTCTGGGGTGAGTATCAGCCCTCAGAGTACTCTTTGTGGGGATGAAATAACTGGATTTTTCCCCCTATAGACACAAGTATTCCCAGAAGAACATGACCTCCAGACTGATGCTTCCTGTGGCCAAGTCAGATCCTAAAGGAGTCTTTTTTTTTTTTTTTTTTTTTTTGACACAGGGTTTCTCTGTATAGCCCTGGCTGTCCTGGAACTCACTCTGTAGACCAGGCTGGCCTCGAACTCAGAAATCCACCTGTCTCTGCCTCCCAAGTGCTGGGATTACAAGCGTGCACCACCACCACCCTGCTCCTAAAGGAGTCTTAACTGGTTGTCAAATGCTAGCCACATTCTCAGGTTTGCCAGAAAAATCTCTCCTCAGTGAAGGACTTCAAGGTACAATGTCTGTCACAGCCTGAAAAATGAAGAGTTAGTCTGCAGAATGGAAGATAGGGCACTCTAAGAAGTGAACCCAAAGATGTCTACGTCCACCCCTGGAGCGTGCTATAGCGATGTTATTTGGAAAGAGGAGTCTTTGCCCATCGTGTTACACTGAGGACCTTGAGATGAGGAGATCGTTGGAGCTCACTGGGGCAAGCGCTGAGGGTCCTGCTGAGTGTTCTCGAAAGGGCAAGGCAGAGGGAGCTGAGCCAGACAGGATGGGAGGATGGGCACAGGGACAAGCCCATAAGCCTAGAAGGAGGCAGGAGGACCTCCAGGCCAGCTTTAACTACAGAGATTCCATCGAGCAGAGGAAGCGGTATGAGTGGGAGTGGCCTCGGGCCAGGCTAGCGGAGTGTCACCAAAGCTGGAGGATGCTGGGAGCAGAGCCCTCTCTGGGTTGATCATGATCCTGCCAAGTCCTTGATCTGGCCCTCTGGAACTGGTTTTGGACTTCTGACTTTCCATATTTATAGGGGAATCAATTTATGATGTGACACACAGAGAAGTTTGGGGCGACCTCCTTGTCACCGCTATAGATGATCGATACTAGGAGTAACAACAATTGGGCAACATGTAAGCGGGAGCCAGGCTGGTGGCACATGCTTGTAATCCTGGCTACTCTCGGGACTGAAATGAGTTCAAGTCTCCCCTCGGTTACTAAAAGAGTTACACTCAGCCTGTTCGATTTAGTGAGAGCCTGTCTCGAATTAAACAAAAGAAAGAAAAGGACAGACGGCTGCAGTATCTGACTTCTCTTCTAACCTTTCTAGCCTCAGCAGCAGAAGGACGATGGTCAAGAGCAACTTTTAGGAAGAATTTTTTAAAGCCACCCCACCCCCACCCCGGTGGTTGTGCGGTTGCTGCGGCTCTGAGGCTCACCATTTTCAGAAGTCAAACATGGGTCCCATGCCAAACACAAGAAAAAGCATTACCGGAGGGCCAAGACTAGGAGACCAGACACCACAGCGGCTGGAGAAGAGCAGACGTGTTGTCAGGCACAGATCAGACATGGGCTCCACGAAGGGCCAACACCCAAACCCAAGATGGCGGCCACTGCAGCATCAGCTTCGTCTTGAAGGTTATGAGGGTCAGTCACAAAATGAATGTTCATCAAACCATAAAAAACAACACAGCCACAAAACCAACAACCAAACGAACAACTCTGGGGACATGGCTCAGTGGCAGAGGTCCTAGACTCAGTCCCTAGTGTGAAAAAAGTGTTGTTGAGGATGTGTGTATGTGTGTGTGTGTGTGTGTGTAAATATACATATATCCATATTCATATACCCAGTAAGAGGTTCTACCTGTGAGATCTTAGGAGGATCCAAATTCCCACGTGTGAAGTAGAGGGCATCTGGAAGAACTCCCAAGCCTCCTGCATTGCCTCCTGAAAAAAAAAAAAAAAAAAAAAAAAAAGGAGAAAGAAACCTACTGCCCACATTCATAACTGCACTACCCACCTCGGACCAGAAGGCAGCTGATGCCATCCCTGCCCTGCCTCCCAGCTGCCCTAGGTGTGGCCCATCAGACACTAATCTTTGTCCTCTGTGATTGTGACATAAACCAAGCTAAGTAACCTCAAAGTCCAGTCTCTTCCATCTTCCTCTGCTGGTCACGTGGGCCAGGTCCTGCATGCTCTCGGGAGCTCCAGTTCTGTAGAAAAAGAGTGTTGTGGATAGCCCAGATCCCCTCTTCTCTCTCTGTTTTGTGTGTGTGTGTGGGGGGGTTGTTTGTTTGTTTGTTTGTTTGTTTTTTGGTTTTTCGAGACAGGGTTTCTCTCTGTAGCCCTGGCTGTCCTGGAACTCACTGTGTAGACCAGGCTGGCCTCGAACTTAGAAATCCACCTGCCTCTGCCTCCCAAGTGCTGGGATTAAAGGTGTGCGCCACCACCGCCCGGCTTCTCTCTGTTTTGTAAAATAGCCCTAGAACCAATTTCTGTTGCCTGGACAGAGCTCAGGGAAACAGGAAGACTGTGTCTAAGTAGGCTAGATTTGACATCTAGGGGGTGTTCGTGGCTGACCAGGATGCCCATGTCTTCAATTCTCCCTTAGGTGAACTTAACTCAGAAAGGATACATTTCTAAAAAACACACACTGTTGGCTTGTGTAGGGTATAGTATACTTGAACCTAGTTTTTGGAGATGTACTTTTTTTTAAAAAAGATTTATTTATTTATTTATTATATGTTAAGTACACTGTAGCTGTCTTTAGTCACACCAGAAGAGGGCATCAGATCTCATTGTGAGCCACCATGTGGTTGCTGGGAATGGAACTCAGGACCTTCGGAAGAGCAGTCAGTGCTCTTAACCGCTGAGCAATCTCTCCAGCCCCGGAGATGTACTTTAATAGTGCCAAATTTTGCATAGCAATAAAAGAGAGTAGCGATGTCTATAACCCCAAGTTTGCACCTTCCAGAATAAATGTCCTGAAGGCCACAAGTTGGGCTGGCTTCTCGGGGCCGATCTTTCCAGAAGGAAGGGCCTGCACATGCCCTTCAGGAGAGGTAGGCACAGGCAGGCCTGACACCGCGGTTCTCATGAGGGTTTCCATCCTCACTGTAGAGCCAAAAGAGCGGGCCTGAACCTCCACAGAGGTGGGGGAAGGAAGGCCTGTCATAGAGGACAAAGCCCTCCACAGAGGTGGGGGGAGGAAGGCCTGTCATAGAGGACAAAGCCCTCCACAGAGGTGGGGGGAGGAAGGCCTGTCATAGAGGACAAAGCCCTTCCTCTAGTGATGGGAGCGGGGAGCTGACTGGGGCAGAGGATCCACAGGCCAACGCGCACCTCACCTGATCCTACTCTCTTCCCAAAGTCTGGACTGCAGGTTTTTAGCTTCTGTTGTCTTCTGGAGAAGATGATAGTCTGGAAATTCTTAAAGTGACCTACCGAGGAAGCTGTGGATACCTTTCTAAGACAATCATGTGTGCCTTGTACTAGAGACAGGGAAACCTTGCAAAATAACACCCCTCACCCCTGGAGAAGATAAGCCCAGAGCAAGCCATCTGGATAGCTGCAACTGCAGAGGTCAAATTCGCGGGATCTCCTCCTCACGGGCCTAGATGCTCCAGGGAGAGCAGCACAGAGCAGGTGGCTGCTGGGAGAGCTCCTATAGATAACAGTGGCGCTTCCTCTCCTCACGAATGCCTTTAAAGTCGTACTGCTACTGCTGTGTCAGTGTTGTACTACACTGCTGGGGATGGCGGCATACACCTTTAATTCCAGCACTTGGGGGAGGCAGAGGCAGGTAGACCTTTGTGAGTTTGGGGCTAGCCTGGTCTACATAGTGAATTCCGGGACAGCTAGAGAGGTAAATAATGAGATCCTATTTCAAAAGAGAAAAAAGAAAGTCCTAGCCGGGCGTGGTGGCGCACGCCTGTAATCCCAGCACTTGGGAGGCAGAGGCAGGCGGATTTCTGAGTTCGAGGCCAGCCTGGTCTACAGAGTGAGTTCCAGGACAGCCAGGGCTACACAGAGAAACCCTGTCTCGAAAAAAAAAACAAAAACAAAAACAAAAACAAAAAACAAAGAAAGTCCTGCTATGCAGCAGCCGCATTGGTGACATTGGTGATGTGTCTTTCTGGGCTTAAAAAGCTAATATTTCTATAAGGGAGACTAACAGTTCTGCAGCTTAGTATATATACTAGTATTTACTTGTATGTGGGCACATGCAGGTGTGCATTATCAATCTTGGTATCTATCTCTTACTCAACAAAAATATATGAACAACCTCTATGGGGTACAAGAAAAACCTTGCTCTTATGGGAGGTGAAATGATTAGCTCATGTTTTGAGGGATGAGTAGGAGTTCAGTTTGGGGAACTGAATGCGTGGGGAAGCTCTTTCTAGCTCAGAGTATAGCCAGTGCTCCTGATTCACCTCCCTAAGGAGCCTCTGTGCCCATAAAGGTGGGCAAAGAAGAGTTTGCCCGGGCTCAGGAGAGTTGGGTGGAGCAGGCTGGAGAGAACCCGGAAAGCTACAACACAGCTTCTCAACCTCCCTATGCTGCGACCCTTTAATGCGGTTCCTCAAATGGTGGGGACCTCCCCCAACCCTAAAATTATTTCTGTTGCTACTTTCATAATTGTGATTTTGCTACTGTTGTGAATTGTAACGTAAATATCTGATATGCAGGATTTCTGCTATGTGAACCCAAAGGGGTCTCAAGCCACAGGTTAAGGACTCTGCTGTCGAGGGTCCCTCCCAAGAGAGCCTGGAGCAAGGCAGCTCCAGCGCGGGTTATGGGATGGGAAGCTTTTGAAAGTCTGTCCATCTGAGGGCTAGTTAGGATGAGAGGGATAGGACCCAAGGCAAGAAGAGGAGGAGGGGGAGAGAGAGGAGGAGGGAGAGGAGGAGGGAGAAGAAGAGGAGGAGGAGGAAGCTGTAGGCCCAGCTGAAGCCAGGCTGAAGATGGAGAAGACTTGAGAGTTGGCTGACATCAAAGCATATGCTGGGGAGGGAGCCAGGGAAATGGACCGTCTCTGCCTCTCTTTTTAGCCCCAGCGCCTTGCTCCACACTGGGCACACATACCCAGGCCGGAGAAGAAGGCAGGCATCTGTGAGTATATCGGGTACAGGAAGCTGTAAGAACCCGGGATGAGCAGCAGCCGTGGCTGGCTCTGGAGGCATTCCCATCTGAAGGTCAAGAGAAGGCCTCAGAGCCGCCACCCAACAACACTCCCCGGGGCCGGTGCCAGACTGAGGTGGGTTTGTGGGAGGTGATTGTGTACATACACATTCTACCTTTCTGTTTGCTATACCTATCACCACCTCCTCCTCCTCCCTTCCCTCCTCCTCCTCTCCCTCCTCCTCCTCTTCTTCTTCCTTTTCCATCTCTATCCTTCTCTTTGGGAGTCTGAGAAACTCTTGCCCATGGGAAATTCATTGTGTACTTTCGGTATTTTGGGACAGATTCTCTATGTGGCCCAGGCTAGCCTTGAACTTGTAATTTTCCTGCCTTAACCTCCTGAGTCCTGGGGTTACATCGCGCTTGGCTCTGGCATATTGCTTTAAGTTTCCTTCCCATAACCACCTCTGAGCAGGAAGAGGCTATGTAAGGGGTCTAAAGAGCCTCGCCCACACACCCTTTTCCTCTAGTGAAACCTTAGGGGTGGGGTGGAGGGGCTTCTAGTCAGGAGGGAATCCCAGTCAGTCCTCTTGCCTGCAGAGGTCCTCTGGGCGGGGGAGAGCAGACAGCTTGGGAACCGGTCTGCTAACCAGTTCAACCAGAGACTGGTTTCAACCCCCGGGAGTTCAAAGGGAGCTGGGATGCCCAGCCCGCTATGGCCCTTAACCCTTTCTATTGTGTGCTCTGGCAAGATCCAGGTGGTGGCCCGTGGCCAGGTGGGGTCTAAGCCTTTTTGGAAGAGAAAATAGGTGGGAGAGGCTTTGGCGATGGTTCCAGAGTGCAACCAGACACTAAAGAGCTGGAAAACTGAGGAGAGAGGCTCCCGTGCGTCCCAATCCCAGACGTCCCTCGGGATTCCGTCCTCTAGCTTGGTGATCCCAGGAGGACCCTGGCTTCTGGGTGGATGCAGGGGCACTGGGATTGGATTTCTAGGGTGATGAATATTCATCAGCCTGAGCCAGCCTCTGCTTCTGTTTACTTAGCTGGGAGGGGCCGGGTTTCAGGTTCACCTTGACTCCTGGAGCTGCAGCGCAGCGAGCAGGTACCTGCTCCTGCACCTGTCTCTTACACCTGCCCTGCAGCTGCTCCTACCCACCTCTCCAGGCTGAGTCTGGCCAGCGCGACACCCTGGAGACACCCTCTCCTCCTCCAGTCTCACCTGCCTGGGCAGCTCCTACATTCAACTCCTCTAGGGAAAGTCGCGCCTCCAGCCCAGAGCGGTCCGGATTACAGGTACAGGCAGCAGGGACTGGTGGGTGGGGAAACCTAGACATAGGTCCTGGCCAGGGTTTCCCACTCATGCCTCCATGGTGGACAGGCTCAGCAAGGCTGACTTCGTCCAGTCTCACCTCACTGGCCTCTTGGAGAAGGTCCAGGCCTCCAAAAGAATTCCTGCTGAGAAAGTTTCAATATATATAAAGACTCTTAACTCAGCTCAGGACTGTCCCCTCTGCCCACAACCTGGGACATGTGTGTGTCTGGCTATCTGGCAGGAACATCTCCCACTTCCTGTCTGGTCTCATTCAGGGTGGTCGAGGGCCACTGGGGGCCCTGCAGAGGGAGGGGAGCAGGTGGTACAATACAGAGCTGACTCCCTTCCTCTTCCCCCTACACCTCCACCCCTGCCTCAGTCAATGGTTAACTTGTCCAGCACAGGAGCTTGGCCCATTCTGGGCAAAGCCCTTCAGAAAGTGTTCTAGTGGGGGTGATGGGACCTGTCTCGGGTGCACTGTGCACGCCATGGTGCTAGCCTCCCAAGGCAGGAGATGGCCAATTGTCTCATAAAGGCCTTTCATGAGCCCTGAAGCTATGCAAACAGCAGGGGTGAAATTGGCATCCTTGGGGCCTGATTTCCCTTATCCCACGATTGCAAGGTCTGGGGCAAGGGCCCAGCCCTCAACGTGGTGTCTCAGGGCCCTGTATAAACAAGCAGACTGCAGCTCTCCGCACACCCAAGATCCGTGTTTCCACCACCAGGTCCTTCCCCACTCCCCTCAGCTTTCTACAATCACTCATGGGCATGTGACTAGAAACATTTCACTCTTTGCAACTCTGGAAATCTGTGACGCTTGTACACCATGACACTTTTTGGTTGGTTGGTTGGTTAGTTTGGTTTGGTTTGGTTTTAAGACAGGGTCTCGCTCTGGAAGCCAGGCTGAACTAGAAATTTATTAGGTAAATCGGGCTGACTTTGAACTCACTGATCTCTTCCCTAAGTGTTGAGATTACAAGTGTGTACTATCAGACCTGTCTCATAACCTCAAACCTGCTCTTTGTTTTTAGGCCTGCTTTTCTTTCTTTCTTTCTTTCTTTCTTTCTTTCTTTCTTTCTTTCCTTCCTTCCTTCCTTCCTTCCTTCCTTCTTTCTTTCTTTCTTTCTTTCCTTCCTTCCTTCCTTCCTTCCTTCTTTCTTTCTTTCTTTCTTTCTTTCTTTCTCTTTCTCTTCCTTCCTTCCTTCCTTCCTTCCTTCCTTCCTTCCTTCTTCTTTCCTTCCTTCCTTCTTTCTTCTTTCTTTCCTTCCTTCCTTTCTTTCCTTCTTGTTTTTTTTTGTTTTTTTTTTTTTCCGAGACAGGGTTTCTCTGTGTAGCCTTGGCCATCCTGGAACTCTCTATAGACCAGGCTGGCCTCGAACTCAGAGCTCCACCAGTCTCTGCCTCCCTCCTGAGTGTGGGGATGGATGGCATGCTTCTACTGCCCTGGCAGACAATTTCTTTACATAGTTCTGACTGTTCTGGAGCTCTGTATGTAGAGCATGCTGACTGTAAGCTCAGAGATTCCGCTGTCTCTGCCTCCTGAGAGCTAGCACACAAGGAGGGCACCACCAGCCCAGGCAGATTTTATACTGTCTTTAGTGTGGACTAAAGACTTTTGAAGCTGAACTTTGTTTTATGGAAAACAAAGAATAGTCCAATAGTCCATCAATTTGTATGTTTTTTTAAATTCAGATTTAAAAGCCTATATATCAAGCCTAATGTGTTAGGCTTGCCTCAAGGGACAAATACTTGTTCAGGTGTTTAGGTGTCCTGGGCAAAGACGACTGGAGGCCAGCTGAAAGCATCTTCAAGAGCTCAGGGTATTGTCTGGATGGTGGTGGCATATGCTTTTAATCCCAGCACTGGGGAGGCAGAGGTAGGCAGATCTCTGTGAGCTAGAGGCCAGCCTGATCTAATATGGAGTTCCAGGACAGCCAGGGCTGTTATACAGAGAAACCCTGTCTCAGAGAGAGAGGAAAGAGAAGAGAGGCAAGAGGAGAGAGAGTTAGTTAGTTAGTTAGTTAGTTAGTTAGTTAGTTAGTTCCGGGTACAAGTCCAGGTCACAGGGTATCAAGGAAGGCACCAAACTGTTCCCATTTCCGGTCTTCAGGTCAGTTCCTTGTGACCTGTGGCTCCTTCTACTTCAAGGAGAGGTAGGCTCTGGGAATGCCATCTTGATATGCAGTATGAATTGATAAAATGGGCACATTTCAACTGGGCATGGGCAGAAGCCCCTCTGTCAACATAGGGCTAGGAAATGAGGTGCTTAGAGTAGATACAGGAGCTGGACCAGCTCCACTCTCCAAGTCTCTGGCAGCTTCAGATGGGCAGTGCTGGGTCGAGGCAGTGCTGGGTCAAGGCAGTGCTGCATCGTGCCAGTGCTGGGTCGGCCAGGCAGCCACTGAGTGGCACTCTCGACCTCCTTCCTTGCCCTCCCACGGCTCCTTCCAGTAACCCACTCCGGAACACCAAGTTCTGTGCAAGGCTGTGCTAAGCCCAGGCGAGGCACGCTGCCAAGACAAACCTCTCAGGCTGTCCCTTGGTGCGTTCAACTCTCCAGGTGCCTGGAAGTGCCCCCTCCAGCCCTCTTCCCGCTCCCCCGCGCTCTCAGTAGGAGTCTATGAGATAGATCTCTTTTTAGCTTCTGTCACTTGAGCCCAGCTGAAGGGGCAGTGGGCAATAGGGGTCTGCCTCCTGGCTAGAGTAATAGGAGAGCCTCCAGGGCTGGGGTGTGGGGGAAGGGAGTGTGTGCAGAGGGGCAGGAGACAGCACAGGGGCCGTCAGCAAGAGGCGTTCAGCTTGTTTCCAGCCTAAGCCAGCATCTTGCTTTTGTTTTTTTGTTTGTTTGTTTGTTTTTTATTTCCTGATGAATTTGATATGTTCTCTTTACTCCAAATACTCATATGCATTATGGAAATTACAGAAGTCAGAGAGACAGAAGGGCAGAATGAAGTACCTTATATTTCTTCTATATTAAAAACAACAAACAAGCCGGGCGGTGGTGGCGCACGCCTGTAATCCCAGCACTTGGGAGGCAGAGACAGGCGGATTTCTGAGTTTGAGACCAGCCTGGTCTACAGGTTGAGTTCAGGATAATCAGGGCTATACAGAGAAACCCGGTTTTGAAAAAAACAAAAAGAAAAAAAGAAAAAGAAAATAACCAATCAAAAACAACAACAACGGGGAGGAGGAATGATTGGGGAATAGTTGGGGGGGAGAGGAACTATGGGACGTATGGTGGGGGGGGAACTGGGAAAGGGGAAAGCCTTTGGAATGTAAACATAGAATATAGAAAATAAAAATTAAAACAACAACAACAACAACAACCAAACAAACAAGCAAACAAAACCCACTACTCAATTTGCACCTTTCTTTCTGGTGATTTTATAAAATGCAATGAAGACCATTAAGAATGTGAGATTGGGGCTGGAGAGGTGGCTCATCAGTTAAGGGCACCGGCTGCTCTTCCAGAGGACCTAGGTTCAATTCCCAGCAACTACATGGCAGCTCATAGCTGTCTGTGACCCCAGGAGCCAACACTCTCACACAGACGTGTGTGCAGGCAAAATACCAATGCACATAAATAAATAAAAGATTAGGGGGTTTGGTGCTGGGGATTAAGCACAAAGTTGGGGGTATATTAGGCAAAAGATTTACAACTTAGCTATGCCCCCAGATCTATCAACTTCTTAAAAAAAAGTTTCCGTTTTGTGTTTTGCTTTTTGTTTGTTCGTAGCCTTGGCTGCTGGTCTGGAACTCAGACCTATGTAGACCAGGCTGGCTTTGAACTCAGAGATCTGCCTGCCTCTACCTTCCTAGCAATGAGATTAAAGGTGTGCCCAACCATTCCTGGCTTAAATGAAGCATTTTTTAAAAAAATTATTTTGTGCGTGTCGTGGCACATTTGTGGAAGTCGGGAAGCCTAGGAGCTGGGAGAGTTGGTCAGTTCCCTCCTTCCACCAGGTGGGCCCTAGAGATGCAACTCAGGTTGCCAGGCCTGGCAGAAGGTGCATTTACCTGCTGGCCACCTCACAAGCTCTACCACCGTTGGCTTTTACCGACAGTAGCAAAGGCAGGCCTGGGCTGCGTGGCCATCTAGCTTTCTGATGTCCACTGGCTCGGCAACTTCCTTCCCAGAATTATCCTGGTGCATGCCGAGGTTCATCAGAGCAGCCCGCCAACCCTTCCAGGCCCAGAGCTGCCTTTGCAAACCCTTGCAGAGGTTAATTCCCCCAGGTTTCTGCCCCCTCTGCCTGTCTTCCATGCTGCAGACATTAGCGATGGCCAGAGAGCTTCTCTCCCAGGCCTTCCTGTAGCTCGTAAGCACCTTTGCGGAAATTAATAAAAGATGAGGCCTGTGTAGAGGTGACTCCATGTCGGGGCACGAGCAGAGCAGCCTGGATTCCAACCCCCAGCCCCACCTTATGCGAAGGGTAGAGCACCTCTGTGAGGATGGCATCTCTCATAGCTCCACCTGACTGCCTTGCAAATCTTTAACTCTCCTTCAAACACCTGTCCTGTGGCAGCTTGGCGGGGGTAAAAGAACAGAGTGCTAACGAGTCTTCCACAAAGACTTCCTTTGAGAAGGTCTCCCTGTAGAGAAGGGCAGAAGCCGTTAGGCTGAATGTCAGTGCTGCATGGGATGGATGAAGACGGAGGCCTAGAGATGTCACCAGGCTAGAAGTCAAGAGCCCAAGATGTTCCAATCCTAGATGGCAGCAGCCCGCTCCTCAGGAGGAGACTCTAGCTCATCGCTGTTGGGAATGACACGTGGCTGGAACTGGCACAAATTCTATTTCATTTTGTCATGTGCTTCCGCTGGGGCGACCCATCAACAGTCTGCCAACACTGGGTAGTGGTGGGAAGGTCTGGGTCATGGTGGCAAAGACCACCATGGTGGTAAATGTGTGGCTAGGTAAGGGGTTTCCCTAGCCTGTAGCTTGGAAGGAAGGACCTCAAAGCTTTCCCTGCAGCTTTGTAAGGAAGGCAATGGGGTAGGGTTGTCTCACTGTCCCTTTGCCTGGTTCTGTGTCTTTTCCGTTAATGGCTACTTTGAAGGCTCTTTTCCCAGCCCTTCAGTCCTACCTTCAATACTTTCTTTACTTGTTTGTTTGTAGACAGGCCCTCACTATGTAGCCCAGGCTGGCCTCTAGTTCACAACCCTCCCAGCTCAGCCTCTGTGTTGGGATTATAAACATTAACCAGTACACCTGCCTTTATCTCTTAAAATACCCAGTAACAGCCAGGCGTGGTGGCACACGCCTGTAATCCCTGCACTTGGGAGGCAGAGGCAGTCGGATTTCTGAGTTCAAGGCCAGCCTGGTCTACAGAGTGAGTTCCAGGACAGCCAGGACTACACAGAGAAACCCTGTCTTGAAAAACCAAAAAAAAAAAGAAAGAAAGAAAGAAGGAAGGAAGGAAGGAAGGAAGGAAGGAAGGAAAGAAAGAAAGAAAGAAAGAAAGAAAGAAAGAAAGAAAGAAAGAAAGAAAAATACCCAGTAACTATGAAAGAGCCTAGACAAGGCTGGCCCCATTGGCCCCATTTTACACACTGATTCTGTCTCTCCCTTTTGGTCCAGCAGAAAGCTCTGCCTGGGTTTAGGAGCTGCCATGACTGAAGTTGGTTGGTGGAAGCTGACCTTCCTCCGGAAAAAAAAATCCACTCCCAAAGTGCTCTACGAAATCCCTGACACCTATGCCCAAACAGAGGGAGGTGCGGAGCCCCCAGGATCTGACGCAGGAGACCCTCACAGCGACTTTAACAGCCGTCTGGAGAAGATCGTGGACAAGAGCACCAAAGGCAAACACGTCAAGGTCTCCAATTCAGGCCGCTTCAAAGAGAAGAAGAAAGTCCGGGCCATGTTGGCCGAGAACCCCGGCCTCTTTGATGGCAGGGAGAACAAAGGACAGTGAAAGCAGCCTTAGTGCCGCCCTGCTCCCTGCCACTGGTGGGGTCTGAGGCAGGAGCTTGCCACGCTGGCCTCTTTGGTCATAGCCACGGTGGTGGTTGACCCCTGCTGGCAGGAACACCCGGTCCTTAGGTTTGTATTTATGTGCCCCCCCACCCCCTTTTACGAAGAGCCTCCTCCTCCCCGTGATCACATACAAAGACACCCTGGACCGGAAGTACTGCTGTCCTTTACAGGTGTGGCTCACAGGGAGGTGGCACTGCAGAGAATGGACAGGGAACAGGATGGACTCAACCCTCTCCCTGGGCAACGGGCTCAGTGAATTTGAATCGCTGCTCCTTCAACTTTCTCAACCGGTGACTGTTCCCTGGGCCAATCCAGGGGAGAGCAGAGTTTCCGGAAGTCACGTGACCGTGGTTTCCTTGGTGTCCAGAGGCGGAGTTATTAAACCTGAGATCACCTCTTAATTCAAGGAGTAAACTTCCTGGAACTTTGCTCCCAAGAGTTGAGGGGCAAAGGACACGGGCACTCCCTGGGGTGCCACTGAAGGACAGACTAGAAATCCTTCCGAGCTCTTACCTTGACCACCACTTATGTGGGTGCTGAATTACATACCCCGAAAGAGAGGCCTCACTGGGCAGGCGACCCAAGGGTCCAGACTGGAGGAGTGGATGATTTCCCTCCCACTCCTTCCCGATAATATTTAAGATAGATGGGCTCCAGGAGTGAACCCTGGAGCCTTGAATTTTGTTGGAAAATTAGGTTTTACTTAGGAATAAACAAGGCTGCAGAAACCATGGTCTTATTTCCCCTATAACCTCACATGTATGCAGATAGATGTTCCCACGTGCAAAGTGGACCTTTGGGGCCTATAAACTTCAGGAAGAAGCCCGTGAGTGTGACAGACAGTGTAGGGGCTGTGTCAGTAATTCCATCATCAAACAAGGCTTCTTACGGCAAGGGAGAAAGGAAGGAGAAAGATGACCCCTGGAACACAGAGAGGCCGAGCGAGGGGGCTCTAAGAGTGGGGACAAACCTTTGGTAACAGACCCAAAGTCTCCAACATTCTCAGTGGTTCAGTTTGGGACCAAGATTTAAACTCTGGCATCACCTTGATGAGCTTGGGAACATTTCAAAGAGAGACGTCTCTGAAGTCAGGTATGAGAGCAAATCCCTGTAAGCAAGAGCTGGGGCAGGATTGCAGATTCCGAAGTCAGACTGGGCTATAGAGCAAGGCTCTGTCTCAAGAAACACACCCAAAGCTGCTCAGGCCTGCAGGCCTTTCCTTCATCCTTCTTTTCTTACAGGATGCCCCCATCTCCACTACTTTAGCTTGAGGACCAGGGTAGAGTTCTCACCCTGTAATGTTAAATCTCATTCTTGCTTAAGCCACGGGACCTGAGAACTGGAAAGAAAATCAAACCAAAAACCAAAACAAAACAAAAAACAAAAACAAAAACCCAAGCATCCAAATCTTTGGAGCTCATGTTGGGACCAGGGAAAGAGCAAGGCGGCTGCTCTGCTGTGGTCCAGCAGCCTTCAGGTCAGCTCCTCAGAGTGTGCTGGGACACCCCACCCTAGGGAGCTGTTGCTGAGGAAGTTTATTGCCAAAACAAACATACCTATACAAGGAGACCTTTGTTAGATGCCTCGCCCCGGCCAGGGGAACTCAGGGGACAAGAGAGGCAGACCAGGGGCTGGTCACTAAGACTCCTCCGCACCCTGCCTTTACCTCGGCCTTTGCACCCCTTTCTTCTCCCCAGAACTTTCTAGACCTCATTACTCAGTTCATAAAGTCTCCCCCAAAGGAGCTGAGTTGTCCCTCAATCTTACAGCCTTGCTGTTAGCCGCCACATAAACTGCTTAGAGTCTTTCTAGTCCCCCCAGTCCCCATCTCTGAGGCAGGCACTGCTGACAGCGCCATCTTCTCTTCCGGCCTGCCAGGGTCAGAGACATCAGGCACTTGGCAAATGCGAGAGCTGCTCTGTTTGTATGAACCATGATGACCTGCCCATCCCAGCACCTTCTATTCTTGAATGTCTCTTGTTGTCTGTTGGTGTGGCGTGGGCAGGAACAATCAGTTATCTTCTGCAAGAATGGGACAGGGATGAGACAGGAAAATGTTGATGTCTTAGGCCACTGGGAGGTGACAGTCACCACGGGGAATGTGCAGGCTCCAGAACCAATGGGAGTGAGCCAACTGGTTAGCTCAGGAGCTGGGTGTCCCTGGGACCCACAGTGTGGGTCCCTTTCACAACAGCCCATCCCGAGATTACTTAACCCCAGGTAGGGAATGAAGATAGGTCTTGGGCACAGATCGTTTGATTTTTTTTGAAACAGGAGCTCACACTGCAGCCCAGGTCGGCTTGGAACTCACTATGTAGCCCAGGCTGACCTCAAACTCACTACCCAATCTTGCCTCCCAAGTGTTGGAATTATAGGCTTGATCCATACCATCTGGCTTCCATCTTCTGCACAGGCTAGACCCACATTCTACTGCTGAGCTTCCTTTCATAGCCTCCCTGGTCTCTAAGCTTTTTACATGCACCACCACAGTTCCAGAAAGATCTCTGCAGGAATCTTCCTTGGAGACAGTACATGTTCCCCTGAAATGGAGGCCTGGATCGCTAGAGAGATCCATTGCCCCAGGGAGTTCCAGGCAAGGCACCCGCAGGCTTCCAGGAGCTGCTGGGAGGAGGGAACCGAGAGTGTAAATATGTGCAGGAGAGGGAGAGGCTATGGTTATCAACCACAGTTTCACTGGGAAGCAGCCCAAGCAGAGGAAGGGGGAGGCAGAGAGGCTGCCCGATACTGGCCTCCACTGCCCAGTAAAGGCCAACCTAGCCACTGGGCTCCCCCTGCTGGGCCCAAGCAGAAAAGTCCTGTAAATCCACTCCCCAACTGTCCGGTCTGCTGAGGTGCCTCACTGGGGCAGACAAGATGAAATCAAGTTAAACATTAATATCACATACGGCTGACAAGTTTTTATTACACACTTGTACAGTGGAACTGACAGCTGAGATCACACTAAAGCCCAGGGGTAGGGCATACACAACCCCCTAACAGCAGTGGGGTACAACACTTCTCAACAGTTTATCGGCATATGCTAATAAAGTCACAGTCCATGGCACATTAGCAAAAGGGGTGAGGTAGGTAAGGGTACCTGGCCGATGACCACAGGGTCAATCAATGTCTTTCCTGGACCCAGGCTTAAGTGGAGGATCAATGCAGGACAAAGTTGCCTTGGGAGGAGCCTTTGTCAGTGACAGAGGTTGAAGCACACGGCCACAAAGTCAAAAGAAGACAGGTGCCCAGAGTAACAAGTTCAAGGCCAACCAGAATATATAATGGTTTATCTGAGTCACAGCAAACATGGCCTGGCCTGGCTGCCTTCCAGGGCCAGTAAGCCTTTTGTATCTCTGCAGCCTGATTAATCTATTACTGGAAACAGAGTCAGACCAGCTGCAGCTCCCAGGAGCGAAGTCAAGGGAATAATTAATTCTTTGCTCTTTGTGAATGTCTCCAACACTACTGCACTCTGTTCCAGCTGCTAACTGATTTCTGAGTTCAGAGAACTTGAGGGTGAGTAAATCTTGGAGAGATGTGGGTAGAAGGGATCAGAAAGGAAATGGCTTAGCTTAAAAACCAGAACTAGAGCTGGGCCTGGTGGCACAAGCCGGTAATCCCTGCTCCTCGGTAATCCCTGCTCCTCGAGGGACCGAGGTGAGGAGCACTTGCCTGGGATGTATACACAGTGAGTTCAGGGCTCGCCTAGGCAACTTAGTCTTAAAATAAAAGGTAAAAAGAAACAAATGCTGGGACTCTAGCTCAGTGGTAAAGGGTTGCCTGGCACAAGCAAGGTTTAAACCCAATGCCACACACAGAAGGTCGATTGGCTTCCATTCCCTCATCCTCTTAACAGCTCTCTCCCCACTCTCTTCCCCCGGTGATTCCCCAACATTCTTGCGTCCAGTGTCAAGGTGCCAGTCTCTCATAGACCCAGTCTTCCTCCCCGTGGTGGGTCATGGGTCCCAGAGGGGAGTTTCCTGTGGCCAGGCCTCGACGGAAGACAATCCGGTCATGCAGGCGGTTGGTTTGGCCTTGCCAGAACTCCATCACTTGGGGGTACAGGATGTAGCCGCCCCTATGGGAAGAAACAGAGGTGTGCTGCGCCCACCTCCCTCTCATCCCAAGCTTTCTTGCAGGAAGCTCCCGGGATGCAGCTGAGGGCTTCTCAGAAAAGGATATCTATAATTTCACAGGGCCACAGGGTCCCTTTCTGAATGACCACCAAGCATAGGTATCACTTACCAGTATTCTGGCTTTGGTACCTCTTGGTCCTGGTAGAGCTGCTCCAGTTCCTCATTTTTCTTTCTCAGGTACTGTTCAAAGAAGAAAACAGAGAAAGAGTCAGGCACAGGAAACGATCCACTTAAGGACTTACAAACATAGGCCCTGGGGCAGGAGCCAAGCCAGGGGTTGGGAATAGAGGTGAGGAAAGTAGACCTGGGCACTGGTCATGAGGAGGGCCAGACAGAGAAGGCCCATTTTCCATTATTCCCTGCTCTTCTCCCCTAGAGACATCATCCTTTTCTGGGGATGACAAGACCCTGGCATCTCCTGGAAACAGCCTCTGGGGATGAGCTCAGGGCCTGGCTCATCCAGAGGATCACACAGGCCAGGCAGTGGTGGCACACACCTTTAATCCCAGCACTTGGGAGGCAGAAGCAGGTGGATTTCTGAGTTCAAGGCCAGCCTGGTCTACAGAGTGAGTTCTAGGACAGTCAGGGCTACACAGAGAAAACACACACACACACACACACACACACACACACACACAAAAGAGGATCACACAGGAGACCTACTTACCTCCCGACAGGGGATCACAGAACTCTGGAGACTGACCACAGCCCCAATCTGGCTGCTCTTGGGGCGGGAATGGAAGTAGTTCTCGGCCTCCTTCTCCGGTAGCTTCTTCACAGGGCCTTCCACACGAACCTGTTGGCGGATGAACCTGGCTAGGTGATGCTTGGCACTACTAGCCCTTTCTACTAGCACAGGCCCCGGTCTCAGTGTCCCCTCAGCTGCTGCAGCACTCCCAGGCCCAACTAGACCTCCAAAAGCTGTGTGAGGGGCAGAGTGGCCACACCCAGGCAGAATGTGATTCCTACACTCATGTTTAATTTTGGCCCTGCCCACCTAGCCCACCAGAAGGAAGTTGTCACGGGATGATCACTCACCTGACGGTTCAGGGGCTCCCAGTAGAACACAAGAGAGGCAAAGGGGTTGGAGTCCTGGAAAGAAGAGAAGAGCCATTGGTACCATCACAACAGGAAATGGATACTTCCTGCACGCAGGCAGAAGGCGGAGGATGGAGGCGGATACCATCAACAGAGGTTACATCTCATTTAAACCCCCAGGGGTGAGCCTCCTGACACATCTGAAGACAGGCCCAGGGCCCAGCAACGTGCTGAATTTTACACAGCCAGTGGTGGGGCTGGGCATAAGCCAGGTTAACGCCAGTGTGAGGCTTGGCCATTGCACTCATCATAACTGTGTTTTGAATATTTCTGTTTTTGTTTTTGACACAGGGTCCTACTCTGTAGTCTAGACTGCCTTAAATTTGTGCTAATTCTCCTGCTTCAGCCTCCTGAATACTGGGGAGGCCGTGAACCGCCACACTCGGTTCACTCATGGAGTTTTCGATGTGGCATGCACCTCGGCATGGCCTGACCAAGTGCATATGAAATGCCAACTCTTGTGTGCCTTAGAACAGGTGTTGGGGACAAAACAGACTGAATAAAAGTGGCAACCTTTGCTCCACAGAGCTTACAGTGTATCAGAGGAGACAAGTGTCAATCGTGTAATCATATAAACAAATGCATAGGCAGAAGCAAAAAAAAAAATACACACACACACACATATATATACACATGTACATATGTGTATATATACACACTGTGTGTATGGGACAGAGTGATTGAGACCTGAAGGAACCGGTGCTGACTGGAGTTGTGGAGGTGGGTGTGGTTTATTCATTCACAGCGCAAAGGCCTGGAAGCGGGAGGGAGCCCGAGTAGAGGTGATGTAAGCCAGGGCGGAGGCTAGCCCGGTCCACCCTGGGAGGGCCGAGGCTAGCCCTGTCCGCCGCCCTGGGAGGATGTCCCCTGCCCCTCACCAGCTCTTTTCCCTTCCGACTCTCGTAGTTAGTGAAGAAGCGGAAGCCGTCCTTGCCGAAGCCCTTCAGCAGCAGCATGCGGGCAGAGGGTTTCCCGTCTCTAGGGGCACATGGCAGAGCAGTGGGTCAGAACCCATTCCAGTGTTCTCACCCGGGAGCAACCCCTTCAGCCATGCCCCACCCCCTTCTCGAGGCAAATGCCAACTGTGTAAATCACGTAAACAAATGCACAGACATAAACTGGAAAGGAAAAAAGGCAGAGGGTCAAGTCGGGCGTGGTGGTGCACACCTGTAATCCCACCACTTGGGAGGCAGAGGCAGGCGGATTTCTGAGTTCGAGGCCAGCCTGCTCTACAGAGTGAGTTCCAGGACAGCCAGGACTACACAGAAAAACCCTGTCTCGAAAAAGCAAAAAAAAAAAAAAAAAAGGCAGAGGGTCAAGCTGTGGGGTCCCACGCCGTCAAACAATGCCCTTGGGAACTTGTCCAGCAGGCAGAAGTGTGATTCCACTGTCTGGGGCTTCCTTGTGGCTCCAACAGTATTTCCCTAAGGGATGTATGGCACACTGCCCTAACCACCCTGTGACTGTTTTTTGGAAGATAGAGGTTTTAGGGAGGTAATTAAGATTAAGTAGAGTTCATGGGGTGGGACTCTCTCTAATCCAATAAGACTGGTGTCTTTGTAAGAAAAGAGAGAGACAGACAGACAGACAGTGTGGGTGCCCTCTCGAGGGTCACATGAGGACACATCGAGGGGTGGCTATCTTCAGAGGCATCTCCAGACATCACCCCTGCCTGACAACCACTTGCTCTCGGACTTCTAGCCTCCAGAAGTGTAAACAGTAAACTCCTGTTGCCCATAGCACTTCGGTGATGACACTGATGAAAACCTTGTAATGCTGGGAGAGACTGGACCACCACCAACAACACATTGAACCAGTGGATCACGCAAAGGGGCAATGGTGGACAGCCCTCTGCTCAGAGCTCTGAGGAGCACTGAGAGTGTCCAAGCCCCTTCCTGATGCCTGGTGCTTTAGTGAGAAGGACAAAGGGAACTGGATAAGAAGCCGACTTAGAGACTTCTCAAAGGGTATGACTGTTCCCTAAGTCCCATACTGGCTTTCAAGAGAGGGGACAGGGAGGGTCTTAGGGGCAGTCCCAGCAGATGGAGCCCCAAAAGGGAAGATAGGGCTTGAGCAGATAGGAGCCTGGGGGAGGCAAGTGTCGTGATCGGATACATCAGGGATGGAGATGTGTAAGGGACTGCACTTTATCACTAGAGAGTATTCAGTGATCTGGCTTTGGTTTACCAGGTAAGGACTGGTTTACTGGGGCTCAGGGAAGACTGGCTTTTTTTTGTTGTTGTTGTTTTTTCGAGACCGGGTTTCTCTGTGTAGCTCTGGCTGTCCTGGAACTCACTCTGTGGACCAGGCTGGCCTTGAACTCAGAAATCCGCCTGCCTCTGCCTCCCAAGTGCTGGGATTAAAGGCGTGCCACCACTGCCGCAGCAAAGACTGGCTTTAATAGCGGAACAGAAGATATGATAATGTTGAGAGCACTTAGTTTAGGTCTTCCTAATCTCCAGCTCCATCTGGAACCACCCACACGGGGCCCCCCGGCTGTGCATACCTGGTGCTGGTAGCCAGACACATAGCATTGGCTTCTCCTATGTCCGGACATTGAACAGCTTCCTCGAACCAGGAAGCAAACTGCTTCATGGGATCCAGAGAGGTCAGATGAGTCTCCTCAAATGCCTAGAAAGAGATCTGGACTTCAGTTAATGAACATACAAGGTTTGCTATGTGCCTGGTAATGGTTTGGGGGAGCTTTTCAAATGTAAATGCATTTAGCCTTTATAACAGTAACCTTGAGAGAAAGAAAAAAAAAAAACAATAAACAAAACCCTACTCAGGAAGTAGGTACTATGTCCATTTACGGATGACGAAACAGGCATGAAATGGTCGATAAGGTCCTGAGTCTCCTAACGAGGAAGGGGTGAAGTTCCAGTGGGTCACCTCCTCTTTCATGAAGTAGGTCTAAGGTTTCACAAAAGCCTACATTTCAGTCAAGCACTCCTGCAAATGTTCACGTACAAGCACACTTTGACCACTGTAGCTCTGGAACTCAATTCCAAAACTGACCTCTTGGTCCCTGACCTGAGGAGGGAGAAGACCATGCTGAGGGAGGTCAAAATGAAGAGCTTCCAGGTCAGCCTTTAACCCACTGTGCAGCAGAAGGACCCTGGGCTTTGGCTCCACCATGCCTAGTTCATTTGGTGCTAAGGGTGGAACCCAGAACCCTTGTGCACACAAGGCAACAGACTCCATCAAACTTATCTACAAGCCCACCTTCTGCTTCTTTATTATTTTATATCACGTTTATGACTGTTTTAAGCACTTTACAAATGCCTAAATATAGACTGGTGAGATGGCCCAGCAGGCAAAAAACAACTCCTGAAAGTTGTCCCCTGACATAACATGTACAAACACACTCTCTCTCTAAATTTATAAAAATTAGTCAATCCCCAACCCCACAGCATCCTTGTGAAGTAGGTATTATCAATTTACAGGTGAGTAAACTGAGGCCCAGAGAGCATAAATTGCCCTTGGCGATACAGTCAGAAGAGGGCTGGGTTCCAACACAGGTGGGCTCTGAATAATCCGCGTTTCCTCCGAGGCCCTCCCCAGTGGTTGTCTCTGAAACCCCTTTCTCCCATAAGGGTGACCCCTGAGACTACAAGGTGCTCCTCCAACCCTGTGGTAGATAATTTAGGGACACCCTCGTTCCGTGTTCGGGCGGCAGCGGCAGCACCTCTTGGTCCCCGCGGTAACTCTTGCGCATCGGTCCCAGGTCCATGACAGCACCCCGACAGCACAGGTGACGGAGGTAGCCGGTCCACTTCGCAGGTCTCCTGAACGTCACAGTGACGCTCAGCAGCCCGCACGTCATGTAAGCAGTCGGCCACGTGACCCGGCGTCGCCTGGCCCTGGGTTCCGCTGGGTTCGGAACCAATTGCTCAGCCTGTGTGTCTAGCCTGGGAAGGAATAATTTACTAGAGCCCCAGACAAGCTAGTTAAGTCCTAAGTTCTCGGAACCAAGGTGCCCAGAATCAGCCAATAGCTGTCCAGGACCCGTGCAGGGACCCAGACGCGGAGAGCTCATTGGTTCGAGTTGCCTGAAGCGAGACCAATTAGAGCGGGAATGGAGGAACCTAGCAGCCAATGGGCAGCGCCTCCAGGGGCGGGAGCAGCGAGACAAGGAAATGCTGTCACCGCCGTTAACAAGCACGTGGAGGTTTGTTAAAGGTATAGGGACCGCCGCCGAGGCGGGGGCGGGGCGAAGTCTCGGGGCTGGAGAGGAGAGGGCCGCCTTAAGTGGCCGGCCTGCGGCGGGGCCACTGAAAAAGGACGTAGGGCAGGAATCACCTCCTGGCAGCGGAGGTTGGAAGACTGGGCAAGGAAACCTGCTTTGGGGGCCAGACTCTGAAGCAAAGGTGATAGGGACACAGAGGGAGAGGCTCAGGGTGGAAGACTGTGGCTTGAGAGTAAGGAGAGGTTGAGACTGCCTTGTAAACCACCGGACAGGTGCTGAGGGTCGTGGTGGTGGGCTGATACTCTGGGGCCTGGGGAGGCACTCTGGGGTCAGGAGGAGACTCTGAGGTGAGAAGGGAGTCAGCTGAAGAGAAAGAAGAGAGGAAATTGGAATCAGGCTACCCCAGAGCAGAATGGTCTTCCCTTCCAACTTGGAACCCTTTCCTAATGGTTGGGCTGGGCCCAGAGCACCCTATTCCTGGGCAGTGGGGTTAATACTAGCCACTGCTCTAACAGATGGAAGGACTGTCCCTTTCCCAAGCCTCTTTCAACTTGGTTATTTCCTCCTTATCACATTTCTTGTTGTTGTTGTTGTTGTTTTTATTTCGTTGTTGTTCCTTTCTAGGTAGTGGGAGGCGTAGTTCTTAGTCAATGACAGCAGTAGCCAGCCAAGGATATGGGGAACAGGTGTGGTGCCTGCAAACTGACTTCGGGCTGTGGATGAACGGCTGAGGGAGAAGCAGCGGCTTTGATCTGCCTGGGGCAGCCTGTGGTGGAAATGACTCTGTTGCCCTGGTGTCTGCCTATCAGCATCTGGAGTGGAAGGCACAAGAGCCGGGTAGACAGGCACCTAGCACTGTGCCAGGTAAGAGACCTTCTTGCCTGCCTAGGTGTCTGCAGTGGGAACTAGTCACCATTTACAGCCTGAGCCAATGCATACCGCCACACAGAGACCAGACGAAGCCTGCTGGGCAAAATGGTGCATGCCTGTCATCCCATCATTAGTCTAAGGCCAGCCTTGGCTACGTAGCAGGTGTGAGGCTAGCCTCGACTTGCATTTTTCGGTGCCATCGTCGTTTTCTCCTGTGAGCATGATGGGAGAGTTGTCTGGCTCTTGCGGCTGACCGAAGTAGTCTTCAGCATCCTTTATAAGGTCCACTCGTTGTTATAGTCCTGGGCTAGAGCTTCCCAGGTACTAAGACATCAAAGACAAGAGCGGGAGCTGGATGCGGTGCCGCACACCTGTGACTCCAGCCCTTGGGAGATGGAGGTAAAGGAGCATGAGATTAAGACCAGCTGCACAGGGAGCACCGCCTTAAAAAAGGGGGTGGGGGATAGCCACAAGATGGGTATTTATATAGCCTATCCTTTCAATAGATGTTTACTAGAGACTGCTTTTGGGCCAGGCATTGAGCCAGGTCTTACAGTACCAGAGTGAAGGCCATAGCATGGTTTCTGGCCACAGTGGCAGGTCTATGAGCCAGAGAGAGAGTCTCAGGTGTTTAGCACGGTCCTATTAGTCAAAGGAAAACCGAACCAAAGGGGGACAATCGTGCAGAAAGGCTTCGTCGTGGGCGCTGACCGTAGATTGTCTTACTTAAAGATTTTTCTTTATTTTTTTAAATTTATTTATTTTATGTATATGAGTACACTATCTTCAGACCCACCAGAAGAGGGCGTCAGATCCCATTACAGATGGTTGTGAGCCACCATGTGGTTGCTGGGAATTGAACTCAGGACCTCTGGAAGAGCAGTCAGTGCTCTTAACCTCTGAGCCATCTCTCTGCTAAGATTTATTTTATTTATATGAGTACACTGTAGCTGTCCTCAGACACACCAGAACAGGGTATGGGATCCCTGTTACAGATGGTTGTGAGCCACCATGTGGTTGCTGGGAATTGAACTCAGGACCTCTAGAAGAGCAGTCAGTGCTCTTAACTGCTGAGCCATCTCTCCAACCCTTGTAGATTGTCTTAAAGGGTATTTGCCAGATGGGCAGTAGAACAGGTGTTTAGGAAGAGGGAAGCCAGGCAGTAACAGCGGATACGGATACATCGGGGACCTTGGAGCTGGGGCTGATGGTGAGAAGTCCGGTAGTGAGGAGTAGATGAGATGCTCACGCAGCAACCTGGTGCTCCTCGCTGAAGACAAGCCCCGCCCAGCCCTGAAGGTAGCAAGGGCTCACCTTTTAGACACAGTGTTTCTAATTTTTTATATTGTAACATTGTGTAGCTATTTAGGTTTGCGGCGGATGTTTCTGGTCGTTTAAGACCTTGGTGAAGGGAGGGGCAGGTGTGGTGGAATGTGCCTGCTAGCCTGATACCTCAGAGGCTGAGGCAGGAGGATTATGAGTCTGAGGCCAGCCTGAGCAGTTGAGCAGCTGAGCAGGAATTTGTCTCCGAAGAAAGGCTTTATTAAGGGCTGGGGGGTGTGGCCCAGTGGGTGTGGCCCAGTGGCCAGTGAGCTCTCATCCCATGCACCGGGCTCTGGATTCCACCCCGCTGCTCCATAGAAACTAAACCAAACCAGATGGGAAAAGAAAAAGAGCTGGATTCCGGCAGCCTCTCTTTTCCTTGGCAACAGTCTAGGGAAGTTGGCTGTTGATTTTCCTTGTGTCTGGGAGTTAACGAGTAGACTTGTTAGTGCTTCGGTGTCTAAACCACAAACCCTACCGTGCATAACCAGAGGCAGGACAAAGCCCTGGAGATGCTTCCTTTCATTGTTTTTGGAACTGGCACTGCATTTTCTTCCTGGTACTGCATTTGCCATCCTCCATCTTTGTAGTAGTGTTCTTTTCCTGAGACAGGCTTAACTCAATAAGCAATGTCTTGCAAAATGGCATTTCACAGAGACCTACTCTGCTTTCTCAGGATGAAGCAAAGAAGTTCAGGGTTCAGGAGCTATGTCTTGACCGTTTACTTTTTTCTTTTTCTTTCAGTTTTTTTAAAAGATTTATTTATTTATTATATGTGGTACACTGTAGCTAGCTGTCTTCAGACACTCCAGAAGAGGGTGTCAGATCTCATTGGTTGTGAGCCACCATGTGGTTGCTGGGATTTGAACTCAGGACCTTTGGAAGAGTACTCAGTATTCTTAACCGCTGAGCCACCTCTCCAGCCCCTTTCTTTTCTTTTCTTTTCTTTTCTTTTCTTTTCTTTTCTTTTCCATTTTATTTTCTTTTCTTTTTAACACAGGACCATTTATCACCATGTAGCTCTGCCTTTGTGGAACTTGCTGCGTAGACCAGGCTGAAAATAAACTCACAGACATCCTCCTGTCTCTACCTCCTTAGTACTGAGATTACACTCATGCACCACTATGCCCAGCATAAACACATAAACACCTCTCTCTCTCTCTCTCTCTCTCTCTCTGTCTCTCTCTGTCTATCTATCTATTTTTGGCTTTTTGAGACAAGGTTTCTCTGTGCAGCCCTGGCTGTCCTAGAACTCACTTTATAGACCAGACTGGCCTTGAACTCACAGAGATTCACCTGCCTCTGCCTTCCGACTCTGGTGACCAAGTGGGTGACAAAGGAGGGAGGGTGAGGCCAGTGGCTAGAGGCTGCTGGGAATAACTATTATGTTGTCTGTGTGGAAGCTGGGGGGTGGGTGGGGTGTGGGGCAGGGCGTGGCTAGTGTATAAATACTATGCATTGAGGGATGGTAGGGAGGAATCAGCTCTCTGGGACTCACTTTAGGTTGTATGAATGCTGCTACTGATGAGTTGGAGACGTTTTGGGGAAAGATGAATTCATTAACTGTTGAGGGTTTATGGGACATGCCCTGTTGGGCTGGAGAGCGGAAGTTGGAGTCTGAGGGAAAGGTTTAGGCTGATGATACCAATTCCTGTCATGAGCCCCCAGAATGCTGCTTGAAGCCGTAGGGAGGCTGAGGTGGTGCGAGGAGAGTGCCTTGGATCTAGGCAGGATGCTGAGGAGGCCAAGGGCAGGTGGTAATGAAACCAGTGTGGTGCGCCCTCTGGCTTTCCAGGAGGGTGCAGGAGGCGGCTCTGGGGCTGAGTACTGATGGGCGCTAGGACTCTCAAGATTCAGGGAGTCTCAGCCTTGGCGAATTCAGCTTAGAGGGACAAGTCCCATGGAAGGGGGAAGGTTGGCTTCCTGCCAGCAGGTGGCTGCTCCCCGCTCCCCTGTAGCTTATGGGGGGGGTGCAGTTAGTTTTAGGCCTTGCTTGGGTGGGGCTTGGGAAGGCCAGCCTTTATCAGTGCGCTCCCTGTGGGGCTTCGTGGTGAAGCCCTTCCTGATAGACCTAGATAGCTTCCCAGACTTGGTCTGTAGTGTCCATTCAGTGCGGCTGGTGTTGTCCATGTGCCTGGGAGCTTCTCAGAGGTAGAGTGAGGGAGATTATGTGTCTTGGTTCAGTCTAAAAATCCTAGCTAACAAGCATGCTCAGGAAGGGCTCGTCCGTAGTGGGAAAGGTCATATCCAGGTTCGGTGAGAGGCCCCACCCATCTCAAGGGAATAAGGCGGAGAGCAAGAGAAGAGGAGCCTGATGTCCTCTGACCTCTGGGTGCAACTGCCACCGTCCTGTGACCGCTTCAGTTCCTCTAATGATGTCACCTTGACCCCAAAGATTTCAGGCAAGGGCTAGAGGGATAGCTCAGTAGATGAAGGCACCTACCGTAAACCCACCAACCTGAGTTCAATCCCAAGGACCCAGGGGAGAGAGGGAAGAACAGGCTTCTGCTCTTTGTCCTTCAGCTTCCAAATGCCCTGGGGCATGTGGACACACAGACACACACACATATAGACACACAGAGACACACCCACAGAGACACACACACACACACACACATAGACACACACATGGACACACACATGGACACACATAGGCATAGACACACACACACATAGATACACACAGGGACACACACACACACACACAGAGACACACACATAGACACACACATGGACACACATAGGCACAGACACACACACACATAGATACACACAGGGACACACACACACACACACACAGAGACACACACACAGAGACACACACATAGACACACACATGGACACACATAGGCACAGACACACACACACACATAGATACACACAGAGACACACACATGGACACACACACAGACACACACAGATATACACCCACACATAGACACACAGACACACACACACATACACACATATACACACAGACACATACAGACAGACACAGACACACATACAAACACAGATACATACACACAGGCACACATACATGGACGCACACACACACACACACACACACACACTTTGCTCACCTCACACATAGTCTCGGACCTGAGGCAGGATCTCATCCGTGTTTAGATCTCCACAATCTATATTCCATTGACCAAGAGTTTTTGCAAGTGGCTGCTTCGTGCAAAGTAAAAGAAGGGGGGAGGGTGGGGCAGATAAAGGCAGGCGGTGGCTAGCAAGTTCTGGTTGTGGCTAGCGAGCTCTGCCTTATGTCTCTGGACTCTGAGGGGCCTAGTCAGCTAGTTGACTCATCCGCTCTCCTCCGTAGGCCATTGCTGGGTGTTCTGTTCTGAGTGTGAAGTTGGTTGGGTGACTTGAGGGGACAGGTGGAGGCAGGCTGAAATGCTGTCTTGCTCTGTAGCCTTGCTGACCTAGAACTCACTGTACAGCACAGCTAGTCTTGAACTCCTGGCAGTCTCCTGACTCAGCCTCCCAAATGTGTGAGAACACAGGCATGACCGTCACACCTGTCTAGTGGTAATGTTTTGTGTAGGTACTTGGGTTTGAATGTCAGGCTTTGTTCATGTTAGGTTCTCACATTAGGGCTCGATAAGTTGTCAAGACGAACCGGGACTCATTTCGTAGCCCAGGCTGGTCTTAAGCTCTCAATCTTCCTGATACCCAGCCTCCCCAGTAGTTGGGATTATAGACCTGTGTCCCAGGCCTGGCTCCATCCCTTCTGTAAACTGCCTTGTGGTACAGGGGATGAAAGGGATCCTTTTGCCGTGGTAATGGCACAACAGGCTGCTCTGGAAGCAAGACAGGAGATATGCAGGCCGGGCATGGTGGCGCACGCCTTTAATCCCAGCACTTGGAAGGCAGAGGCAGGTGGATTTCTGAGTTCGAGGCCAGCCTGGTCTACAGAGTGAGTTCCAGGACAGCCAGTGCTACACAGAGAAACCCTGTCTCGAAAAAAAAAGAAATATGTGTAAAATGTTTGGTTTGTTGAAAAAACATGGGGGAGGTAAATAAGTTTTAAATTGTGAATAGGGCAGATGTAGAGAAAGGAAAAAGCAGCTGTTACTTAAGCTAGATTAATGGTGTGGTGCATTTGAATGAGAACACCCCCATAGGCTTCTATGTTTGGATGTTTGGGCCCCAGTTAGTCAACTATTTGGGAAGGATTAGGAGGTGTGGCCTTGTTGGGGTGGGTGTGGCCTTGTTCGGAGAGGTGTGCTACTGGGGGTGGGATTTAAAAGCCCATACCAGGCCTAGTGTCCCTCTCCCTCTACCTGTTGTCTGAAGATCAGGGTGTAAAAACTCTCAGCTAATACCCCGTGCCATCCCTGCCGGATTCCTGCGAAGATGATCAAGGACTAACTCTCTAAAAGTATAAGCAAGTCCCCAGTCAAATGCTTGCTTTTATATGAGTTGCCTTGATCCTGGTTTCTCTTCACAGGAATAGAAAAGTCATTCAAGCCGGGCGTGGTGGTGCATGCCTGTAATTCCAGCACTTGGGAGGCAGAGGCAGGCGGATTTCTGAGTTCGAGGCCAGCCTGGTCTACAGAGTGAGTTCCAGGACAGCCAGAGCTACACAGAGAAACCCTGTCTCGAAAAACCAAAAAAAAAAAGAAAGAAAAAAAAAGAAAAAGAAAAGTCATTCAAACTGTAACATTAACATAACTCATTCTGCCATAGGACAGATGCCCTTGGGGCATAAGCCTGACCATCAAAGGTTCCAAGTTAGGAAATGCACATTTATTTGAAAGGAGAAAGCTTGAGTGGGTTTCCCCGGACCACCAGCGCACACAGGCCAACGGCAGCCTTGGCCGAAGACGGCAAGACTGGATCTGGTGAGCAGCACGGTCCTGTGGCTTTGGAGGCATGCAAAATGCAAGGGTTACAAGGTCAAGGAGACTTGCACCAGTGGTCCCGAAAACTACTCAAGCCAGGTCCTGTGCTGTAGAGTTGGATCCCTTCAAGGAGGCTCTGAGAGGCCACGTATGAGAGGCTGTGGAGATGAGGCCTAAGTTATTTGGAGACCCTGGGTTGCTGGAGGTCGTCGGGCCATGTGACATTGAATGAGGAAAGCCGCAGGCGTGGAGTGGAGTGGGCCCAAAAGAGAGGCTGTGTGTGCTTTAGGCAGAGAGCCTGCCGGGCAGGCCTCAGGTTTTCCGTGCTGATGACGCTGCGCTTGCTTTGCTTTGCTTTGATCGTTCCGGTGCTCCCTTCACGCCTCCCTTTGGAAGGAGCGAGTTTATCTTGAATGTTAGAAACGTATGGTTCGTTTATGTCTGTCCCACAGAGCCTCACAGTTAAGAGACTCCCTGAGTTTCTTTTTTTTTTTTTTCTTTTTTGTATTTGGTTTTTTCGAGACAGGGTTTCTCTGTGTAGTCCTGGCTGTCCTGGAACTCACTCTGTAGACCAGGCTGGCCTTGAACTCAGAAATCTGCCTGCCTCTGCCTCCCAAAGTGCTGGGATTACAGGCATGCGCCACCACCGCCCGGCACTCCCTGAGTTTCAATGGAGGCGACATAGACTTTTGATGTTAGAATTGTTAAGACTTTGGAGACTCTTAGAGATGGCTTAGATGGTTATTTTTGGTGTTTGTTTTGTTTTTCAAGACAGAGTTTCTCTGTATAGCCCTGGCTGTCCTGGAACTCACTCTGTAGACCAGGCTGGCCTCAAACTCAGAGATCCGCCTGCCTCTGCCTCCCAAGTGCTGGGATTACAGGCGTGCGCCAGCACCGCCCGCCTAGCAGATGCATTTTATATTATCAGGGCCAGAGGTAGGATGTTATAAAGTGATGTGTTTTGATGGCTAATCTTGGCTAACTTGGCTAAATTTAGAGTCAGGCAGGGTTCCCGCAGAGGTATAACTGAAGAAACCATCCTGGAAGAGGGTCTAAAAATGAGGGAAAGGAAGCCAGCTGAGCAGTGGTGTCCATCTCTCCCCGCTTCCTGACTATAAACTCAGTGTGACCAGTCCCCTCAGGTATCTGGTGGAGGCCTCTCGCTCAGGGGAGGGTGGGCTCAGCAGCCTGGGCCACTGGAGCTCTTTGATATAGGATGAGTTAAAGCTAAACAAGTGCCCATCTGCCACTGAATCTGTGTGTGTACTTGTGTGCGTGCACAACTGCAAAATGTCTACAGGCCAGGGGTCAACTTAGATGTTTTTATTTTGGAGACTTCTGCCTTGATTTTTGAGACAGCTTCTTTCTCATTTGGACCTGACTTGCAGATTGGGGTAGGCTAGCTCATTAGTCAGTCCCTGGGATCTGCCTCTCTCTGCCTCCCAGGACTGGAGTAATGAACACCTGTCACCAGCCTGGCTTTTGATGTGGGATTGAATTCAGGTTCTCATGCTTGCACAGCAAACACTTTACCCACCAAGCCATTGTTCCAGGTAGAAGTCTTTCTGCTCTTCGATCTCATCGTTGCTAGAGGGAACATGTTCTCTTTGTAAAACACAGGCATCCAGGGGCTGGAGGGAAGGTCCGGTGGTTTAGAGCTCTTGCTGTTCTTCCAGAGGACCTGGGTTCAGTGCACAGGCTCACAGCTGTCTGTACCTCCAGCATCAGGGGATCTGATGCCTCTGGGCTCTAAGGACACTTGCACTCATGTACAGAGACCCACATCAAACACACACACACACACACACACACACACACACACACACAACACACACACCCTTAAACATAATCTAAAATCGCATCCTGCAAGAGACAGGTAGAATCCCAAAGCTGATATAGCTGCTGTTCCCTGAGAAAGGAGCTCCCATATGCCAGCCTGTTCCTGCATAGCTGGGGATTGACCCCATTTTGTTTACAAAAGCGAAGGAGTCACCCTCTGCTGCTGCTGAAGTGAAGGAGGGCAGAGAGCCGGGATCCATCTGAGATCCGTGTCCTTTTTATTTTTCAGCTATGTGGGGGTTGGCTGGCTCTGGGGACAAGCTGTTGGCAGTGCAGGTGGCTGGTGACGAGGATGGACTGTGAGGCCTCTTGACAGGATGGCAGGCAGCGCAGAAGCCTTTGGGGCTCAGCAGAGCTGCGGTCCTGGCTGCTCTGAGGTAAGTAGAAAGTGCCCCGTTTCCTACGTGTCTGAGGCAGACTGGCCTCTTCCTCCAGCCTGGCTGCCGCTTTTCAAGCCCCCAAGGCTTGCATACTGACTCAAGTCTTAAATCTGAATAAATCACAATCCCTAACTTCTCTATAGTTCTGTCAAAAAAAAGAAATCTTTCACTCCATTTCTGCTCTGCACCCTCCCTGACCCCGAGGAAGCCGCTTGGTCAAGACCTCCCACCCTGTGCGACAGTGTCCAAGGCCCTTGACTCTAGCTTCTACCAGACCGTGAGGCAAGTGCCGTTCTCGGGGCTGGGAGGGGAGGTACAGTAGTCACTGGCTCAGGAAGTCCTTCTAGGACTTGCCTCTGTGACTGAAGTGGGAGAGAAAGGAAGAGACTGCACTAGTCTCTGGGCTCTGGAGGTCCCCAGGTACTCTGAGAGCTCATCTTCTTTGGGACTAGGACCAGGAGGGTAAATTGAGTCCACAGCTCCCGTCTCAGGAGTCCTTCTGTAAGACCTCTGACATAACAGACAAAGGAAGCCCAACTGCCAAACGCAGACTTTGCCTCGGGCAACTAAATTTATTAGCAAGAAACCTTTTGTCAGCCCAGTACAGACCAACAAAATACATCGTTAATAAAGGATAACAAATCTTCACTTAATTAATAAAACATCCTCAAGCAGTTACAACGAAAAATAAAGTTGGATTTCTGTTTAATTTAAAAGCCTCAAAAATAACAAGCAATATGTTTTTTAAAACATGTCATAGACACAATCGTCTATTATACAATATACACTGTACACACTGGAGCTTGGGCAGGTGGGGCAGTGAGGGCGTGGGGGGTCAGCATGAAAGGTGCTTTCACGTGAGTCCAGATTTGAGTTGAAATGTGTCACTTAGAAAAGAATTGTTAAAGTGAGAAAAAAACAAAAATACCAAAAAATAAAAAAGACCCTCCTATGCTCAGCACTGCCCCCCAAACCCTAAACTGAACACAGGCGAGGGGAGGCGACTAGCCAAGAAAGGAACAGGAAGGGAGCAATTAAATAAACTGTCTTTAAAGCACGCGCACAGTGTTCATCATCTGAAGTTGAGTATAAGGCAACGTTCTCCGTGGGAAAGGGCGGGGTCCTCGGCGTCTGACCTGTCATAGGAAGTTGGAATGTCTGGAGGAGAGCCGCGGCGGGGCTGGGCAGTGGAGTGGACGCAGCCTCCCACCTTCCCAGAGCGGGGTATCAGTGGGAGGCTGGGTACAGGGCCCCAGGGTGTCCCCCGCGGCCCAGGAGGAGTTAATTGGGGGGGACAAGGGGAGAGGGGGCATGGCACGATGGGACTCCGGCAGTGTTGAGGAAGGGGATGGGGTGGGGATAGGGGCTCACTTTGCTCCTCGACGGAGTGAAATGTATGTTTTTCCTTTGGAAATAAGGGTCCCCACGCGTCCTGGTTAGAACGTCTCGTTGGGCATGGCCAGTGTCCATAGCCTGGGCAGGCCAGGAGCTCATTGAGAAGGGCAGAGCCTTTGGAAGGAGAACACAGGAACAGAGCCCCTCCCTGTGGGGACACGGCCACAGAACAGGAGTGGGGCGAGGGCTGCCCAGGGCAGTCGTGGGCACCTGTCCATCATGGACCCAGGGCCAATCAGATGGGGGTTGTTCCATCTTCAGGGCCTCCTGCCTCAGTTGGCCTTACAAGCCCTTCGTGCCTAGGTGGGTCTTGTAATGCTTGGTGAGGTGGTCACTCCTCATGAAGCGCTTCTGACATTGGGCACACTCAAAGCGCTTGTCCCCTGGGAAGAAGAAATAACTGTTACCAAAGAGGGCATGTGGCATCACTACCCCAGTGCCAGAAAGGAGAAGCCCCAGAATGGAGAGCCCCTGGAAAAGCCCACTTGGCCTTGTTCCACACTCTGCTGAGAGTCCCTCCTGTTGTCTACCTCTCTGCCCCAGCTACCCCGTCTAACCCATCTCACCCCAGCCCGTTCCGCCCTTCTTGCCCTCGAGCCTCTGTGGACCTGCTTCCTTCGGGACTGTGTCCCACGGACTCTAATCAACATCTTCCTCCTCACAGGAAGACATCTCAGCCCTGAGCACCCTTGGGGTCTGGACCACAGTGACCCACCCTGTATCAGGGTCTGTTTATGCTTCTGCCTCTGAGGGGGTGAGACTCACCAGGAGCTGAGGCATGACCCCCACCTCCAGGGTCTGCTCAGCAGGGCATCATTCACTGCAGTGACATCTGCCAGTGTGCCCTGCAGACCACTGGGCATGCCTAGGACAACTTTAAGGCACCTTCTAAAGTGTGGCCTTCTATAGTGTGCATTAAAGCACAGAATAGTGATAGCAGCCTTAGTAGCAACCCTAGGCTGCCAGAGAGGCATGCTGGAGCAGGCCTGTAACCTCAGCACTTAGGAGACAGGAGACGTGCCAGGAGTTTAAGGTAAACCTAAGCCACACAGCAAACTTGTCTAAAAAGAGCTGGGCGTGGTGACTCACACCTGTAACCCCAACAGCTGCAGTCTGAGGCAGGACTACTGCGAGGGCAGCCTGGAGCGCGCAGTTCAACCTTGTTAGCGCTCCCTCTCCGAACCCGAGAGGGGAGGCCAGCTTGGTGGCTTAGTTCCCAGTGCTTTACAGAGCCCGAATCAGAAGGACCTTAAGTCCCAAAACAAACTGGCGCATCACCAGCATTTAAAAAGTGTGTGGCCTTGAGCGCCCAGGGCTTGGGTAGGAATCCAGCTCACTCGCCGCTAGCCACTGTCCAGGCCTTAGGGAAGTGGGCGTCCCTGAGGTAGCCCTCTAAGGCCTTACTGGGACTAACGTCTTTGAAATGCTAAACACAGCATTTGGCATACTTGGCTGCTTGGGTCTGTTTTTGTTTTTGGGTCTGGGTAGTGTGGACAGTGTAGAAGGCCCGAACAGGCCAGGGTGATGGTGCACCAAGGGCAGCCGAGGGCACGGGGAGCGGACCTGTGTGGGTTCGAGCATGTCGCTGGAGCTCATCGCTCCGTGTGAATCTCTTTCCACAGAAAAACCAGTTGCAGACAAAGGGTCGCTCGCCAGTGTGCAGGCGGACGTGGGCCCGAAGCAAGGATGTCTTCCGGAAAGTCTTTCCGCAGTCTGGGATGTGGCACACGTGCTTCTTCTTGCCCTGCTCCCCAGACCTGAGGGGTTGGGTTCAGAGTGGAGGGAGGAAGCAGGAAAAAGGAAGGTCAGGTCAAGCCTTGTCCGAGTGACCTGTGGGCAGGGGTGTGGGTCTGGCCCGCATCGCGCATAGTACCTCTTCTCCCCGTCCTTGCAGTTGGGACATGTGCAGGCCATGCGCCTCCGTTTTTCCCCAGGCTGGGCCTCTCCGGCTAGGGCCTGCTCCATCTGCAGCTGGATCTGGGTGGGGCTCAGCCCACTGATGGTCAGATTATTTCCGGAAACGTTCTGCACGGTCAGCTGTTGCTGCCCTGTGGGAGAGAGAAAGGCATGGTTCAGGAAAGGAAGCCCAGGCTAGCCCTTCTCTCTCTCTTTCTAGGGTTAAGAATGAATGGTGGTGCCTAATGGCAGTGAGGGCCAGAGGCCTCCCGAGATTCTAAAGCAGGAAACTCGCTGAAGAATTTTTGTTCATGGGCTTTGGGGAAATCACTGTTTCCTTGTCCTCTCTCTCTGTGTCTCCTGGAAGTGGGCAAACCAAACGCATGACATGCTAGACTGTCCTTAGGGGCGAGGAAAGCCGTGATCCCAGGGGCAGAGGCAGCCTGCTTCGCTAGGCAGCTTCAGTTCTCTCTTTCTGTTACTTTTTTTTAAAGATTTATTTATGTATTTTATGTATATGGATGTTTTGTCTGTGTGCCTGTCTACATGCCAGGAAAGGGCACTAGACCCAATGGCACAGCTGGAGACTGTTGGGAAGTGCCGTGTGGGGGCTGAGAATTAAATGCAGGCTTTAGAAGAGCAGCCAGTGCTGCTCAGCATGGAGCCGTCCCCCAGTCCCTCTCCCTTGTCTCAGCACTGCGCTCCCAGCATGTATCATCCCAGCTCTTGTCCAGCGCAAGCTGGTCCTGCTGCCCAGGACACCCTTCCCGGCCTCCCTCTGTCAACAGCAGCCTTCGCTAGCTGGACGGCGGTGGCACAAGCCTTAAGCACAGCGCTCAGGAGGCAGATACTGGTCTAGTCTACAGTGAATTCCAGGACAACCAGGACTACACAGAGAAAGAACCCTGTCTGGGAACACACCACCCCTTATCCCCCCTCTTCCCCCAAAAGCTGCCTTGGCTTCAATGACATGGTATGGCCTTTAGTCACCCGACCTGGGCAAGGGACCGGGTCACTCAAATTACTGTGAGTTTGTTATTACTTGGAGACATCTATGTTCTCCATCATTATTCAACATCTGCAGTTATCATGTGGTTATCACACTGTAAGGACCAAGTGTGAAAACAGATATGCATGGACGTGCCCCGAGGCTGGAGGGACCAGGTGGAGGCTGGGCATCAGCTTGGATGGACAGCATGTTCAGGTGGATTCTGGAAACCCAGGGGCCTGGCTCAGGACCCCATATGCTGAATGCAGAGCCCTGCTGCCAGCACCCTCCTGGCCTCAGACTCCCTCACCGCCAGTGTTGGTGATGGTAACAGGCACGCCCTGGACTTGGACGCCATTGATGTTGATGGTCTGCATGGCCTGCGCAGCTGCTGCCAGCTGTGCCGCGTTCAGGCTGATGATGCTCCCAGCAGGTGCGATCTTTGGCAGGGGCCGCTCTTTTCGGAGAATGGCAGCTGAATGTTTTTTGCTGGTGCCACTCAGGTGGGAAGCTCGGAGTGCAGGGCTGTTACAGGTGGCGGTTGATGTGGGTGCAGCTGTTGCTGGGGGGCTGTCCTGGACAAGGACCGTCTGTACCTCACCAGAAGGTGTACGGATATAAACCTGAGGGGCCAAAGAAAAGAGAGTGCCCTAAGACAGATGGCATGACCTTCCTTGTTCAAGGGAGAACTAGGACACCTCTGTCATCTCACCCAGCCAAAGAGGACACCTGTGCACTAGTGATATCTAACAGGGCCGATGATGCCCTGCACTAAACTGGCGTGAGCCGGTTACTGACCTGCAACCAAACTTTTAATCTTCTTAGCATGGGAAAATATCAACTGCTAAATCTCAAAACTGGAAGATTAATGAAAAAGCACACCACCAGCATGGGCTGTGAAGTGATGCAGAGGCCAGCTTAACCACACAGCAAACTTTCTTTAAAAGGGAGAGGCTGGAGAGCTGGACCTGTGGTTACGAGGAGTGGCTGCTCTTCCAGAGGACCCAGATTACCCAGCATCCACACAGTGCCTTACAGTCACCCATAACTCCAGTTCTAGGGGATCCAGCTCCCTCTTCTGACCTTCTCAGGATCGAGGCATGCTCACATGCTATGCTCACAGGCATATACACATACATATACACACAAGCAAACCACTTATATATATATAATAAATCTAAAAAATTGCTTAAGAGGAACATGCTTTTTTAATCTTATTCCAAAACATCTCTTTTCAAAATACAAATGAAATACAAGGAGGAAAAGTAAATTTTATGGCGTGTGTGAGTGAGTATGGGTGCACGCGTGCCACAGCGCACTGTGGAAGTCACAGGCCCACCCTGGGTGAGTGGGAGAGGGCCTCGTGTTCGCTGTGCACATGCCAGGCTGGCTCAGCAGCGTCCGGTCCCCCTGACTCTGCCTTTCACCTCTGTCTGAGCTCTGGGATGGCAAATGCAGGACACTCACAAACTAACTCAAGGACATTCTACAAAACAACGTGCCTGTGGCCTTCAAAAGCAGCAAGGTCATGATTGTCACATCAAGGAGGAAGTGGGGCCAGGAAAGTAGTTCCTGGTAGAACGCTCAAGTGCCTAGGACATGGAGCCCTGGTTTAACTCCCTGCTCTGTGGAAGTAGAGTGTGAGGAATTCTTTCTGAGAGAGATTGGACCAGAGAGAGGTGGCAACCGCATGTAAGGTGGACAGAGTCCTTAGGCGGCGCTGGAATTACTGACTGAAGCCTAAGGTGAGACCTGAGTGGTGCCTCCGGGTTGGAGACCAGGAGTTCTCTAGTGAGTTTCAGGCTTGAAGGTTGCAGTGTGTACAGGGACTGTGCCTGCGTGGGAGAATGAAAGCATTTGGAAGTGGGAGGATCATGGAGGCACTTTATGCTTAAATGATCCAGGGAGAAAAAAAAAATCCTTTGTAAAACTGTGATTTTAATTGTGGTTATTTTTAATTCCTGGATACTGAAGACTAACCTGCCATCCCTTCATACACACAGAGGCTTCCTTTCTCTTTCCACTTCTGTAGTATGCACCCATCTTAAAATCTTACCATGTCATACTCGTTCTTTCTGAGGTAGTAAATGGCTGGCTGAGTAACTGGGGGGGGCAGGAAGGAGAGAACCTGCCCCTTCTGTCTTCTCTCCTGCTAGCCTCTGACACCCTGAGTCAGGTGAGGGGCCCACCTGTCCCCTCACATCCGGCTGGGAGGGCGTGAAGCGCTGCCTGGTTCATTATCACCATGCTGTGCGGGTGCTTTGCTATGTTCATCACATGTGTGACTGGTGCGGATGGAGACCACAGGAGGGTGTGGAATCCTCTGCGAGTGGAGCGACAGCAGGTGGAGAGCCACGTGAGCGCTGGGACTCAAACTTGGAGCCTCTGGAAGAAGCAGCCAGTCTCTCCACCATGACCCATCTCTCCAGCCCCATGGTGAGCACTGCTCATGTCTGCTAAAATCGCTGGGCCTGGGGACACGCACGGCAGCCCTGCTTCAGCCTCCTGAATGTGTGGTCACAGGAGTGCACCATGGCACCTGACTCAACTTTTAAAGGCTCATTGTGGGGGCTCCTTCTCATGGTCATTTCCCTGTCAGTCAGCAGGGACATCAGAAATGGAGCAGTTTGACCTCATGGCTGCTGGAGTCCTTCACTGCCCTGTCTGTCTGGAGCAACACTGGGCTCTGTCTGTTCTTGTCTGCTTTTAGAGTGGGCTGAGCAGGTAACAAAGGGGCAGGAGCTGGGTGGGAGTGGCGCAAGCTTTTAACCCTAGCCCTGAGGAGGCAGAGGCAGGCAGATCTCCATGTCTGAGACCAGCCTGGTCAATAAAGGAAGGAAGGAAGGAAGGAAGGAAGGAAGGAAGGAAGGAAGGAAGGAAGGAAGGAAGGAAGGAAGCAGAGATTGCAAAGGGACAGAAGCAGCTGAGCAGCTGGCAGGACAAGCTACAAACGCAGCAAGGTGGCCGGCCACATGGCAGCTAACAAGACAGAAGGAAAACAGCCGTGAGGGCACTCCCAGAGACCAGAGGTCGTCATGTTGAGTGGAATGTGGCAGGCTCAGGAAAATGACTGTTTTCTCCCTTAGGAGGAATCTACACTAGAGGGGGAAACACAGCCGCCCACATGTACACACGCAATGAAGGAAGCAGAAGGAAAACCATCTCTCCAGGAGGAGAAGCAGAGGTGCAAGGAAGCAAGGATATAGCTCACACTTGTAATCCCAGCACCGAGGCTGCAGCAGGAGGATTCCCAAGCCAGCCTGGGCTGTGCAGTGTGGTAAAGGCCCACTGGGGACACATGGAGACTGGCTCAAATGGAAGACAACAATGCCTGTCACTGTTCTTGACTTAAGCAGTGGTCAGCATTTTTCCTTCTTGAGCTTTCTTACTTCGCACCAGATCCTATGGTTCTGGACTGAACTCTCATTCTTGCTGTTATATGTAATCTTACGTGAAAAATACTTTATTGTGAAAGTATACACATCTACCCGTTATGCCCCCAGAGCTACCCCATAAGGAAAAAATAAAACGGACCAGATAGCCCTGTTCCATCTGATTTCTACAGGTCGGGACTGCTTGGCCTAAGACCTGAAGAGACCCCAGGACAGAAGCCATTTCCTGCCCACCCCACATGATGGTGACTCGAGCTTCCCATCGGATCTGGAGATGATCTGCCTCAGTTCAAAAGCAAGCCAAAAGGGTGAGCAGAGGAGAGGGAGGCGGGGCAGGGGGACTATGGTACCTGGGTTGGCGTTGGTTCAGTTGTCTGGATCTGAAAGTTCTGGGAGGGCTTCTGGGGAACGGTGGGAAGGGTGGCAGAGGCAGCCTGCACCACGCGTAGTGCCTGCTGGGGGATCTGGACCACCTGCTGCTGCTCAGCCTTGGGTGGCACCACCTGGACTTGCTGGACCACAGCTGGCTGGCCCCCACCAGGGCTCTGGACGATCAGCAGGTTGTTTCCTGCCTGGATGATGTTATCTGCCGTGGTCTCTATCAGCACCGTCTCCACCTGCTCAGCCACAGCTACTGACGGCTGTGACACAGGAAGGCTCTTCTTCCTAGCTTTTTTGTTAGTCTTAGACAGTGGGGTGGGGGGGCTCTCGGTGAGGAGCTGAGCAGGGGCCCCAATATCACTGGTGTTTACCAGGTTGTTGAGCGGCAGGGTGAGCGTCATGTTGCCACCCCCACCTGTCAGCTTCACCACGTTGGCCCCGCTCTGCACAGGGGTGGTAGTGGTACTGGACTTCTGGACAGGAGCTGGCTTGATGGGGACAGGCTTATGGCCGGATGTCGATGGGGTGATGATGGCTTGGTTGGTGCCTGGGATGATCTGGATTTGGTTGGTGACACCGGGCTGCACCTGGATGGTCTGGGAACTGCTCCCTTGAATCTGAGGGACTTGGTACTGGATGCTTGCATTAGATCTGCTCCCTTTGTTGATCAGGGTGGGGTTCTGGATCGCAAACACAAACTGCCCTCCAGGGTAGGAGGCACTCAGCTGGGAGCCTTGAATCTGAAGTATATTCCCTTTAGATGACAAGATGCTAAAGCTATTCTTGCAGGGACTGAGAGGGAGAGGAGCGGGTTTGATAGGGACCAGTTTCCTTGGGGTAGGCTGGGGGGGAGCAGGAGGTGTCACTGCAGCTTCAACAGCTGGGGGACCAATTTTGCTACATGTCGCAGCGAGCAGGGCCAAGGGAGATGGCTGGGAGTCCTGTAAAAATCAGCAGAAGAAAGGAGTGAGATGGGCCACTAGCTAGACACTCTGCCCTTAAGGTCCTCTCCTCTTAGCAGCTCCCCAGCCCTATGAGTTCTTCCCCACCCTGTGGCAAGCTATCACATGCACGCACGCCACGCACATACTCACGCACATGCATTCGTGTGCATACACATACACACACACACACACACACACACACACACACACACTCATGCACATCCTACAATGGCTCCTGCTGATTTCTCCATGAAGTAAAGGAACTCATGGTGACTCCCCACCCCCACCCCCACCCCCACCCCCGAAATAGCCCTGAACACAGACTAACAGCACAGGCTCTTCTCCCACTGGCCTTGCTGGCCTAGTGTTAGCAGGGATAACAACACACCCAGGTATCAGATGGAATTCTATCAACTCAGCACAAAGAGGGAGAGGAGGTGATGGGAAGAAGAGGACATAAACTCACTCCCGATAAGGAGTTTCTGCTTTTGTTCTGGAGTGTGTGTTGTATATATGTATGCGTGTTCCTGTGAAGGGTATGTGGAGGCCAGAGCCTAGTGTTAAATTCTCACTCTTTAGTCGGGCGGTGGCGGTGCACGCCTGTCATCCCAGCACTTGGGAGGCGGAGGCAGGTGGATTTCTGAGTTCGAGGCCAGCCTGGTCTACAGAGTGAGTTCCAGGACAGCCAGGGCTACAAAGAGAAACCCTGTCTCAAAAAAAACAAAACAAACAAACAAACAAACAAAAAAAACCTCACTCTTTGCCTCTACCTTGTTACCTTGTTTATTAAATTGTTATTTATTTGATGTATATGGGTGCTTTGCCTACATGTATGTCTGTGTATCACTCAAGTACTTGCACTTGGTGCTTTCAGAGGCCAGGGAAGGCGTCACTTGGTACTGGAGCATGAGCTGCCATATCCGGCCTGGGTCCTCTGGAAGAACAGCTCGTGTTCTTTTTTTTTTTTTTTTAAGTTCTTTTTTTTTTTAAAGATTTATTTATTTATTATATGTAAGCACACTGTAGCTGTCTTCAGACATACCAGAAGGAGGCATTAGATCTCATTATGGTTGTGAGCCACCATGTGGTTGCTGGGATTTGAACTCAGGGCCTCTGGAAGAGCAGTCAGTGCTCTTACCCGCTGAGCCATCTCTCCAGCCCCAGCTCGTGTTCTTAAGCCACCGAGCAGCTCTCTACCTCCTTTACATTAATTGTTGACACAGGGTCTCTTACTGAATCTGAAACTCACCGACTGGGCAAGACTAGTTGGCCAGTCAGCCTCAGTGGATTCCCGTCTGCCTCTCTAGTGCTAGATTACAGGTGTGCACTGCTGAGCCCAGCTCAGCTTTTGACACGTGTGCAGCAAGGACTAGACTACCAGCCATGCCCCAGCCCCAGGGCCCAAGTGTAACACTGCTCTTTTTGCCTGACCTAACTTTGACATCTTAGCCAGGTGACCATGTCTTAGTTCAGAAATGAGAATAAGCTGATCTCCTGGATGTCTGCAGTGAGAGCGAATGGCTTGGCTCTGGGTAAGGCAGAAACCCCACTTCAGCAGCCGCCCAGGCTCGGCCCTGCCCTCAGAGCGCACTGTGCACTTGCCTGGGTAGTCGCGGCAGCAGGCTGCAGGTAGTCACTGGGACTGACAGCAGCAGTGGCGGCCATGCTCATCTGTGGATCTGCCGGGAGAAAGAAAGAGCAATATAAAAAACACCTCAGGAGAACCCCAGGGCCCCCCTTTTTCTTCTTCTTTTTTTTTTTTTTCTTCTTTTTCTTTGCCTCTGTTGCCGCTTTTCCAACAGGTTAAGAGCTTTTCCTGCAAGGTCCCACTTCAGCACCCCAGCCCCGGGTTTGTCGGTTGGGGTAACCTTTTCCCTTGCTTATACTAGTCTGCTCAGGCCAGGCCTGCCTTCACCACACTGTCCCCACAGCCATCTAAGACTGGGAGAACTGGGAGACTCCTGTGTCAGGACTGGCTGTGGTGAGTCCAGAGTGCCCTCTGGTGGACACTGGAGGCCCTCTAAGTCTGAATCTCTTCACTGGGGCAGAGCCTCTAGCCAAGTCCTGTGCTAAGGCAAGCTAGCAGCTCAATCCAGCTGGAGCTAGATGCAAACCAGTCTGGGAGTGAAGAAAGGCTAGGCCCGCATTCCTGAGCAGCAGGACGTACCTGTCCGATTCTAAAGGCCGTCTGCTCAGCCTTCATACAGACACACAAGGGCCCCCAAGAACCAGAAGGTGGGCATTCCTTTAAGTCCGCAGTTCTCAATCTATGGGTCGTGACCCATTTGGCCAGCCCCTCTCTCCAAAAGTATTTACACTGCACTTCATAACAGTAGCCAAATTACAGTTGTGAAGTGGCAGGAAAAAAATGATTTAATGTTTGAATCACAACATAAGGGAGTGCATTAAAGGGCTCCTGTGTAAGGACGGCTAAGAAGCAGTGCTTGAAGTGGGTACACCACCACCCAGGACAACTGATGTGGCCGTTAGGTCACAGACTCAGCAGAGCTGAAAACTACACATAACAAAGAATCATGGGCCGGGCAGTGGTGGCGCACACTTTAATCCCAGCCCTCGGGAGGCAACTTTATTTTTTACTTTATTTGAGACAGGGATCTTGCACCATATCCCAGGTTGGCCTGGCACTCATTCATTAACCTCTCAAGAGCTGGGATTATAGGTGTGTGCCACCAGCCTCAGCCACTTATTTTTAATAAAGGAAAAACTAATAAAGGAAATTCTGCCTTGCACTTAAGTCTGATTTAAAAGATTGACAAGATTGGGAGCTGGTGAGATGGTTCAGTGGTTAAGAGCACTGGCTATTCTAGAAGAGCCATGTCCAATGCCCAGCACCCACATGGTGATCACAATCCTCTGTAACTCCGTTCCAAGGGATATGACCTCTTCTGGCCTACAGGACACGCTGCACATATGCAAATGGTGTAAAATATACGTGCAGGAAAAAAACATACACAAAAGTTTAAACAAGTAAAGGGCAAACAAGAGGCTGGACGTGGTGGTGCAGGCCTTTAAAGTGGATCTCTAGGAGTTTGAAGCCAGCCTGGTCTACAGAGTGAGTTCCAGGCCAGCTAGGGCTACACACTGAGCCCATTTAAAAAAAAAAAAAAACAAAAAAAACAATGGAAAAACGAAGTCCTAAGAGCTCTGAGTGAAAGACTCTGCCATGACAGAGTCATAAATCATTAAGGCAAAGCAACTGGGAAGTCAGGCTGGTATCCCAGACATTAGGAAAGCAAATTCCAGGAAACAGAAAGATGGGGGAGACTGCTTGGGAGACTCCAGGGACAAAAGCTCAGAAACTGAGGCCATGACTAGTGAGGACAGAGCTCAGGGACAAACACAACCATTCATGGTGTTTTCAGGCCCTTAAATAAAAGAAAAGGTAAAGGAGAAACAGGCCGGCTGGCTGGCCAGGAAGCAATACAGTGCCTTCGGTGGTCACCAGGGCTAAGCCCATGAGATGCTGCAGAACAGGGGTGTCCTGCAGATGCTACCAGCTGTGAGACCAGAGGACAGCTCTGTGCAAAGTGGACACGTAGATCCTAGGATGTTAATTACAGACCCAGATCTCTGCAAAATCATTGCAGTTATGAAGGAACAACTACAGATAACAGCATGCAATTGCAAAAACCAGTCCTGTGGGCATAGCCAGTTGCTTTTAAAGCATCCGTAAAAAACATCCGTACAAAAACATGCAATGCATTTTGTTTCAACTGACACTGAAATGCTCGCAGTATTTTTGTGACCAAGAAGGAGGAAATGAAGGCAGGTGATCATATAATTTGGGGCTAAGGGTTGGTGGGTATGAGACAAGGTATCTCCAACTCAGACTGGGCCACAGGCACCTTGGGTCTTTTGACTGACATGTTTTCCTTATGGTAACTGTAATTTTATTTTAATTAATTAATTACTGAGTATCACACCAGTCTAGCCTTTGCCTCCGACTGCTGGAATTTAAGGCATGCACCACCATGTTTGGCTAACAAAACTATTTTTAAAAAAGCTAAAAAAAAAAATCAATTATAAGACAAGAAAAATAATATTGCCCATATATTATTCCCCACACTGGGCTATATTTGGAGTCTTGGCCCCATTCTAAGGGATATTTCCAATGAGAGACTTTCAAGCTTCTGACCACACTCTGTATGTAAGTTCAAAGGACAAAACCAAGCCACCTGTGTGGATGTTCAGGAAGCCAGGTTTCTGTTTAACTCAAAGATGCCTTTGAAAGACAGAACCAGCTGCCTCCTGGGGTGATGTTTCCCTTTCTCTAAAATTTTTTAACCAGAGACAAGATGTATATTCTGTTGGAGATGGGATAGAGGTGGGGCGAAAAGTTGGACTAAGTTTTCTTTCAAATGTTTACCTTTCTGAGGTGCAGGGGTGTGGGTCGGGTAGAGAGACAGCGCCTAGCACCTGCAGGGTTCTTAGTTACATGCTTAGCACAGTGAAACAAACTAACTAAACATTTTCAGACCAAGTTGTGCTGATAAAAACACAAAAGTCAGGACTGGAGAGATGGCTCAGCAGTTAAGAGCACTGACTGCTCTTCCAGTGGTCTTGAGTTCAATTCCTAGCAACCACATGGTGGCTCACAACCATCTGTAATGGGCTCTGATGCCCTCTTCTGCTGTGTCTGAAGAGAGCTACAGTGTACTTACATATAATAAAATAAATACATCTTTAAAAACAAAACAAAGCCGGGCGTTGGTGGCGCACGCCTGTAATCCCAGCACTTGGGAGGCAGAGGCAGGCGGATTTCTGAGTTCGAGGCCAGCCTGGTCTTCAGAGTGAGCTCCAGGACAGCCAGGACTACACAGAGAAACCCTGTCTCGAAAAACAAAAACAAAAACAAAAACAAAAAAAAAAACCTACAAAGGTCTCCTAGGAGGCTCTCAAGGACTCAAGTTTACTTAACAAAACTCAGTGAATGACGTCCTTCCTGTATTATGAAACAGAGACATGCAGTGGGCAGAGTAAAAGGAAGTGGAACAGAGACAGGCCAGCACTTCCTAACCGCTTCTCTCTCCCTCGGCAACCCTGGATCAATCAGTTTGGAAAGCTGGTTGAACTCCAGAGTTAAAGCAGTGGTTCTCAGCCTGTGGGTCATGACCCCTTTGAAGGGCTGTCAATCGGCCCTTTTGTAGGAGCCTCATATCAGACAGTCTGCATATTACAGTTCATAATAGCAAAATTATAGTTATGACGTGGCAACAAAATAATTTTGTGGTTGGTGGTCACCTCACCATGAGGAACTATATCAACTGGTCCCAGTGGTAGGACGGTTGAGAGCCACTGGGTCAGAGGCTAAAGCAGAGCCTACTACTGAGGCTGCGGGCTGCTGCTTCCGGCTGCACACCTCATCTTAGTTTCATTTTCCTCCCTGGCTGGCTTGGGAAACACTTCTTTAGTCTAAAACCACTATGGGCGTCTCCTACTGTCACTGAGAGCTTTGTGTGGTGCCTGGGCGATCGAATGGGAGAAATATTTCCCTGCCACTGCAGAATTCTATTCTGGAAAGAAAAAAAGGAAAGAGAAGGAGAAGGAAAGAGAGGAGCACCTCTGGCTGATGTGTGGGAGTGGGTGTGGTTGAGGGAAGGCCGACACACATCGGCTGATTTTCGGAGCAGCCTCACTCCCTTTGGAACCCTGTGTTTAGGATGTGTAATGTGGATATAAGTCATGACTGTCTCTCCCCCACACCACTGAAAGCACCGCAGAGTAGGATAGAAAGCCACAGAGGGGCTCAGATATAATTCTGTAATTGCTTCATATCACGTCTACTATGTTACACATTCTTCCTTCTGTGCTAGAGGTTGGCCCCAGGGCCTCACACATGCACAGCAAATGCTATACCCTAGCATTCTCCCGCCATCTCCAGCACATCCACCATCTTTTTAACAGTACCACAGTATGTGGTCGTTGAAACCTACATTTAGCAATATGGGTAATAAGGATTACTACATATTTCTCCTTTTTTACATTTATTTATTTTGTATGTGTTTGAACACATATGAAAGTTACAGAACAATGTGCAATCAGTTTTTCCCCCACATGGGTTCTCCAGGGACTGAACCCTGGTTATCAAGTTTGGCAGCAATCACCTTATCCGCTAAGCCATATCACACACACTAAATAGTCCTGAAAGAAAAAAAGTACATGTCTCTCAGTTATAGAATCTGGATCTTATTAATTTATTTCAACTAAAACTTCCCTAAATGTCTAGGCTGAAGTTTTAAGTGGTCTTTGATACTAGCAGTAGTGAGCAGCACATCGGAGAAGCCCAGAGGGTGTTGACCAAGGCAGAGAGAAGGAAGGAGTATCCAGGAACAGAGGGACTGCACAGAGCCGGAGAGGAGAGAAAAGCACCTAATCCCCAGACTTCATAGCACCCGCCTCCATATCTTGCCTTCCAGCACAGCATTCTCCTGCCTCACACTGCTGTACCCTCCACACCTCCTCCACAGTCAGCGGGCTGCTTCTACCGGGTCACTGGACCTCTCTCGTGGCTGCCGCCCCCTCCAAATTCACTGCCACTGAAATACTTTCTTCAACAAATGTCCCTTCTCACCCAAGACCTCTTTCCTTGGGGGACTGTGTCTGTTCACGTGGCTTCAGACAGCTTCCGCGGGCTCGCTCCCAGGGCTGTGTTCAGCCCAGCCCTCTGTGGCCCTTCGCTGGGTCAGCTAGACACTCCCAACCCAGAGCATTCCCTCCTGACCTGTTTGTTCTCTCCCCTCCCAGCCCCCACAGCCCTCCCTTTGGATCCCAGGAGCTTATCTCTGTCACCTTCCCTTGCTTAGGGCTCTTCTGTCTTTTCAGCAGATGCTTGCGCCATTAGGCCAGTTGTCATTTTCCTCCCTAGCAAAATTTATTGACAGCCATTCTGTAACAGGTATATCATATCCTTGGGGGTCCTCTCTGGACTCAGATGAAGTCTGGACTTTTGCTAGCATCCAGCACCCATTACAGTGAGAGCAGGCCTAAGGACGAGCTCTTTGACTAAGCTGTGTTGGTCTTCACTGAACTGCTGATACCAAACCTGGTTCTGGTACAGTCAGGGAGAGAGGGCGGGATACAGTCTTTGGAATATGTAGTTGCAATCTCAGCAGGGCCCTGAGCATCACCCTCCTGGTGGGTCACTGGGTCCTCATCATTCTTGGTACAAGTCTCTCTCCTTGCTAGTCACTAATCCCAAGGCATGGCCCTTCCTAAATGACCCCTCAGCTTAGGCAGAACTCCCCCACAGCCTCCAGGACAGCTTCCAGCCTCTGGCTGCTTCCCCTTATCCAGACAGTTCACTTCTGGAAAACTGTCTTTGTAAACCCAGAACCCTTCCAGCCTCTCCGACTACACCTCCCCCATAGTTTGCGGAAGCTCTTCTGATAAACTTAGAGGGACCAGGCCCGGCCTCCGCCCTCCTAGTCTGCCATTCTCTCCAGGGAGCCTGAAGCTGGCGCTCTCCCTTTGGCCATTTATAATCCCTAGAGGTTGTTTCTCACTTACTCTCCAGAAGCAGATGACCTTGTTGGGTGCCAGAGCACACTCCTGGAGCACCCTTGGCAGTGCTGGCCTCACCTCAGGGCCTGGAGCATAGATGGCTCCATGCTGGAGGGGTGGGCTTTCTCTGGCCGATCGGGTTGGGAGAACATAATAGGAAGGACCTGAGCCCTGGTTATCAGGCTGTCCTAGGATGGGACGGGGCTCAAAGTCCACACTGAGACCCCTAGGCTACTGGGTTGGTTTTTCTTTTTTCCAGCCTTCCCAGCTATGGCCTCCTTAGCCCTCCACTATGGTATTTCCCCAGCAGGAATTTCACTCTGCACAAACAGTCCTTCTGGTGGCTATTTTGGTCAGTCTGGCTGGGCCAGAAGCCAGTAAAGCGGTCTCTAAGGCCAGGCTTTCCCAGTTGCCTAGCCTGGAAGAATTCAGAGCTGGAGAGGGAAAAGCAAGCCGCGGCTGGTTTTAAAGAACAAAACTGGACCTCCAGGGAAGCTGCTGAATGAATGAGCTGGGATGGAGGGCGGAGGGAGCAAGCTGGCCCGGGGCAGACTCCACACGGCCGGAACTGAACACCCAGCAGTCACACCCAGGATGATGACGTTCACGCTTTTCATTGCAAAACTCTCAACAGAGGCTGCTAATGCCACAGGCAAAAGGAGAAAACAGATCTCCTCTCCATCCCAGGCCTGAGCCCACCACTCAGCCATGACCCAGGACTTTATCAAGAAGTTACCCTTCCTTTCTGAGCTGATTCCTAACCTCTCAGTCACGAGTCGACTCCTTCCTCCTATGGGTCAACTTAACTTTTTTTTTTAACATCTTAAACATTTTATTTGTATGTACATGTGTGCACATTTGTGTATGGCTACACACATGCCATGGTCAACATGTGGAGGTCAGAGGACAACTTCTGGAAGTTGTTTCTCTCCTTCCTCCATGTGGGTGCTGGGACTGAGCCCGTGTTGTCAGACTCAGCCTGACTTGACAGGCTGACACCTTGAAGCACTGAGCTAACCGGCAGGCTTCCAACTTCATGTTTCAACGTCACAGTGCATGAAAGCATACTCATAATTATGTTTTCTACCTTTATTCAGTAAGTTACATGATATACATTTTGTTATAAAATACTTCTTGGTAAATGACTTTGTCTGGCTCTCAGCAAACCTCAGTAGTCTTTGGTTTTTGACACAGGGTCTCATAGAGTTCAAGTTGGCCTCGGTTCACTATGGACCCCAGGATGACTCTGCACTCCTCATCCTCCAGCCTCCACCGCTGGAGTGCTGTGACTACAGATGTACATCACTACACCTAGTTTTTTGTTTTGTTTTGTTTTGTTTTGGTTTGGTTTGGTTTTTCGAGACAGGGTTTCTCTGTATAGTCCTGGCTGTCCTGGAACTCACTCTGTAGACCAGGCTGGCCTCGAACTCAGAAATCCGCCTGCCTCTGCCTCCCAAGTGCTGGGATTACAGGCGTGCGCCACCACCACCCAGCTATTACACCTAGTTTTTAAACCAACGTAACATTTGCTGTAATATTTGGAAGGTTAGGTATATTAAAATGCATGTTTGACTTATAATCTTTTCAATTCACTATACATTTATCTAAGGAAGCTGGATGTGGTGGTGCACACCTTTAATACCAGCACTCAGGAGGCAGAGGCAGGCAGATTTCTGTGAGTTCAAGGCCAGCCTGGCCTACAAAGCGAGTCCAGGACAGCTAAGGCTACACAGTGAAATAAACCCTTTCTTGAAAAAAACAAACAAAAAATTATGCAAGAATCAGTTTTATCGGGGCTGGAGAGATGGCTCAGCAGTTAAGAGCACCAACTGCTCTTCCAGAGGTCCTGAGTTCAATTCCCAGCAACCACATGGTGGCTCACAACCATCTGTAATGGAATGTGCTGCCCTCTTCTGGTGTGTCTGAAGAGAGCAATGGTGTACTCATATACATAAAATAAAAAAGTAAATCTTAAAAAAAAAGAAAGAAAGAAAGAAAGAAAGAAAGAAAGAAAGAGAAAAGAATCCGTTTTATCCTAGGCCCAGGAAGCTCTGTACTTGCTGTTCCTAATTACTCTCGACAGTCACTCTTGAACTTGGCTCCAATCAGGCTGCACCACCTCATTCATCCTTCCGAAACTGCTAATGCCGCCAGACCTCATGCTACTGAATCTAACTGCTAACTCCTAGACCTGAGCCCTCATCTTCTGTGTGATCTGACAGCTTGGTCCTGGAAACAAGGCTCCCAAGACAGCATCCTACCCTGCAGGTTAGTTCTAAATCTCAGATGGTGGTTCTTGTCTTTACAAATTCTAAGCAGTTAAATTCTAAGCCCCAGACTCCACTTCAGGACCTATATTTATGTCTTATCTATTTTCTGGTGATTTCACCAACTCTCATGGCTTTTAAAACCAATGCTACACAGATACTATATAATGATGACTCTTGAGTTTCCGTCTCGACTGGCTCCAGCCTGACAGTGGCTGACATCCTCACTTGAACACAGTAACCGGCATCTTGAATGTTAGCAGCCCTGATCCATGTTTCTGATAGTTTCTAATTCCACACTTCTCCAACATTCCCCACTGCACTGAGTGAGTGCCAACCCCATCCTGCAGTGAGTGCCAACCCCATCCTGCAGTGAGTGCCAACCCCATCCTGCAGTGAGTGCCAACCCCATCCTGCAGTGAGTGCCAACCCCATCCTGCAGTGAGTGCCAACCCCATCCGTCCAGCTGCTCGGCCCAAAGACCTTCGAATTACCTTTGGTTTTTGTTTTTCCCCACATATGGGAGCAAACACTTCAAGCTCTAGCTTCAAACACATTCCAAACATGAGGCTTTCACCGACACCATCACCCAAACCCATGCCTCTGCCTGGGCAGCTGAGAAGGTCACCGCTCTGTCGGTCTGTTCTCAACACATCAGACACAAATGAAGCCACATCACTACTCTGTTCAGAGGGTGTCAAGAGCATCCCATCAGACGGCCGAAGGTCCAACCATCACGCACAGGCCTGTCTCTGTGACCTGACTTCCTGTCCTCCCCAAAGTTCCTGGGCTCTCGTGCCAGGCCCTTCTGCTGCCCCCACATCTGCACGGGTCCAGCCTCCTCCCCTCACTCTAGACGGAACTGGTTCAATGCCCGCCACTTCCAGGCCTCCATGAAGTCCCCATCTTCGCATCCCTGAACACCCTGTGTAACTAACTGCCTCTCCCACACATTTTCCCTCCCTCCCTATTTTTATCCTTAGCATTTACCACTTCCCAGCAAGTACTCATTAGTTACTTAATTACTGTCTTATTAAGAATGCAAATTTCCTAAAGGCAAGGGTTTCTCTTTTCCTTACTCATGTACTGCTAGAACTTAGCACGCGCGCGGTTGGAGCTTTCTATATGTGCTTATTTAATAAATTCGTGAATATATGAATCCTGAAGGAATGAAGAGGGAGCCATGCTAACTGGAGTTTAGAGTTCAAGGAGGGCTGGGATGCAGCTCAACTGCTGGCGGACTTTCCTACTGTGCACCATCCCCGGTACCCAATCCACAAGTGAGGCCGAGCCTGCGTGAGGTGTAGCAGAGCAGACACTTCTGTGCAACCCCACAGACGGCACTACAGCTCCAGGCTACACGTCTACCATTTCCAGTTAGCACACGCATGGGGACATTAGGTCAGACCATGAGAGCGTCTAAATGTGAACACTCAGTCAGTCTCATTCCGAATTATTTTCTTCCAAGCATGACTGCTGTCACTCCTAGTTTGCTTGTAGCCTGGGTCACAGGGCATCAATGTGGGGGCAACGGGATGATGGGAACTCTTCAGCATGATGGAAGCAAACCCAGGAAACTATGCAAAGCCTTTCCAATTAAGAACAACCATCTGTGATGGGATTCAATGCCCTCTTCTGGTGTATTTGAAGACAGCTATAGTTTACTCATACATATAAAAAAATAATCTTAAAAAAAAAAAAATACTGGAACTCAGAATTCTGTTGTAGAGAAAAGCAGGAGTCACCCCCAAGAATCTCCTTATACACAAACATGCTGTTTTTTGCTTAGGCAATGTCTTCGTGAGTCACTCTTTGAGCTCCCCCAGGCTAGGATCAGCTCCTGAAATGAGCAGTGACATCATTTCCCTGGAGAAGAGAGGAAGGCTGGCCTGCCACTTACTCTTCTAAAACCTGGGAAATGTCTTTGTCTGTTGTTTTCTTGTTTTTTGTTTTTGTTTTTCCTCCAGTTTCCAATTAAACAAACCAGAGGCAGAACTATCTCACTTCTAATCCTACTAGCTATTTCCTAATCCCCATTCCCAGTCTCAAGAGACACTTTGTGATTTTTACCAAATCCCACAAGAGAGGTGACAACCCCAAAGAGAAGCTCTAGAAAGACATTTGGAAATGTGCAGTAACTGCTAATTCCTCCCAGTTCTGCCCTGTGGCTGACGTGAAGGGCCCTGGAAAGGCCTAAATCTCCACACAGGGAAACTGGCATCTTAAAGGTCTTAGCCTTGGCCACCCAAGCAAGCCTCTGCACCGTGATGTAGCAGCTGCGGGCCGGTCCCAGCAAGCAGTCTTGATGCTGAAACAGAGGTAGCTAAGGGATGAGATGCCCATCACCCGACTCCAATGGCTGCGCTTCCAAGCAAGCGTGTATAGTGATGTGACAGGCTTGACGTCTCAGCGCTGCCAGGAGCTCCCTCTGGGGCACAGAGAAGCAGCATGATGGAACACTTTGCCCACTGGAAACCCCTGTACTGAGCAGTGGCTCATCTTAGAGCATGCCAGCCTGGAGTGCACCCTGAGGAAAGGCACAGTGACGCCTGTGCCAGTGACAGAGAGCATTCCAGAAACATACTGAGAGGTCTGGCTGCTGGTACCGATTCTGAGCTTGCTCCTGTGTTGTGTTTTTACGTTCAGGGTCCCATGAAGCAATAGAAAAAGTTTTCGACTTCTCATTTGTCAACTGGAACAAATCCACCATAGACAGCAGGGAGCTTCTCCTCAAAAAATGACCCCAGCCTCATTCTTGCTTAGCCTGGCATGCTCCATACTTTCAAACACTTTTACCTTCCCCCCAGGCTCCAGAAGAACCTTGGCCCTTCTGTCCTGGGGCCTTTAATAAAGCCACTCCTGAAAACATCAGTTGGTCAGGAAGAACACTCCCTGTGAGACAGAACTGCAGCTACATTTCAGAAACAAAGGCGTGAGAGCTGGCTGTGGGAGGAAGACGAAAGAACTGCAGGAGGTTGATGGGCCGTGCCTGAGCATTCACAGCAGTGCACAGAAGCACCAACGGTGACACCGTGATTGATTCTCAGCAGAACCATTTATTTGGCCTATCATGTGGGTATAATTTCCTGGTATCTGTAGAGACCAGGGCTAGCCTGCAACTCACTAAGTAACGTAGGGTGGACCCAAACTCTCAAGTTTCCTTTCTTAACCTTGAATAGGATTAGGTGCATCAGCCATCCCCAGCCTGGGTTCCTGGCTTAGAACATCCTGGGAAGAAGTTCACAAACCCTTTAAATCACCCAGAAGGACAGTCAAGACATGCCACCCAATAAACATGTAAGGACAAATATGACCTCTCCTAACAGATTACTCCAGGTTCACAGCCCACAAGGGTTAAAATGAGGCCACATACTGCCATCAGCCCAGAGGTGCTCACGGCACTCCACACAACCCGCACAGCAAGGTCTCTGTGGCCATTATCCACTTGATCCAAAATAATGATGAATAGTATCAGTATCTACAAGCAAAGCTTCCGGTTTGAGTGTAGATAAAACAAAGAAGAGACGAAAAGTCCCATTTCTACAGAAATGGGAATAGTCGGGGTCTAGAAAACGGTGAGAGTCTACTAGCTGGCTGCAAGAAACTTTAAAAGTCCTTCTAAGGGCCACAGTTGGGCAACATTTGCTTAAAGACAGCGTGGGGATTGCCACATAACCATCGATGGTCAGACTTGTTACTGCGTGGTGCAAGAGATTATAACTTCTCCAAAACACTGGGCCACCAGAAGAGCTGATATTCAAGACCAAAATACTAACTTCCCTACCTGCTGGAAAGGCATGGGCTTTTCCCCCAAACATCTACCATGCCATCTTTTTACTGCTTCTCTTCTCTTTGACAGGCCTTCACAGGCCCAATTTTTTTGATATTTTTTAATACATGTATTGGTTTTGCACTCACTCTCCCTCCCTCCCTCGGTGTGTCTGTATGTGTGTCTGTGTATGAGTGTCTTGTGCACAACAGTGTTGAAGTTGTTTCTCTCCTTCCAGGTGGGACACAAGGATTGGATTCAGGTAATCAGACTTGGCAGCAAGTGTCTTTACCACTGGGCCTTCCCAGTGATCCTGGTCCAAAGTTTAAATCAAAATCTAAGTAGAGGCCATGTATGTGGTATCAGCAGGGATGTCAAACTCTTCCCCTCAGAGCAGCTAGGTGCCCAGGGGAAGATCCAGTTATGGACAAATCCTAGTTTAGTTTTCTTTGGCAAAGCGCCTGTGTCTTTAGCAGCCTAGCTCAAGAGCTCAGAATGGTGTTAGAGCAGCTTATTTTTCCCTATGGCCGCTGGTCTCTGTACAACCAACAAGTAGAAGGACTAGAGTTAGACAGCTCGTTCATCACCTCGGCCAAAGATAATTCATGTTAACTGGTATTGATGTCTGACCACTAGAAACCAAGCACATTTGGACACACCCATAACCTCAGCACTTGGGGGGCAGAGGCTGAGGCTTAAGGATCTCAAGTTCAAGGCCTACAGAGATTACAGGACAAACATACGCCAGCCAGGGCAGCATAGCAGGACCAACTTCCAACACCCTACCACCTAAATAAGAAACCACTGCAGCACTGACATAAGCCCTACTGGTAGGTTCTGAGATCTGCTCCATTCATTGTCCTTAAGAATTTAAAAGAAAACAAGACACTGCAGTTACATTCATCACTACAAGACAATGGCCTTCTTTGTGTCAATAATGGAAAATGCTACTGTGGTCTGGGCTCCCGAGTTCACTGTGGGCGGGCTCACCCTAACCTTTCTAGCCCTGAAAATCCCATCTAAGAGAGCTCTCCGTTGACGATATGCTTAGCCGTAGAGGTGCTTGTCTAACATTTGTGGCGGTCTAGATTCAACCTTCATCAGCGCAGAGGGTGGGGGTCAACTCAGGGCGTTGTCCTCTGTAATACCCAGGACCTTCTAGGGCACAGCATAAAACAGCTGTGGTCCGTTCCTGCCAGTACACACCGAAACGGTTATTGCCTTTCTGCAATGAAATCTGTATAAAGGCTCCTTGGGCCAGTTCGTGGCTCACAGACCACAGGCTAGATAGAGTCTGTTTCTCTTCTCTTTGACTGGCCCAAACTTTTATTTTGATATGCAATGATCCAGTAACCTCCTAAAAATGGGGAAAGTTCAGGAGAAAAACAAAACGGAGTCCCCCTGGTTCAAGTTAATTATGAAACGATTAAACATAACAGACTAATAGAATCAAAACCAAGAAATATAGTGAGGACAGGTTTCTCAGTTGCCCAGAGCAGAGGACACTTCCTTTTCTACTAAAATTAGAAAGGCACTGGGAAAGAAACCTAAGAAGGAAGAGAGGGAGCTGAGCACCACTGAGCCAGCAACGCGGATGGAGGAAGAAGGCGAGCATCTATTTTATTTCTTAGGTCATCTCTTAGGAGCGATAGCGCCTACCCTTTCTTGGAATTCCAGTGCATTTTTGCCCCACCCCCCCGCAAAGGGCATGGGGCCATAGTCCTGGGAGCTCTGTCAACAAGTTCTCAAACTTCTAAAATTCCAAGAGCTTGCAGATATCTAGCCGCAGGCTCCAGGGTCCAGCTATAAACACTAAAAGTCTGTTTTTCGCTCAGCAGTCATCGGCCTAGTTCCCTCCTGTCCTGACACCGTCTGGGACTGCGGTGGCCCCGCCAGCAGGCTGCAGCTCAGACCAGCAGGGCCCATCTGACCGGCACCGCCTGGGTCTCAAGCCTTGGCTGCCCACCGGACGAGCCAGAGGGGGCGTCAGCCGTCTGCGTGGAGCAAACTCGGGCGCAGGCCGGAGGCCCGGCGCCACTAAGGCCAAGGGGGTGAAGGGGGTACCAGGCTCGCCCCGCTGCCCGCGCCGCCTGCCAGCCCCGGAAGCGCCGCCCTCCCGCCCGGGGCTCCGAGGGGCGGGGAGTCTAACGCCCCCTTCCGGGTGCCTCCGCCCGGCCGGCCAGCCGCGCTCCTCCTCCGGGCGGGAATCCTTCCTCCCCCGCCCCTCCCGTAGCCGGGCCCCGGTGCCAGTCCCAGTCCCAGGGGGGCACCCCCGGTTCCGACCTCCCCTCCCCGAGGCCTCTGCCCGTCTTCCCGACCCTTGAGGGCCGGGAAGACGCCGCCGGCAGACGCCAGGACCCACCGCTCATTACGACATCTTCCTCCCTGGCCTCCGCCGCCTCCGCCGCCACCGAGAGCCTGACACCGCCCGCCTAGCACCCGCCAATCCCGGAGCCCGCCACCGCCCGAGCGACGGCAGCTTTCACCAATAAGCGCTCGGTACATTGAGGACCGACAGCATTTTCAACCAATCATTGGGAAGCATCTAGAGTGACGTTGGTCTGGCCAATAGAGCTATGAAGTGTCACTGATAGACGGTAGTAGTCACCAACCGGAAATCAACTGAGGAATGAACGACGTATCCTTTAGCCAACTGGCGGGAGGCAAAGTCCCGCCTGCTAGGAGGTTGATGGACAGCAACAGGAAGCTGGATGAGGAGGGGCTTAGCTGAGAAGTGTTTCTGTATTGGTCATAATTGACCTTCCACCCACCTCTAACCCAGCAGATGAGTGATAGATCTGCCCTAAAGCCAATCAGAAGTGCTACTGTGAAATGCTCCATAAAGAGCTTATACATCTCTCAATACAGTCTGGCGTGGAGAGGCTCTAGTGTAGCTGTCGGATACGCGGTGTCCGGCGCCCGGTGAGCGCATCGCCTTCACCTCAACCTCTGGCTTGCCGTCGCCTGTGGAGAGTCGATGACCTGGCGGGAGTTGGGTTACCTGGCACTTCCTAGAGGGAATTGTCATTATGCCATCTCAAGCCCGTTAATCTTCACCAGTTTCGCAGAGCTTCCCCGATACACACGGCTCCAGACTGGGGTGTCTGAGCCTTTATAAAAAGCAGATTCCTAAGGTCGCCCCTATATCACATTTGCCTAGAATCCTCATTTTTTTTTTATTTTTTTTTATTTTCGAGACAGGGTTTCTCTGTGTAGCTCTGGCTGTCCTGGAACTCACTCTGTAGACCAGGCTGGCCTCGAACTCAGAAATCCTCCTGCCTCTGCCTCCCAAGTGCTGGGATTACAGGCGTGCGCCACCACGCCCGGCTAGAATCCTCATTTTAACCTGCGCCTCCGGTTGGCAGAATTGCATGCTGGAGTCCTAGCGCCCCTGCTTGGTGTCTGCCTCATTCCGCGCCCCCCCCCTCCGCCCCCCGTATGAGGTGCTTGACAAGCACCCCAGGTAGGTTTATCCTTCTCTTCCAGGCCCTCTGTGAACGACTAATTTAGGCAGGCTGTGCGTAGCATGGAGAGGGAATTCATGCCGGCTTGAGACCTGCGTGGGCAGGAAACCCCACACCTCACCTACAATAGACCCTTAGACTATAGTTGAAGCCAAAGCACTCACACCTCCGCCTCAGAGTAGTACCCTTCCTGGGTTTTTGTTTTGTTGCTTTAACCCACAGTGAGAAAAAAATGTTTTACATCCGGTAAAGTAACATATGAGAGCATGTAACAACGCTTCCCAAATCAACATTTGAGAGACATTGATCGCAGGTAGAGAAGACACACACACATCCCAGCTGGGGGCTTAGTTGGTCCTTTTGTAGTGCTGAGGACCAAATCCCGGACACTAAAGCATGAACTGTATCACCGAGCTACACCTCAGAGCTCTCACTGCATTTTCTCTTTGCCTCTTCCTTTTCCTTCTTTTCTCTCTGTCACTTCGAAGGAAAAGTTGCTGAGATAAAGTGATTTAAAAAAAAGAAAAGAGCCAAGCTGGGCGGTGGTGGCACATGACTTTAATCCCAGCACCAGGGAGGCAGAGGCAGGTGGATTTCTGAATTTGAGGCCGGCCTGGTCTACAGAGTGAGTTCCGGCACAGCCATGGCTACATGGAGAAATCCTGTCTAAAACAAAAACTACACACACACACACACACACACACACACACACACACTCCATGCTCTTACTTGTCTTTAATGCCTTTCCCCACCTTCTTTGCTTCCCTAGGCTTTTCTCTCAAGGAAAGGTGTCACAGTCCCTAAACACATAGGTTTCTTTTCCCTAAGGAGTTCCCCTTCTTCTTAGGTAAGCCTTTCCTTTGTCGTGGTGAACACCCTAAAGGCCCTGATCCAAATCTGGTCTCTTCCCCGCTGCCCAGCCAAGCTTTGCTTCTGCCCTGGACTGTTACTGGCTTATCTGAAGGGCTCCCTCCTTCCATTCCTCTGTTTGTTTCAGGGATAGGGATCAGGCCCAGGGCCTCCTACATCAGAGGCAGTCTCTACCACTGAGCCCCATCCTTCCTCATAGCTGCCCTAAGGGGAAGAACCGGGGCTTCTCTCCGAGATGATCAGGAAATAGATTTGGAGTTCGAGAATGACTGCATACACTTGCATCTGCATAAGGCTTGTTTAGCCCATACATTCTGTTCCCAGGCCAGTTTCCAGTTTGGCTTGCTTTGCTGTGTAGCTAAGGACTCCGCCCGGGTTCAGTGACTCAGGTGCATTAGGGTGCAGGGGTTTTGGAGGGGAGGTGGGGCTGACTATCCTGCTGGGCGGAGACCTCTCCTAGGACAAAACTGGAGGCAGCTAACTCTGTCCTTCCCAGAGGCCCAATCATGACGGACACATGGACAGTGAGTGGGGGACAGTGAGAAAACCTAGAATTCAAAAGTACTTTCCTGATTGGGTGGTTAGTTGTTTTTAGGACAGAGTCTCAAATAGCCCAGGCTTGCCCAGAACTCGTAATCTTCTTGCCTCTACCTCCCAAGTGCTAGGCTCATAGGCATGGGCCACCAGACCCAACTGGCACCATTGGTTTTGAACTGAACGGTTCGGCCTTTTTAAAGCCTGTCAGTTTTGTTTGTTTGTTTATTTTTGGGTTTTGGCTGTTTTTCATTTTTTTTCCAGACAGGCTTTCTCTGTGTAGCCCTGGCTGTCCTAGAACTCACTCTGTAGACCAGGCTAACCTCATACTCACAGAAATCCACCTGCCTCTGCCTCCCAGGTGCTGGGATTAAAAAGGTGTGTGTTTGTTTTGTTTTTAGGTTTATTACACAGACAAAAACAGGGGCCCTCTGTGTGCGTGCGTCTGTTGGCTTGTCCCTGTGGTACTGGGCACTGGACCCAAGGCCTCACACCTGCCGAACTCCACCGAGCTGCAGCCCCTGCCCTTCCGCTGGAGTCTTTGAAGTTCATTCACAGGTCCCTCAGACCAGCACACAATTTTTTTTTTCTCACAGATCTCCATTTCCAAGTTGTTCTCTCTCTCTCCCAAGAGAGGGAAGAGACTAGGCAGCAGGTTGCACTAATCCTGACTTCTATACCGGGGATCGAACACAGAGCCTTGTTTGTGCATGGAAAGCAAGTGTTCTAACCACATCAGACTCCTGACCCTACGTCAGACTCCTGACCCTACGTCAGACTCCTGACCCTACGTCAGACTCCCGACCATACGTCAGACTCGGCAGAAGGCCTTTCATCAGGCCTGAGGTTGGGCTCCTGTCTCATCCCAGGAAGTCAGTCCCTAGGAAGGAACCAAGCACCGCTATGAGGATGACCCTCAGATAATCCGTGTGTGTGAGTAAGGCACGATTGCATTCCTTCACCAACGGCCCCGAGCCAACCCACTCCCACCTTTCCTTCCCTGGATAGCTCCTTGTTCCACCCTACCTGCAGAGGTGTTTGAAGAGCAATGGTGGTCAGGTGGTCCCAGCTGTGTCTGTCCACGTCACCCACGTCACGACGCCATCTTGTCCCTAGTGGGTCTGGAAGCAGGTTCTGTCGGAGCTGCCTCCAGCTGCTCTGAGCCTCCTCCTAGTCCATGTTTCCACTCTGTCCCCATTTCTAGTGTGCAAAGTTACCTGTCCTCCACCACCTACAGTCCGCGATCGCCTCCACCACGCCCCCCCACGCCCCCAGCGCGGTGCCCATGGCAGGCACACAGCTGTGGGACTCGCTTCCTACTCAGGCTCAACCGCCCCAGGTCTGCTTCATTCCTCCCCAGCTTCCTGCGAGGCCCGTCCATCCGTGTTCTCCCTGCTTCCCAGCCCCCCTGCTCCCTTCCCCGTGTGGCTGTCCTTGTCTATCCCGAGTCCCCAAGGATGCGGAGCACCCTGAAGGAGGCACACGTGGAGTCACGGTCTCCGTCCCCTGGAAGTTGCAGACCGCATTGGGGGCATCCTATTGAAAGACCCACAGGCTCAGCATTGCTCTTGGCCTACGGTCTAGAAGCATGTCCTGACAGCCCTTGTCTGAGGGCAGCCTTGGGCTCCACGCTGGGCCACACTCCCTCCCATGGCCCAAGCTTGACAGGATAATTCTTCAAACCATCGCAGCCACCTCAGCCTTCTGAGGAGGCTCGCGTCTGCCTCTGCCTTTTCCTCCTCTGGTTTTCTTTCTCCATCCTCTCTCCACCTGTGGGGAAGGCCCTCCCAGACATCCCTGATGCCTGATGCACAAACCCTGATAGTGGCATAGTGGGAAAACCCTTGGTTTGGGTGAATCATGGTTCTTTCTTTCTTTTTTTTTTCCCCCCTCCATGGTCCCTCCATGATTTCTGTGGTCTCGGCCACTCCAGTCTTCCCGGAAGGACAGAGGTGGTCCCTTGTATGTTCTAGCCCCCCCCCCCACTGTGTATCCCAGTGCACACAGGCAGCCACCAACCGCCCTTATTGCAAACCACTTCTGTCCCTTGCCCTGACTCCCGGACTCGCTCTACCCTTGGCCTTCCTGCCCGGGTCGATGGCTGCTGGCCAACTGCCACAGAACCTCCCAGCGAGGACATTCCAGCCATCCCTCCCCTAGGGTTCTTCCTTCTTGCTATCCCTCCTGAGTGGGATCTGTACAACCTCCAGGAAAGGGCAAGAGGAGGCGCTCTCTGGGAAGGTGTTGGGCCTCTGCAGGTTTCATGTGTCGCCACCAGAGGGCACCCAAGGCATTTCCAAAGCCCCTGCCGGTGGTTTAACCTGCCCAAAGCAGGACCTGGTGGATATCCTGGGCCTGCTATTGGCCAGCCTAGGTCCTCCTCCACCCCCAGGCTGTGAGAATACTAGGACCCCTACGAAGAGATTCCTTTAAGAAGAATTTGCCTCCTCAAGAGAGCACATTCCCACCCACCCGTCACTCAGCATCCAAGAAAACAACACCCACCTCAAGCTCAGCCCCTGCAGGCCCTCTCCTCACCATGAGCACATCTGCACGCAGCCAGCAGTCGTCCCAAGGCCAGGCTTCCCACAGCAGACTAGAGGCATCCCTGGACTGAAAGCCTTCAGCATTCACCGAGCAAGCACGACACGCCCCCCAGCCCCTCTCCCTTAAAGCCCTTGACCTTCTCCGTAAAGCCCTTGACCTTCTCCGTAAAGCCACAGTGAAATAACCTCCCAAAGGGTCCCCCGAGAATCCCGAGTGTGGAGGGCTGGGGGTCACAGAGGCTATTGGCAGCGCTCCTTCACCTGGAAGCAGGACCCAGCTGGCAGAGACTCGGGAAGTGGGCGATAGTGACGATAACAATAACAATAATCATATTAATAATACCATCGGGGCCACAAAACGGCTGTGAAGTACCTTCTAATGATCCCTTGTATTTATAGATCTCCTTCTCTTCAGAGCCATTGCCCAATTAACCCTCCCAGCTTCCTTAGGAGGGACAATTAACCCCATATTTTATGACCAGGGGAAACCGAGGCCTGAGAAGGTGCTGGAGTTGGCTGAGGTCACAGTGAATTGGTGATAGCATAATTTGTAGAATGGCACTCCTGTCCTTTCCCCTGTACCCAGACCCACGTCCTCACACGCACAGCCTCACCACCCGTTCCAGCTCCACCCAGCCTTCACCTCAGTGCGGGGAAGACTCAGGACTTGGGTAGAGCCTAGCGGCCCGCAGTTCTGAGGACAGGGGCCTTAGTTAAAGAAGGCTCAGCCAGGGGACAGTGGACGCACCGAGCGCTGAAGACATGGTCATTTCTGATGGGCATGGCTCCCAGCCTTTCATGGTCCTAGTCAGAACTGTTGAGAAAAGGAAGGTAGGGTCTTGGGATGCCCCCCCCACAGCTGCTCCCCCCACAGCATCTCCCTACAAAAAAGGCACAGGGCCACGCCTTTTCTTTTTTTTCTTTTTTCTTTTCTTTTCTTTCTTTCTTCTTTTTTTTTTTTTTTTTTTTTTTTTTTTTTTTTTTTTGGTTTTTCAAGACAGGGTTTCTCTGTGTAGTCCTGGCTGTCCTGGAACTCACTCTGTAGACCAGGCTGGCCTCGAACTCAGAAATCCGCCTGCCTCTGCCTCCCAAATGCTGGGATTACAGGCGTGCACTAGCACGCCTGGCTCGGGCATGCCTTTTATGTGTGCATGTGTGTGTGTGCTGTGTGAGTACTGGTTCGCACACATGTGTATGCTAGACTGGGGCCAGTGAACCCTTCTGCCGCCGCCTTCCCGGAACCCCGGTTGTGAGTGCGCACTACCATACTCTCTCTGACATGGGTGCTGGAGATCTGAACTCAGGTTCTCATGCTCGGGCCACAAGGACTCCATCCACACTCACCCCCAGCCCCGAGGGCCATCTCTTCAGAGCAGCTGTACACCAGACAGCTGACCTCTTCTGTGCCACAGTACTAGAAGACAGCAAGGCAGTTCCTAGCGAGGAGAGAGAGAGGCCAGACCTTGGGGAGAAGGAGAAGCCAGGGGAAGCAAGGAGACTTCTGGAGGGGGCTAGAGAGAGAGGTTACGAGCACTGACTGCTCCTCCAGAGGACCCAGATTCAACTCCCAACAACCCACAGGACAGCTCACAACCACCTGGAACTCACACATGTGATGCATGTGCAGTTACAGATACATATGCAGACAAGACACCAATATCAATTAAATAAATAAATAAATAAAAATTTGACCTTTTGAAGGATAAGAGCAATTGCGTGGCTCAGCTGGGAGGGGTCTGAGACCACAAGGAGAGTGTGCGGGCAGGCCTGGGGCACGGGCCTGAATCTCAGCTTTAAGTTTTCATTTAGAGCCGGGCGTGGTGGCGCACGCCTTTAATTCCATCACTTGGGAGGCAGAGGCAGGCGGATTTCTGAGTTCGAGGCCAGCCTGGTCAATAGAGTTCCAGGACAGCCAGGGCTATACAGAGAAACCCTGTCTTGGAAAAAAAAAAAGTTTTCATCTGGAAAGTATAGAAGAAACGGGAAAACAGGAAAAGTCTTATGTGGCAGTGCCCACCCAGCATCTGAGAATTCAGGCAAGGAAACGATCATGAGTTTCAGGCTAGCCTGAACTACGTAAGGAGACCAATATAAAAAAAAAATTGGGGGAAAAAAAAAGGACTGGTGTTTACCTATATTGAGAGGGTTTAACCCCCAACTGCATAAAAATGAGAAAGAAGGATTTTTTTTTTTTTTTAACTCTGCACCCAGGCCCATGAAGCAGACCATCCTGCTGTTTACTTTGGAGAGCAATAGGGTCCTCTAAACTGAGAATTTGATGTTATGAAAAGTACTGGTGACAGAACGGGACAGTGACAGAAGGGTGGAGAGGAGCTTGGGCTTGTCTTGGTCACTGAGGTTGTGTGTGTGTGTGGTGGGGGGTGTCACTGTACTGGTCACTGAGGTTGTGTGTGTGTGTGGTGGGGGTGTCACTGTACTGGTCACTGAGGTGTGTGTGTGGGGGGGTGTCACTATACTGAAAGGACAACAGTGCCAACCAAAGCCCCCACTCTGCTTGGAGCCCTTGCACTGCTGTTCCTGGCCTAGCCCCCACCCACAGGCTAGCTCACTCCTTCCCTCTCTCCCTCTGACCCCTGCAGCCCCAGCCTGGGATGGGCCCTCCCCTGGTTCCTAGTTTCACCTCTGAAACTCCAAGACTCCACATTGCTGAGATTTTACTAGGGCTCCCAGCTGGGTCCCACCTTTGATCTGGCTTCAAAAAATCAAGAGCAGTAACCCGGGGAGCAATTTTCCCTCGACCTGCTGCGGAGGAAGGCGGGCGGGAGGCAGGTCCTGACCAGCCCGGCCCACTCCAGTGAGAAGCTGGTGGCAGGGGGAGGGGGCCACGGGAGCAAAGCCACCTTTCCTCCCTAACTTCCTTTCCCTTCAGAGTGTGGACCCCACTCCCAGCAGGAAGAGAGTTTCCGCCGATACTTCCAGCACCTTCTCCCCACACTGGGCTTTTTCCTCCATGGCACCTCGCTGCACTGGGTTACCACTCAATCCTTTCCCTACAGTTTCCCTGGCCTGTCCCTGGGGAGTGGCCACTGACCACAGTGGGCAAGTCCACCCCCACCCTGCTGGGTTAGGCACTTGAGACATTACTCAGATCACTGTCCCCACACCAGCAGGACGCTCTTAGAAGTCTGGACTCAGGTGGTGAGAAAAGTTCAGCCGGGGAAGGAAGGGACCAGTGTCCTGGTACCTCCACAGCCTGGTGGGACAGGCTGTAAGGCCTGACTTACGGTTTCCTAGCATCCTCAGACACGAAGCCCCACCCTCTTCTGTTCAAAGGCTCTGGGTCCTCACCTGTCGGAGAACTGCTCCCCTGCCCTTTTAGGTGGTTAGCAGGGGACATCCCCCCATCACCAGCTGAGGTTGGGGGCTTCTCCATGCAGGTGGGGATGGAATCTAGGAGATGGTAAAACTAAGGGTTCAGCTGCCCCCCCTCCCCCCTGAGAGACAAGCACTCCCTTGGCAGCCTCTCTGGATGTGGAAAGAGTAGGAGGGGTCCGTCCCAGGAGAGGCCTGACGGCCAAGCTTAGCTGAAGAAGAACTAAAAGTGAGGGGACCTGGGTGCACACCTCCCAGGGGCAGAGCCTCAGAGCATTTTCAGACTCTGGCTGAACTGTGAGATGCCACCGAGCCAGAACTTTTGTATATTTTCATGTCCCTATCTTGCCATCTGTCCCCTTCTTCCTCCTGGAGAGATACCTACCTTCTCTCTCTCTCTCTCTCTCTCTCTCTCTCTCTCTCTCTCTCTCTCTCGTTGCCTAAACCTTGGACTCCTCTAGGATGTTCTAGCCCCCTGTGTACCACGGCACACATAATCTGGATGTGTGGGGGACAGGGCCACGACTGCCTGGTAAACATGAGCCCGAGGCTCTGTCTGGCCTGCCAGGCTCCAGGGAAGACCCCCTTGAGAGTCGTCCGTCCCTCTGTTCTCTCGTGCACCCTGCCCTCAGCGCCTCTCCCTGACCTGGGGGCAGAGAAGGGAGCCCAAGGAATGGAGGAAGTTAGGAGCCACCTAGTCTCCAGGGGGCGGGGATCCCAAATAGAGTGATAGCCACCGTCCTGGCAGCTCCGACCTGTTCTATCAGGTGAGTAAGTTTTTTTTTTTCCCTAGAGGAGAAAGGTGAAGGCCTTGGTGGGGAGCTGTTCTGACTCTAAAGTGGCCTTGCAGCTCCATGGCCCCTCCAGGCCTTGTGCAAGATCTGTAAATCTCTCACCACCCACAGGCTGGGGGGGTGGGGGTGAGCAGCCACCTCAGACTTTCATGTCAGGGAGGTTTTATGCATATGTTGCTCCTGGCAGGCTCCACGGCTCCTGCCCGGGGCCTCTCCCCAGCCAGTAAAACTCCAGCCCCATAAATCTTCGCTGCCCCACTGGGGGCCAAGCTGGGTTCCTCCCACTCCACACTCTACCCGCCAGCCTCTGTTTCCCCCAAGATCCTACAGAGCAGTGGCGGGGGACCAAGACCTTTGAGAAGGGACCGTCTCTGGCCATCTCCTTTGGCATCAGCCACTGCCACGCTGCACTTAGAACCTGGGGTCGGATGGTCTGTTTCCAACTGCCAGCTTCGGGAGGGCCTTCCGGGGGTCTCTGGTGGCGAGGTGCCAGCATCCACCTGAGCCTCCTGAGACAGGTGGCGTTCCACCTGCCAAGCCCCCAGGTGCAGCAGGGGAGGGTGGCAGACAGCCCACAGACGATGCTGCTTTACTGGATCCGCGTAGGGAACCTAAAGAGAGCGGGAAAGACAGTCCCGGGGGCTCACATTGGATGCCTGCTCGGAGAGTCCTCACGTAGCAGTTTGCGTTTTGAGACGGTCTTTTTTAAAAAAAAAAATTATTTATTATTATATGTAAGTACATCATAGCTGTCTTCAGACACTCCAGAAGAGGGAGTCAGATCTCATTATGGATGGTTGTGAGCCACCTTGTGGTTGCTGGGATTTGAACTCAGGACCTTCGGAAGAGCAGTTGGTGCTCTTAACCACTGAGCCATCTCTCCAGCCCAAGATGGTCTTGTTTTGATCCTGACCTGGCCTCCCACGTGCTAGGTTACAGGTGTATACCATCACACCTGTTCAAAGCTATTTTATTTTATTATATTATTTTATTTTTGCGTTTTGTTGTGTTTGTTTGAAGACAGGGTTTCTCTGTCTGTGGTCCCGGCTGTCCTAGAACTTGCTATGTAGAACAGGCTGGCCTCCAACTCAGAGATCCACCTGCCTCTGCCAACTGAGTGCTGAGATTATAGGCCAATGCCAGCACCACCAGGCCCAAAGCCACAGTCCTTAACTTCCAAGTCTGATGGGAAGCAACAGACCCTCACCCTGCACGGGACCCGTGGCAAGTGCTGGGATGATCCCAGGGCCCGGGCGGGCGTGAGAGAAATGAGGCTGCACCCCAGTGACACGCTGGGGAAGGCAGAAGCGATGAGGGGAGCAAAAGGCACTGGGCGGCTCTAGGGTTGGGAACACTGTGTTCAAACGTTCCTAGTTAGAAAATGCAGCCTGGACAGGGGAGGGGGGGTGAGGGAGTGAGGGAGCCTGGGAGGTAGGAGGCTGGTTCCTAGCTCTACCCTTCCTAGAACCAGGTGTGCAAAGCAAGAGTGGTTTTCATGCTGAAGTCTGTGGCAGAGAGCTCTGCGGTGAACCGGCTGGAGGGAGATACGTCCCCTAGGGCTCTTGAACCACCGGGCTTACAGAGATCTCCCTGAGAGAAGAGAGGATGCTGGGAAACCCCGTCGGGGCCGGAAGTCATCTCCCAGGGCACCTCACCACTCCTGCCGCCCCGGATCAGCTGACCCACATCCTGTTGCTTCACTCCCACGGAAGCTCAAGTCACTGGCCGGGAGGGCCGAGGCTGTGGCTCCGTGGTGCCAGTGTCTGCGGTCCATCACTGAGACCCGACTGCACGTGCGACACTACTCCGAAGACTCCCACGTGCGTGCGTGTATTTTTTTTTTTCTCAGTCCCTTTCGCCCTCGGTTCACAGGGGAGGCTGGGCCTGTGGTGAGATCACGTAGGAATCACGCGGCTGGATGAGCCACAGGAGACAGGGTCCCCAGCAATTGGGCTTCGGCCCTTCCCCTTCGCTGCAAGAAGTTCTCCCAGCAGGGCTCTGGAAAGGGGTTCCCCTGCACCTCTCCTCACCTCCTACAGAAGCCAGTAGGGATGGCCCTGGGCATTCGAGAAGACTGCCAAGCTGTCCTCTCTCTCGGCATCCATCCGGGCTGCTTCCCACCGCTTCTGTGCTACCGCTAGTGCCCAGGCAACCACCAGGGACTGGGCAAGAAAAGTGAAGATGACTCAGCCGGTTTCCACCCCCGCCCAGGGAAACGGGGAGCAGCCCCGGCTGGACAACAACCAATTAGGCACTTTTTATTGCCCACGCTGTCATAATCCTCAGAGCTTGGCTGGGAGGAACAAGAGGAAATGGGATAGGATGGAATTCCAAGATACCTTTAAGTTCGTCCCAGCTACTTACCTGCTTCCGGGCTGGCCAGCCCAGGTGAGATCAGCGGGAAGGTCTCTGGGAGAAAGCTGAGATCTGGAGGCCCATAGGCCTTTGCAGATACTGTCTGTAACAAGAGTTCTGCAGTGTCCAGGGTTCTTCTTGTCTTTTGTAACCCAGGAAGAAGAATTATCTCAATTTCTTTTCAGGATAGGACTGGGACAGCCAAGCTCATTTAGTTCAAGAGGCCTCTGAGCCAGGCGGTGGTAATACAGACCTTTAAAAACGCCAGCACTTGGGAAGCAGAGGCAGAGGCAGGTGGATCTCTGTGAGTGTGAGGCTAACCTGTTCTCCAAAGAGAGTTCCAGAATGCCAGGGCTACACAGTGAAACCGTGTCTCAAAATGAACAAACAAAATCAACAAGAAAGACAGGAAGGAAGAAAGAAGGAAAGAGGAAAGAAAATGTCTTCTCAAGAGAGGGTTAGGGGCTGGCGAGATGGCAAACCTGTTAAGAGCATTTGTTGCTCTTACGGAGGACCTGGGTTTAGTTCCCAAACCCCACATGGTGGCTCGCTACCATCCATATCTCCAGTTCTGGGGGACCTGACCTCCTCCTCATTTACCCCTATAGACACATACAGGCATGCAGGCGAAACACTCATGAGATAACAAACAGAGAGGGCTAGGCCCCACTTGCCTTCTTCCTTCCTTTCAGTTGTGCAGGGTGGAGTTTTGCCGACAGTGAGTTGATCACCTGGTCCATGGACTGTGGCCTTAAGAGCCCACATCCTGGTTGGGAAGGGCAGCCACGGCCTATCAGATCTTCCATCTCCTCCTCAGGGAATGCAGTGGTATTTCATCTGAACTTGTGAACCCTGAGAGGATGAACCTCCCTTCGCCCAGTCCTCAGGAGGACTCTTGCTCACTTTGTGGGTAGGGGCAAGATGAGGGGGAACCCAGATTTCAGGACCTTGGCAATCATGCCTGAAGATTCCGGCAGTCCTAGCGTATGGCGACATAGGGGGTTCTAGCCGACCTGGAGGCTCTGAGCGGGTCTGTGGTTGAGAACCCCGTGGCTAGGTCGAGTCCGTCGGTTCCGAGGGGTGCTGTGAGCAGCCCCGGCTTCCTCCTGGGCGTGCGGTGTGAGAAGACCTTGGTTTAGCAGAGCAGAGTGGGCCGAGTGGTTCTGAGCTTCAGAAGACCAAAGGACATTGGGGACGGTTCGTCTAGGGTGACGTGCTCACCCAGTTTGTTTTAGAAGTTGGGACACAGGCGGGTCTGTGGAGGCCATGAACTGTCCCAGACTGTGGAATCCAAAGTTAGCTGAAGTGGGAGAAGGGACAAGGAGGTAAAAAATACACCCGGGTAAGCACATACCCACCTTCCCCATCACAGGTAGACAAGGCCATGGTAGGGTCAGAGTAGCCCACTCGCTGGTTCAAATGCCGCTGTCTCCCCTCGACGGCGGGAAGGTGGTTGTGGCTAGAGACCGGAGGCTGCCCCGTTCAGCCCTGGGTAAGGACAGGGTCATCAACAGATAACACTTGGCATGGAGCCAGGGTCCTCAGTCAGCCCGACAAGCAGGTGAGAAGAGAAGGCAGCACCCAGCATCCAGGATGCATTTAAAAAAAGATGGGGCAGTGCCCTCTCTCCATCTTAAGTCTTGGGGACAAAAAAGGGTGGGGGGCAGCAAATAAAATTAGGAAAGTTGGACAGCAGGAGATTTATTTATTTATTTATTTATTTATTTATTTGAGACAGGATTTCTCTATGTAGTGCTGACTGTCTTGGAACTTACTGTAGACCAGGCCAGCCTCAAGCTCATAGAAATCCTCCTGCCTCTGTTTCCCAAGTATTGAGATTAAAGGCATGCAGCACCACCACCCGGTGGGGCCTATCTTCATCATCATCATCATCATCATCATCATCATCATCATCATCACCATCACCATCATCATCATCCTGAGGATTGAACCCAAGATCTTATACATGTCAGGCAAACACCTTACACTGAGCTGCAGTTAAGCCTTCCTGTCCCTCGCCACCACTACCTACCCTTGGCACACGGGAACATGGGTTCTTGGCTTTACTTGGGTTCTGAGAATTCAGACTCAGGTCTTCCTGCTTACAAAGGAAGCAGCACTCTTACGCACTGAGCCACCGGACATGGATGTGGACGGAGTTCAGAGATCCACAACAGTGTCTCCCTCCCTTATTCTCTATCGTATTTTTCCCCCCTGAGGATCTCTCATCAAACCTGGAGTTCACCGGTTGAGCCGGATGGCTGAGCAGTGAGCATCAGGGACGCCCCCTGACTCCCTCCCCTGTACTGGGCTCTCAGGACTGAACTGTAGGTCTCCATGTCTGTACAGCGTGCACTTGGTCAGCTGAGCTTTACTTCATGTCAAGCTCACTAAGTGCCTGGTCTGCCCTTACCTGGCCTACTGTGGGAGGGATATTTGCCTGAGTGGAGAGGTGAATATGCTTCCTGTTGGCTTCCCGTTGGCTTCCCAGCCACCAGGCCGGGTCCTGGGCTCGGACTCTTAGATAGTCTGTGGAGATCCTTGCAGGGATCCAGCTAGATACAGGGAGAGTGGCCCTTGACCACAGAGACCCCTCAGTCTGCGGGGAGGACAGATACCCTCCCTGAGTAGGACAGACAGCAACAAAGGAGAGTGCTTGAGAGAGAAGCCAGCCACACTGTTTACTGCAGGAGAGCTCCTCGGAGGAGACTCCGAATGGCATTTAGAGAGGAAAGGCATGTGAATAGCGTTGGTTACCCCCAAATGATGACATTATCCAAAAAAAGAAACGGCTTGAGACTTCTGATTTAGGATTCCAAGTCTCCCTTTTCCTAGGCATGGGCCTCTGTGTTGGGACAAGGTACAAACATCTGGGGGGGGGGGGAGAGGAGAGGGAGGGAGGGAGGGATGAGACACCAGGGAGGGGAAGCCTGTCTTATTGGTGAAGATCCTCCCTGGCCCAGGGATGACCCAAAGTCACTTAAATAGGGAAGAGAGAGGCAAGTTGAGCCGGTCCCAGCCTGGGTCTGGCCACAGTGAGTCAGGGAGCCGGGCAGTCTGATCCTAGGAGCCAAATCCCCGAATCTCTGGGGAATCTCCTAAAGACTCCAAGTGTCCAGCCTCAAAAGCCACTGACAGGTACAGATCTGCCCCTTCTCTGACCTCTTCTTTCTCCTGCCCTTTGGGTGCCTTCTGACCTCTAACCTTGGAGCCCCAGGGACCCATTCTTTCCATAAGGTAGAGTGGAATCTCCTCCCCCACTCTAGAGGTCTGGGGTAGCCTGGATAAGAGACAGCATGAGGACCTGTGTAGACGGGTGTGCAGGGCGTAGGAGAGGGGAGCCTGGGATGCGCTTCTGCAGCTGAGGGAAGGCCTGGCTCCCACCAGGGCTCCTCCCCCTCCGAGCCAGGGATTCACCCTCCCCCAGAGAGAGCCAGGGGCAGGCTTATGAAGTTCAGGGAGAAAGTGGAGGTACAGAAAAAGGGAAATTAACATGGATCCCAGAGATCCCATCACTTGATGCTAGGTAGTGTATAAATTAGAAGGAAGAGCCCAGGGGTCAGGACTTTCTTTTTTTTTGTTTGTTTGTTTGTTTGTTTTTGTTTTTCGAGACAGGGTTTCTCTGTGTAGCCCTGGCTGTCCTGGAACTCACTCTGTAGACCAGGCTGGCCTCGAACTCAGAAATCCGCCTGCCTCTGCCTCCCAAGTGCTGGGATTACAGGCGTGCGCCACCACCGCCCGGCTGGGTCAGGGCTTTCATAGCTAGGACATCACAACCTCCTTGCCCCCTGCTCTGGGTGGACTCAAGCCAGGACAGCCCAGAGAGGTTCCTTTGGGGACTTTTCTAGTGAAGGCAGCTAAAGTGTGCAGCTTCCAGAGGACCTCCTGAGCTAAGAGTTGAGGCGTGTTCTTGTCTCCAGATGTGTATGTAAAGGGTGAGCCTCCCCAGCAGTCCCGAGGGTCCATTCAAAACAGGGCAGAACCAGCTGTCTCTTCTCTGCGGGGGCGGGGGGGGGGGCAGGAGGAGATCTCCTGAGCCCTTAGACAGGCGGGCCACAGGAGCTGGCTCTAAAGGCCCACACGGGAAAGGCCTGGAGCCTGTCTGAGCCCCAGTCTCAGGCAGGAGGGAAGAGGGTGGCAAGGGGGTAGGATGTCTCTTCCGCTTGGTAGATTAGTGACTCTGAGACAGGAGAGGGCCTGTCACCAGCCCATAAATAAAGCAGCCGAGTCTCCTTCCATCTGTGTTTATCTGTCTGGCCTTGAGTTTCCGGTAGAGGAGATGTCTCAGCGGCCCCAGCATCAAACAAACGCCAGGCGCTGGAAGGAGGGCTGGCTTCCCTCCCTCCCTCCCTCCCTTCCCCTCCTTTTGTACCTCCGATTCTGTTTCTGCAGAGCTCTTCCGTCAAGAAGCGTCTCTCTCAACTTAAACACTGGCTCCAGGAGGCTTCTGGGCCCTGGGGCTGAAAGGATGACACAGGGAATGGGTGGCCCGGAGTCTGCCATTACCAACCATGTCTTCCCACGGGCGCTCAGCCTTCGTGGACCTGGGGGAAGGTGCTCTACCACCACCTCTCCAGAGTCACGCTGGACAGGAATCAACTGGGGGCCCAAAACCCTGAATGCAAGGCAAATCTATGAAGATCCTGTGGCCGCCGCCCAGCCCAACTGACCCCTCTTTCAATATAACCCCACCTCTGCGTTCTGCCTCCTTGTTCTTAGATCCAGGACAGGCCCCAGGGCTCTCTAAGGTGTGGCTTTTGGGCCACTGGCCCCCTGCCTCATTGGAAAATGGAAGGGAGATGCTCTAGCTCAGTTACATGCAGATTCCTACTGAATCAAGAGGGACTTGGGAACTCAGGTCTTAGGAGCACCTCAATGCATACTGGCATCTAACTAAGCCAGTATGGGCCAGGAAGGGCCAGTTGCCCTACATAAGAATGCCACACTTTCTTTCTACCCAGTGTGCCGCCCAGCGACTAGGACACAGTAGGTAGTTATTAAATATCCGTTTTTAAAAGATTTAACTGATTTTATTCATGTTTATGTGCGCCCGTGCATACATGCATACACAAGGGTACCCCAGAAGGCCGGAAGAGCACACCGGATCCACCCTGGAGCTGGAGTTCTGTAGGTACTGGGAGCACAGCTTGGGTCCTCTGCGAGAAAACATGCTCTTGACTGTTGAGCCACCTCTCCAGCCCCTGCTTTAGGCTTTTTGAAACAAGGTCTTACAATAGAATCCAAAGCTTCAAAGTCACGATCCTGCTGCCTCAGCCTCCCTGGTGCAGTTAAATCACTTCTAGGCAGTGTCCAGTCCGTCCACCCACACACTCTGGCTCTTCTAAGAACCTCCAAATCTACCAGATATTTCCAAGTTCCTGTTTCTGATCATGTGTCTGTGTCAGAATGTGCCAGCCCTGATCTCAGTGTCACTTGTCTATCTACAGAAGATGGCATCTATAGAAACGCTCCAGTGGCAGAGATTTGGGATACTAGGTCAAGCAAAAAAGGGGTACACTCAGTAAAACAGGCAGGAGTCCTCAGCCCCCCCTTACAGATCCCATGAAGAACCACCTTCTTTATACATCCTCAGAGAAAGATGGGGTACAGGGGTCCTATACTGGAGACCAGAGCCAGCGAAGGTGAAAATCTTCAAAGGAGAATACTGAAGCATTGTGAAAGAAGAATCAAAGTTGAACAAGGTCAAAGGGCAAGAGAGACTAGCTTTTGCACAGCTCAGGTCCGGGGCTTTGATATTTTCCAAAGGACCAGGCATCCCAGCCAGGACAGCGCAACCAAGTTGCTTTTCCCTCTAAGCCCCAGTTTCCTTGAATGTTGGATGAGTATTCCCACAAAGGAAGAAAAGGGGCCGGGTGGTGGTGGCGGTGCACGCCTTTGATCCCAGCACTTGGGAGGCAGAGGCAAGTAGCATTGGAGGCCAGCATCCAGCATCATCTACAGAGTGAGTTCCAGGTCAGCCAGGGCTGCACAGAGAGACCCTGCCTCAAAAAAACAAAACAGGGCTGGAGAGATGGCTCAGAGGTTAAGAGCACTGACTGCTCTTCCAGAGGTCCTGAGTTCAAATCCCAGCAACCACATGGTGGCTCACGACCATCTGTAATGAGATCTGATGCCCTCTTCTGGTGTGTCTGAAGACAGCTACAGTGTACTCATATACATAAAATAAATAATTCTTTAAAAAAAAAAAAAACAAGGAAGAAAAGGGAGCTTTTCCCTTGAGACTCGTTCCCACAGGTCAGAAGCACTTAGGGTCATACATTTTGTTTGCTTTGCATTTACATTAATTTGCTTGGGCTGGACTAACAAATGTAAATGAATATGAAGCAGTGAATTTAGGCAGAGAGTCTCCCTGAGGCAAGACAGAAGAGGTGTGGAGGCGGAAAATCCTGGGAGATGCCTGCAGCTGGAGCAGGTCCTCAGTCTCTGAAGCAGAAAGGGCACCGTCCAGACAGCATCAGGCGACCCAGTACCTTAGGCCCCAGGAGGCCTGGGGTAGGGGCTGGGAAGCGACCGAGCTAAGTACTCTGGGGGCGGTGGAGGAGGATGAACAGGAGTCTCAGGTCCCATGGGACAGCAGGGAGCCTGGGAGCCAAGCCCAGGAATGCACCTACTCGGCAGAGGGCAGATGCTTGCCTTGAGGCCCTAGAGAGGGATGAAGGAGGCGACAGGCTAGGAGAGGAGGAGGTGGAGGAGGCGAGGCGGGTGCCAGGTCAGAATTCCCTGAAGAAGACAGAATCACTCCAGGAGAGAAAGATGGCAAAGAAGCTGCCCCTTTAGTAGTTCTGCCTTTAACAATGGCAGAAGCCTGAAAAGGGGAGTTGGAAGGAAAGCTGAAGAAATTGTCAGGTTCAGTGAAGGAGGCAGGAAGGCATGCCTTTGCCTGTGGAATGACTCTATGGAGCCTGCATGGAGCAGGCAGAGAAGACAGAGTCCTGAGCCTGGAGGAAAAGCCCTGGCCTGGTTGATGGAGACACAGTCCTACCCTGGTGGGAACTCTTTGCTCTCTGAGACCTCTAGTATTTGCAAAAGGCATAACCTGCATCTTAGAGAGGGTGAGAGTCTAATGGGAAAGCCGGGGCTGCCTCCAGCTCGGTTGCGGGGGACATGTAATGCTGTCCCAGGCGAGGCAGGCAGTGAAAACTAGGAGCCTTTTACACAGAGGGGACTTGACATACAGGAGTAACCAGAATCCAGAGGGATAGCCAGAGGAGGCTGCCAGGAGACAATCGGAACACAGAAGCAAACAAAACAAGATTTTTTATTTCTGCATTATGAGTGTTTTGCTCCCGTGTATGTTTCTGGTCCCCAGAGATGCCAGAAGAAGTCGTTGCATCCCCCAGAACCGGAGTTACAGTCAGTCATGCGCTATCATGTGCATGCTGAGGCTCGGCCCCCGTGTCTACTGGAAGAGTACTGTGCTCTTATCCACCGAGCCATCTGTAGGCCCGGCTGGCCAAAGATGCAGTGATTCTCCTGCCTCAGTCTCCAGAGAGCTGCAATTACAGGTTGAGTCACACCGTACCCACCTTGAGCATGGCTCTGAAGATAAGGGCAGGACTTGGGAGGTGAGGGGGTTCATCCTCTGCAGTGCTGCAGAGGGTAAAGTGGGGCCGGAGACTCAAGGGGCCTCTTGGTAGCAGTGCTGGAGGGAAGTGATACAGGGGAGGATTCCAGATAGGAACCGCCCTCCCCCCTGCCCCTTCAAAGATGCCCGCTTGGCACTCAGAGAGGAAAAGCAGCGTGCTCAGGATCACCTAGCAGCTAACCACAAAGCGGAAACCAGAAACCAGACTTCAAGACTCCCAGTGCTCTTCCCCCCTCCAGCTGGCCTGTGCTTTGATAACCTAACCTAGGGCTGTTGTCAGAAGGTTCCAGAAGCCTGTCATCCTCAGGGTGGGCTGTTAGGGCAGGGGAAAGTACCTTCATCTCTTAAGGCCTCTTTTTTCCCCATCTGTACTTTGGGCTTTCATCTAAAGAGGGAAAGTCCTTCTCAGGGAGGCATGGTGCTGACAGGGTTTGCAGTTTTTTGGTAGGGATGGATGGATGGATGGATGGATGGATGGACAGATGGCAGTGGGGTAGCAAGCAGGGACCAGGGAGGAACAGGGTTTTCTCCCAAAAGAGCTTGATTTTAGGATTAAGGGTGAGAGAAAAAGAGGTCAATTTGCATGTGATTTACATGTCAATGGTGTGAATTCCAGGCCGCGTGCTTTCTGGAATCTCCCTGGCTCCTGCTCCCCGGGCTGTGGTTTCCCCACCTGCTCAGAGAGCCTCTTGGCTGCCCCTTGTGTGGCCATAGCTGGAGAAAGTGGGTTCATAAATTGGCCACTGGCTTCCCCAAGACCAACCAGATTTCCTTAGGTCCTTCCTAAGGCCTGGGTCCGCAGCCTTCCTCACGTCCCAGCGTGGCTCCCAGGAAGCCCCCTTAGGCCTGGTGAGAGACTGGGGGCTGGCTCGGGCTAGCCTGGCTCAGCAGCCCAAGGCCTCCTGCCTCTCTGCCTTTCCCTAGCAGAGACCCCCGGGGAGAGACACTCGGCAGGAGCCCCGCGGGGGCCCTGCCCGGGTCGCTGCCCTCCAGGGCGGGTAAGAGTGGACCCTGAACCCCAACCCGCCGCGCCCTCTGCAAGGCCGGGGTGTTCGGCTGCAGTGGGCCGGCGAAGAGCTGTCCCCTCCCACTGGAGCCAAATAATTGCCTCCTGCTTTGTTGTGTGGTGTCTGGGGCCCGGGGCCTCTCATTTGTGGGGACGTGCTGTGGCGAGAGCCTCCCTGCGTAATTACCCTCCTCCCCATCGCCGCCGCCGCCGCCACTGAGCCTCCTGCGTCCGCTGGGCCTTACTCACCCCCGCCTGGCCGGCCTGCTGCTCCCCCGCGGCCCAGACGCAGGCAACTCCCTCCCGGTCCAAGCTGTCCTTTCCCGGCAGAGAACGTTTCTGCATCCCCCCCACCCAACCCCATGCAATACACACACACACACACACACACACACACACACACACACACACACAATCTAGGGGGGAAAGCACGGCGGGATATGGTATTCTAATCTGAATGCAACAGTCCCTCTTGGGCCTTCACCGGGGGTTGACTGAGGAATTGGGTCCAGGGCACGCGCCTCGCTTTGCGCAACATCTGGACAGCAGCTGCACCTGTCGGGGCCTGTCCCCAGTTAAGGCTGGAGCTCCCTACGACCCTGATACCTAGGAGAGCACACCCGAGCCAAACTCCTGCCCAGCACCCCCCCCCGCCCCCGCCCTTTATCCCCAGCCACCTGTTTACTATAAAGGAAAGAGAGGTAGAGAGGAGAAAGAGTGCCCGTGGACACACTCACTGGTGCCTCCAGGAAAATAGAAAGCCGAAGGGCTCGCAGAAAACAAACAAGACTGCCCCCACAAAAGAAATCGAGGAGAAGGGAATTACAAGTTTAGAGTGGAGGAATACAAACGCGCTACTTCTCATGAAATAGATGGACAGAACAACTCCTTGTCTTGTTTTATTAAATATTGAGTCTGCTTGGTGAATGGGCCGATAAAATTGAATAAAAGGGGCGGGGGAAGGGACAGGAGGAAACACCAGGCTGAGCAAAGACATTATTTGTTTTTGTTTGTTTGCTAGAGGGTCTCACTATGTGGCCCTGGCGCCCTTCACAGAGTCCCCGCCTGGCCCTCTCGAATGCTGGGAATAAAAGAGCGCACCTCCACCAGCCGGCTAGCCATCACTTAAATTAGGAAGAGAGAGTTGCAAATCACAATAGGGCGGGGCATGGGACTGGGGAGCTGTCCCTCTTTTCTGGGACCATCAGTGATACAGGTGTCGGACCAATGTCTGCAAGCGCTTTCCGAGCGCAGGAACTGCTCATTTATCCACGAAGTGTTTATGAGCACCCCGCCGCGGACCAGACTCACTTGGTGCTTATGAGTACTGGAGAGAGCTGTGGACCCCCGTAGGAGGGTTCTCACCTGAGGAGTGGTCCCTCCTCTCAGTGTGCTTAGGGGTGATATAGTCAGGAAGTTGGAATTTGCCAGAAAACTGTGGAAGGTCTCATTCAGCCAGTGAAGATAAGCTTAGCACGCAGTGGGCCGTGGAGTTCAGACCCTGAAAGGGATGAACCTTCCTGAGGTGACTGACACAGGGGGTTCATGTCTGGAAGAGCTGTGAGTTCTGCGGTGACAGAAAAAAAAAATCAGACATTTTAAATATTTGATATCTGGAGCAGATGCCTGCAGCCCATTCCTGCATGGGAATTAGGGTCCTTTGTAGTGGAAACCCAGCCAGCTGAGGACCCCTGAAGAGGGGGTCCCCTCTCTCTTGGCCTCCAGGCTGGTTGGCTGGCCTTTATAGAACCCTGGATTTTGACTTCAGCTCCTCTGTGGACTTTTGCACACCCGGGTTATCAGGAAGCCTAGCTCAAAGCCACCTCCTTCAGTGCAGGGGAGGAGAGCCATGCCCCTGTCCTTTTCCTGGGCGGGGGGGAAGACAAGCAGGGATGTCATTAGATGGGGTGGGGACATGTGGCTCCTTTACAAACACCCCTGCACCCGTCCCAGCCACCTCTCTTAGGCCCTGGGGCAGAAGAAAGAGATGAAAGGGACAGAGCTGACAGTGGAGTGGGGAGAAGAAGGTGACACCCAGACTGGACTGATTGAGGATTTGGGGAGCAGATAGAGGAGGCGGGGCCAAGGAGAGCTGGGATCCTTTCAACATCAAAGCACCCACTGACTTTCCCCAGAGTAGGAGCGAGAGTGCGTCCATGCTGAGGACCGCGTGTAAACCGCAGTGCAACGAGACAGAGTCCTGTATGCCGTACAGCGACGAACAGCCTCACTCCCCCTGTGTACGAGGCCCAGAGTTTGATCTCCAACAATGCCTAAAGTAGGCACGGTGCTTGGTACAAGCCTATAATCCCAGCACCAAGGCTGTAGAGGCAAGAAGACCAGAGGTGCATGGTCATCCTCAGCTATGTAGAGCATGAGGTCACTGTGGGCTACATGAGATCCTGTCGCAAAAAGGGGGGCACTTGGGGAGAGATAAAAGAAGCCTCAGTGGTTAAAAGCCCTTGGCTGTTGTTATTACAGAGGGCCCCAGCATCTATGTGGCACTCACAAACATCTGTAACTCCAGTTACAAGGGATTCAACAGGGCTTCCTGGACTTGGCCGGCCTCAAGCAGGTACACGGTGCAGATGCATACACGCAGGCAAAACACTCACACACATTCTTTTCTTTAAAGGTCTTTTGAGACCAGGTTTCTCTGTGTAGCCCTGGCTGTCCTAGAACTCACTCTATAGATCAGGCTAGTCTCGAACTCAGAGATCTGCCTGCCTCTGCCTCCAGAGTGCTGGGATTAAAGGCATGCACTACCACTTTCTCGGTGATATATATTTTTTAATTCATAAAAATAAAGAGGAAAAAAAGGAGATGGAGAGCAAGAAGAAAACAAAAACGAGGAAGAGGAAACTGGAGTTGTCGTTGGCTGTCCGTGTAGCTCAGTGGCAAAGGAAAAGTTCAGACTTACCATCTGCCTCAGTGTGATCCCTGACACCTGTCCCTCAGTCCCCACCCCATCCTTTTGGCCTCACAGAGGGCGAAGGGAAAAAGTCTCTTCAAAGAATCCTAATGCGGTCTTGGCTTCACCTGTAAAAGTCTTTTGATGTAAATGTCTGTGGACCTATGGTCTGTGCAGACAAGTGTCACATCTGTGTGACTGCTAAGCCGTAAGTGTGAGGGGCTTAGGGCACAGCTTTGTGGTAGCCTGTGTGCTCAGCATGTTCCGAGCCCTGGGTTCCACCCACTACCAAACACACACACACACAACAGGAGAGGTTTTCACAAAATGGACACACCTAGATAGTAACCCCCTCTCAACTCCATTACTAAGGCCTCCCAGCACATTGCTGGCCCCCCAGTTTACTTAAGCCCCCAAGAAGAAGGAACTGTATTCCGACTTCAAAGGGGATAGATTAGGGGTGGTTTCTTGACTACTTTTGATCTTTCCATAACTGGAATCCAGCACATGCTCACTCCTTACCTGACATCCTGCACGGTTGTGAGGTACATCCTGTGCTTGACCTTAACTTATCTGTAACATGAGGGCTAGGAGCTCAAGATAACCCTCACAGCACACACACCCAGAGTCTCAAGCTCAACTCCCCTGACGGTCAGTTTCCCTTTTCAGAGATTGGGGTGACCCCTGCCCCCGTTTATTGCTCTAAGACTCCCAGATCCCAAATAGAGTGAATACAGGATATCTGGGATTCCTGGAGCCACTAATCCAAGCTGAGATCTGGGAACTGTGATCCCAGACCACACCCCTCCAAAGGGACTCCAGAGGAAGTCCCCGACCTGGGCGGGGTTAATTAGATGGCGCTTTGAGATCTCAGGATGAAAGGACTGCCTAGGGCCATTGTCCTTGGCCTCCTGACCAGCTTATGGGGAGGGGAAGGAGCAGCTTGTCCCTTCAAGCCCCAGGCATGGGGCATCAGACTATTGGGAGTGGCATTGCCAAGCTCTGGAGGACTCCTGGTTCTGAGGCACAGGGAGTCCAAGGCCCAGATCTTGGGGAATGGGGAGTCAGGGGACACACTCCCTTTGGGGTCTGCCCCTCTGCCTCCTGGGCAGCGCCCAGACAGCCCGGCTCTGGTGCCGTGTGTGGTTTCAGGATAAGCTGCCGATGCCACCCAGAGCGCCCTGCTGACAGACAAGGATCTCAACCGCTTTCAAAGACGCCCTTTCATCTGCCAGGGCTAATTACACCTGCAGAGCGGGAGGAGAGGGCACTGGAGCCAGCCCCCTCCTTCTTCCCCCAGCTCAACTCCCAAGCCCCCTGCCTCAGGAACCCTTCCCCTCCCTCCTCTCTGCCTGATCCAAAACCCTGGCGGCACCTGACAATTAGAGGCTCCCCTAGTGACAAGTGGCCCTGAATTCTAGGACGGGCCAGTGTGTGTATGCATGTACGAAGATTACCCCTGAAGGTTACCGAGACGACGAGACGACGTGGCAAGCAGGGGTTGGGGGGGTTTGGGCCTCCTGAGTGTGGCCAGTCAAATCCATCCATGATAGAGGCAGCTTAATGACAGCAGAGGCTGGCAATCTGTGGATGGAGGTGGAAAAATTTCAGAACACAGAGGTTGGGCCAGTACACACACACACACACACACACACACACACACACACACCCCGCCTCAATACATTAACAATCCATCATGGCCGAAAACTCATGGTGCCATGTCGACCTCTCTTTGTGCTTCCGTATCAGCCCAATCAATGCTTAGAGCTGTAGAGTTCTCTACACCAACCGGCCCCGTGAGACCCGAGAGTGCGTGTAGTGGAATGAAGGAAGGAAGGGCCTCTCGGAACTGTGTGTGTCTCTGGGGTGACAAGGCCCAGGGATACCATGAGATTATGAATGTATGAGACACAGTGAGGGGAGTGTGCTGTGTTCCTGTATTTACCAAGGGCGTATAAGGAACCAATTCACAGAGTATCTGTCGGCATTGGGATCAGGATGGGCCTCTCCTGGGTGAGATGAGATGATCTGGGGAGTATGTGGCTGGGTGAGGGGGTGCGCTAATGTGCTTATGGGGGATGGCTGAGGGTCTACATGCCTGGCAGACAGCACAGAATGGGCGACCCTGTTCTCTGTGTGTGAGGCGCTGATGGTGGGAATACACTCACTAGTGTGGCTACGGCAGAGGATCTGCACAAGGGCGGATATAGTTCCCAGTCGGGGAATTCTTTGTTCCCAGACCCCCTCACTTCAAAGCAGAGAGAGAGAACATCAGAGGAGGCCATCACCTCCATCACTTGCCAGGCAGGGCAAGTGGCAGGCAGCGGGTAGCACCAGCATCCTCTACTCCCCTCCCAGCCCAGGAGAACAGGGTCTCCAAGGGGATGACAGGACCGGCTGACTGTATTGACCCGTGGCCATCTGTCTGAGGGTGGGAAGCTTGATTCTGGATGTTCTGTATTTATCGTGTGTGAAAGGCTTCCCTTGGCCATGGGTGGCTTTCTGGGTCTCTCCCTTCATTCAACCTTCTCTAGTCCAGGCTGACCCCTGTCCACCACCTTCTACGTGCTTCACTGCCCAAAGAGACTGTCACTCTCAATCTGGGGGTTGCTGAGATTGTGGCTTCCCTTCACTCTGTCAGTCTCTCCTCCCATGGCTCTGGCTGGCTGTAGGAAAGGCTGTGTCTCTCTTGTTTTCAGATCTTGTTTGGGGGCTGGGGGGCTGGGTCACCCACTTGCAGCCCAGTGAGATGGGGTCTGACTGACAGGCCCGGCTGAGGTCACTGGCCACTGAAGTACGTCAGTGGTGGGTGGGTGTGTGCCAGGCGGCCACACGCCTCCCTTTCATCCTTTGTTCCTGCCAGCCAGGCCCATTCCCACCGCAGATTCGCAGATTCTGATTTCCAGCGTGGCGTGTCCGATGAGGCAGGCATCTTCGCCCGCCCGGACAGATCCCTCTCCCGGCCCTGCCCTCTGCTCACCTCCTCCCCCTCCTCCCAGCCGCTTTCAGTGGGGCAATTGCTTTCAGCGTTGTTGCTCTGGACTTCTTGTTTCCTGGCCAAGCCTCCAGTGGCCACCCAAAGCACTGTGGGTAACACAAGCAAGAACTTTTGGCGGAGTTGCCACGAGCCCCTGTTGGTACTCTGTGGAGCTTGAACAGAGTACCAACAGCCCCACTTTCCAAAGTGCTGGTCGGCGGGCTGGGAAGGAAGAGCGGCCACCCTGCTCTGACAAAATGGCTTCTGTTTCCCTCCCGCCCCAGGTGCCACCCCCCAGCCTGTGTTTATGATAATGGCTGGCCACTCAGGGCCTATTAGCTGTCCCTAAGCATTTCTTCATTTGCGCTGGCTGGAAGCTGGGTCTCTCTCTGGCTGGAGAGGCAGTTTGTCTGTCTGCCTCACACCTGGCAGGGATGTGCCTCCTGCATCCTGGCTTACCAGACTCTTCCCAGGCATGCTTAAGTCTCTTTCAGCTTGTGTCCTTCTTCCTGCTTTTCTCTAAGAATTCTGTGGCTTGAATTTTCTCCTCCACACATCTCCTGGCCTGTTGCCTGCCGGTCCTGATGCTGTGGGAACTGTGGAGTAAAGAGCCCACTGTTGGCCTCTTCCCAGCAAACATCTGCTAATTCTTTCTGGCGGGTGTGTGTGTGTGTGTGTGTGCATGTGGCAGAGACCAGTCTTGCTTAGGTGAACCAACTATTCTCTAGGGATGGGCCTGCCTCTTCCCCCCACCCCCAGGCCAGTCAGAGGCTCCCCAAGGACAGAAACTTTTTCATTTCCCTCCAATGCCCAGGATGCCCATGGGACCATAGCATGGGATCAGTGAGCAGGGACCCAAGGCACTCTACAAAGGATGGCAAAAGGCCAGGTGAGAGATGTGTCCCCTGAGTTCCGCCCTGGGGGATCAGAGCAGAGAAGCTGTAGGAGTTTCCTGGGATGGGGAAGAAAAGAAAGAGAGGCTTGTGGGAGGGTCATCAATAGAATAGAGTAGAGACCAGGCCAGGAGAGGTGACATTCCCCCTTGCGAGGGCAGATGGTTAGGGATGGAGGGGGCCTGGACCACTGGGCTTCACTCTCTGAACCCCTGCTTGCTAGCAGTAAGGTTTGAACTTACTGACACACAAACCACACAGAGTCGTAAGCATGCCAGCCAAAGTCCTGGGCATCCTTCGGTCTCAGCCTGGAAGAGGACCCATTGGGTTCTAATCCTTTCGTTAATTACTCTGCCGAGTGATATTTGGCAGTCCCTCCATCTCTCCTGTTTCTGTCCCCACGTCTCCACACCGTGAACAGGTGCCGCAGGTGGGAGGATGGACGAGAGGACCACCTGGAAACCCATCTGGTGTTGGTGGTCAGTCAGATCTAGAGGCGCCGTCTTGGACCTTTCCCTTGGTCAGTGGAGGAGGAGGAAGACTGGGGGGGGGATGGCACTGTGACTTTTGGACTCCTGAGTGAAGGCCACACCCTTCTCCTAACCTCCACGCAGGGGGTTCCCAGAATCCCCTCTCATACCCAGCCTGCTTCCCAGATTTCTCCACATCCGCCCGCACATCCTCAGCCCTGTACGGTAGCAGGAGAAACTCTCTGAGGGAATGAGGAGCCCAGAGCTTCTGATGAGCAATAATTTGTTTTATGACAGAAAAGGAAATTGTCTTCAGTTTCACAAGAGCGAAACGAATTCGTTTGAAGTAGTTCGCCCTGGGGCAGGCAGGAGAAGGCTTCTCTCTTGGAGCTTGCTTTCCTGCTCTGTCTCTCCCCCTCTCTCCCCTTCTAATTACCGCAGCTTCCAAGCTGTTGGCATGAACTGATGCCAGGCTGTCAGATGCCAACTGCCCTGGGATCTCGCCTCTTGGGTGTGGATGAGGGGACAGAGCCACAGGAACAAGGTGGGGTGGCTCTCGGCTCAGCCTCTGCCATACCTGAAGCCCTACCTGGCACCGTCGGGGAGGCAGAGGAAGGCGGCTCGCCAGGGCCAGGACGGCAGCTTGCTCCAGGGCTTTGGGGGACCCCAGTGTTTTAATACCTTGAAGGAGCATTCCTATGTGGCCTACCCACACCAAATGATCGTTTCTCCTTTCTCATCCTCTCAGGCAGCAACCCCGAACTTAAGTCCTTGGGAGCCTCTGGTCACGGCCACTAACTGGTGTCAAGGATGGGACTTGAGTTGATGGAACTCTCAGTTGGTAGAGTGGCTGTTTAGCAAGCATGAAATCTTGCCTTTGAGCCTAGCACTGCATAAGACTGGCTATGGTGGTCATGCTAATACCCCAGCATTTGGGAAGTGAAGGACAGAGGATCGGGAGTTCAAGGCTAACCTTAGCTATGAATCAAATTCAAGGATGCCTGGGCTACACCAGACCCTGTCTCAGATTTTTGTTTGTTTGGTTTTGTTTTTAATTTAAAAAGAAAGAAAGAAAGAAAGAAAGAAAGAAAGAAAGAAAGAGAGAAAGGAAGAAGAGTCAGACTTGATAGCACAGACACTCCGCATAATAATAATCCCAGCACTCAGGAGACAGAGACAGACAGATCTCCAAAAGTTCTTTGGCCTACATAATGAGTTCCAGGACAGCCAGAGCTATATAAAGAAACTATCAAAGCACCAAAAGGTGTCGGACGGTGGTGGCAGTGCACGCACGCCTGTAATCCCAGCACTCTGGGAGGCAGAGGCAGGCAGATTTCTGAGTTTGAGGCCAGCCTGGTCTAAAGAGTGAGTTTCAGGACAGCCAGGGCTACACAGAGAAACCCTGTCTTGAAAAAACCAAAAATCCAAAAACCATTAAAAAAAAAAAAAGCACTAAAAGGAGGAGGAGGAGGAAGAGGAGGAGGAGGAAAGAAAGAAAGAAAGAAAGAAAGAAAGAAAGAGAGAGAGGGAGGGAGGGATGGAAGGGAGGGAAGGAGGGAGGGAGGAAAGAAGGAAAAAAAGAAAGAAAGAAAGGAAGGAAGGAAGGAAGAAAGAAAGAAAGAAAGAAAGAAAGAAAGAAAAAAGAAAAAGAGGGAGAGAAAGAAAGACTCAGATGCATTTGAAGGGCTGTCAGTGTAGCTCTGTGTTCACTGGAGCACACTTACTTGCCTAGTATATGCACAGCCCTGGGTTCAATCCTTAGAACTGAAGAAGAAATAGTTTGGAGGTAGGAAGGATGTTGAGGGCCCATTCGTGGAACACTTGTGCACTAATTAAGAAGTCCAGAGCGGCCAGGCAGTAACAGCACACACCTCTGATCCCAGCATTCAGGAGGCAGAGGCAGGCAGATCTCTGAGCTTGAGGCCAACCTGGTCTATAATGTCTAGGACAGCCAGATCTACATAGAGAACCCCTGTCTCAAAAAAGAAAGAAAGAAAGAAAGAAAGAAAGAAAGAAAGAAAGAAAGGAAGGAAGGAAGGAAGGAAGGAAGGAAGGAAGAAAGAGAAAAAGAAAGAGAGAAGGAAAGAGAGAAAAAGAGAAAAAGAAAAAAGAAAAAAGAAAGAAAGACAGTTTGGAGCTGTCTGGGCATGGTAGCACGTGCCTTTGATCTAGCACTCTAGAGACAGAGGCTGACAGGTCTGAATTCAAGGTTAGCCTGGTCTACAGAAAGAAAGTTAGGCTAGCCAGGATTGAATAAAAAAGAAAAAGAAAAGAGAAGAAGAAAGAAGTCCAAGGGCTGGAGAGATTGCTCGGCGGTTAAGAGCACTGGCCACTCTTCCAAATGGCCTTGATTCCAATCCCAGCACCCACTTTGTAGCCCTACAGTCTCACTACTAAGTCTCGTAACTCCAGTCCTAAGGGATCTAATGTCCTCTCCTGGCCTCCTTTGTCATCACACAGACAAACATGTGAGTAAAACCCACAAACACATGAAATTAAAAAAAAAGTTCAAGGCTGAGTGTGCACACACACACACACACACACACACACACACACACACACAGAGTGGTGTACTCAGCACTCAGAAGGTCGAGGCACTGAGTTCCAGGGCGGCCTGGAGGTGTGTCGATAGAACTGTCTCAAAAATAAATTAATTAATTAAAAAGAAAAAGGTTCAACGGCTCAGAAAATCAAGGGGACCCTTTTCTGCCTCCCACCCATCCTTCTGTCCTGCACTCGATCCTCTTAGTGCAGCCCCTGGTAGAGCCCCGAGAGCAGAGTCATTTGCAGATGCTACCTGTGTACAGTTTATCTCCCAGGGAACTTGCTCTCTGTGCCCAGCGCTTGCCTGGGACAGAGAGGGCACTTAATAAGATCTGTGGTGTGGATGACTGAATGCCCTTCTGAGTCAGAAGGGATACCATGACCCCTGGGGCTGATGGGAGAAAAGAACCACTTGTTTAACCCCTTCTTGGTGCGTCTCCCGTGTCCTGTCTCTCCCCTCGGTGGGTCTCCGGGCAGTCTGGCTAGAAGGCGTGAAGGGCAGGGGAACGTGGCTGAGCGGGGGCAGGTACCAGGCTCCAAGGCTGCCAACCTGGCACCACGGCTTGGCGCGGAGCACCTTCTAAAACAACAAACCTGTGCCTCTAATTCAGCACTTCCTGTCTGTCTTGATAGCATCACCCGTCACTGGAGCCCCAGGTCCAGGGCTTGAGCAGAATCCTGCAGCTCTGAGTACTGAGAGATAAGGGTGTTCTCTACACTAAGTTTCTCGAAGCATCGAGGTAAAGACTGATGCGTCAGGAAACAAGATGAAGGGCCTGAGTTCCTCTGACACTGCCCCCAAAGGGAATTCCTAGATGGTTGCTAGTTGTCCTAGGTCCCTAGATCCACAGCTTTTCTCTGGGACTCTGTTTTCTGGAGACTGAAGAATAGACCTGACTGGATAGGGACCATCAAGGCTTCATTTCCTAGTATGGCTGGGAAGTTCTTTGCTATGTCTAACTTCAGAATGCTTTGGTGGCTTTTTGAGAAACGGCTTGCACTTTGGGGGTACTTGATTGTTCAGTTCTCATCTGGTTCCAGTTCCTGACGCAATTCTATCGGTTAAGTCTCTACGCTTTGAAGTTACTGAGGACCCATCGAAACAGCTCTGCAGTGGTGTGAATGTGTCCACCGTGGCAGACATTAAGATGGCTACCCCGTGGGTGGTAGGACCCGGGCAGATTCCAGACAGGCCCCCACCCCGGCCAGAGGGGCAGCCTGTGCCACCCCCAGAGCTCCAGGTAATAACCTAGGGGCCACGCCAGGCTCGCCAGCACCTGAGCCACCGGCAGCAGATAATGACGGGGGAGCTGGGCAGGCAGAGCCAACCCCTCAATCAGGAAGCAAATTAAAAAGGGGAGGAATCTCCCAGACAGACCACAACAATGAGGCCGGCCCCTTTGCAGGGCACTGCCGCTCTCCCCTCCCAGGCCCGCTCCGCCTGCCAGCCCCTGATACCCAAGTCCCCTTTAACTGATTTTGCATGGGATCCAGCTCAGGGGTCTCTGAGTGGACCCTGGATGAGGTTAGTAGCTCTGCCTTGCTGGTTAGGACCCAAGATGATAGCCTCTTATGAAGCCTTGTGTGCCAGACTGGCTTGGGACTGGGCACAGCACAGGGTGTGACTGTGGTGAATTAACTGGAAGCGAAGCCCCTACGGGTGGGGTGGCTGGAACAAAAAGATTCATAGAAAACCCACCAGCCTCTGACTCGGCGGACCCTTATGCTCTATAAAGGGAGCCGTTCAGTCCAAACCAGCCCACAGCTATTATGCGCGCACCCAGTATCGGTCACGGAGAAGCTGACGAGACCCCAACGCAAGCAGAGGAAACGCCGGCCACTCAGTCAGCTCAACTCCAGTCAGGTCAGCCATCAGACAGCTCTGGATTTTTGGCTGAGAGACTAGGAAAAGGCTTCACAGAAGTGGGGTACAGCCGGGCGGTGGTGGCGCATGCCTGTAATCCCAGCACTTGGGAGGCAGAGGCAGGTGGATTTCTGAGTTCGAGGCCAGCCTGGTCTACAGAGTGAGTTCCAGGACAGCCAGGGCTACACAGAGAAACCCTGTCTCGAAAAACAAAACAAAGAAGTGGGGTACGGGGGTGCAGAAAGACAGGGAAATGGGGGACACACAGGAGGATATGAGTTTCAAAGCCCCTAGATAGGCTCATCCACCAGAGCCCCAGTGAAACATGGGGAAGTGACTTTCGTATGAGGGACACTGTGGGGCACAGAAGCTTATAGTCAGTAAGCTTGGGACATGTGTCCCTGAGGCTGGAAAGGCAGGAGGAATATGGCCGGGAAAATAGCCTGGGGCAGATGGGGGATGGCTCTTAAATTTTAGGCCAAAGAGTAAGCTACTTGCCGGGCAGTGGTAGCTCACACCTTTAATCACTTGGGAGGCAGAGGCAGGTGGCTTTCTGAGTCCGAGGTCAGCCTGGTCTACAGAGTGAGTTCCAGGACAGCCAGGGCTACACAGAGAAACCCTGTCCCAGAAAAACCAAAAACCAAAAAACGAGGAGAAAAAAAAAAAAAAAAAGAGTAAGCTTCTCCTGTCGGCAATGGGGAGATATTGACTATTTCAAGCTGCATCATGATCAAGATTTATCCACCATTAGGAGAAGAGTTTTGACTTATCCAGAAGGGGAAATGCTTTGACTTCTCCTTGGCTGCTGCTACCCTGCGAGCCCTTTAGCCCAGATCTTTACTCAACTCTTGGCTGTAATAAGATTAACAACGTGGAGGGTTTCAACCTCCTGTTCTCAACCAGCTGGGTCTGTCCGTTTGCCTCTGGGTCCTTCCGCCTTCATCATGTGATGTTAGCCCACTAAAGGAGACCAGGAAAGCTGCAGGTACACTCTCGTGATAGATCTCTAGGTTTCAGAACCCACCCCATGTCCCTGCACCTGACCCAGGCTTCTTTCACGGCCCCTGCCACCTGCCTTCTCTAACTGAGGGGCTTTTAGAAGCTTGGTTCTCAGGGAGACCTTTCTCTTTCTCTTGGCCAGGGCTTCTCCTCTTCCATCACAAAGAAGGAGGCCTGTGTGCTATGGAGAGGTAGTTCTTGCCCCGGAGCGGCTGCGGCTGCAACCAGCAGGGAAGATAAGACAACAAGCCCTATGGAAACAGAGCGTGAGGCAATTTAGCTAGGGAAATTCCAGGAGCAGGCCGCTGATGTTTGGATAAGAGCAGAGTGCTAGAGAAGCAGGCTGGGAGGACGGTGGGCTTTCCCCAGGCAGGGATGGGTGACAATGGGGTAGATAGACTGCACCACAGAGCTCAAGCCGGGTGTGCTGGAAAACATCAGTAGATCCAGCCAGCTAGGGCCATCGGGTTTCTACAGGAACCAGAGGAAGCCAAGACTGCAGAGGCCAAACATTAGAGTCTGTGGCGTCACAGCACAGGAGAACACTGAATGGGTTGGTTAGCAGGAAGGGAGTAGCACTTTAGGATGATGAATCTGTTTCTTTGATTTGGTTTGGTTTGGTTTGGTTTGGTTTGGTTTGGTTTGGTTTGCAAGACAGCTGAGGCAGTGGACATAGACTTGGCAGCAAACCCCTAGGAGGCGTTGGGGTCAGTGGTTGAGTGCTTGATCAGACCAGGTGTTCTGTCCTCAGCATGGAGAGATAAGAGACAGGGAGACACACAGAGACAGAGAGATCCCACCAGAGACCCCAGAAACTCATCCAGTAACTAAAGTTCCTCAGGCAGCAAGTTGGCATTTCCCTAGAATTTCCCCAGGACGGTGCTCAGTTCTTCTTAATGTATTCATCTAACAAATCATTAAGAGATAGGAAGTACCAGGCACTGTTAGCTTTCTTCACCTCTACCCATCTGAGATTAGGAGAGGACAAAGGCTTTCCACCCACACAGACCTGGGGGGCTTCAGCACATACTCCACTGCACACACACACACACACACACACACACACACACCACCAGCTAATCTAGTCGTTTCCCCGCCTCCCTTTGGGGCAGGCATGTGGAGGAATCTCAGAGACACGCAGGCAGAAGGGAGGTCTGGGAGCTGGAGACAGTCAGCCAGAGAGTGGGGAAGAAGGTTCCGTGAATGAATGCCCATGAATGAATGCCCGTGACTGCCCGGAGAACCTGGGATTGCAGGCCATGGGGGCTGGGGACTGAGAGAGCGGGGATGAGTCGGAGATAGGCCTCTGGGGCTGATGATGGGTGGAGGGAGGGAGAGAGGGAGGGACAAATTAGAGAGCAGGAGAAGGAAGCAGAGTCTTAGCAGGTAGGGCGGAGGGAGGGGGACAGGAGGCAAGCTCAGGGGAAACGGGCCCAGGCTCTGGAGACGGGAGTCTGGGCGTCTGAGCTGCTTGGGAGCCACCTGGAAGGTGTGGGCAGCAGGACATCGCACTTGAGGTGGAGGCTTGGCTCCAGGAGCGAGCTGGGGCTGGCTTCAGCGGGAGCTGAATCTACCATTAGCCCTGCTGGCCTTCAGCTCCCTCCAGCTCCTGCTGCAGTTCTTAAGACCAAAAGGGGGCTGAGGGTGAGGCTGACTCCAGAGTATTAATAATGCCGTCCTGTTTAGCTCTGAGTCCGTGGAGCCCACCCTAGCTCATTTCCATTGGTGGTGGGGAAAGCACTTTGTTGGGCGAGGAGACGTGGAAAGGGAGGAGGGGTCTCCTGACGACCAGAGTCCTGTCTGGGTTCATGACTCCCCTCCCAGCTAGGCTCTTCACACCTCTGCTCCAGCCCCACTGGCCCTGCAGGTCCAGGTCCAGAGCTGTAATCCTTACGCCTCTCAAATACCCCAGCCCCAGATTCTCCCATCTTCTGGACTGGACCTGCTACCTAAGCATATGGAACCGATTGAAAGAATTTGTATGCTCACCTTATAATTTATGCAAATCAACTCTGTAATTAACTATAATTTGGAGGCATCCTTTGGTATTTCAGACATTTATCCATGAGGAAATGCCCTGGTGATAATACTCCTGTATTAACTTTATTTACTCCACCTGTGTGGTCTCCTGCACGCCTCCCCCTCCCCCCACTGGGATTTTCTAGACTGGAAGGTGGGGAGGAACAGGGAAGCCCCTCCTTGGAACCAGCTTGGGTGTTGCCACACAATCCCCTCTATGCTGGCCCTGTCCTCTTAATTTTGCAGAGGGCTGAAGGTGCAGCTTCGCCTCCCAAGTTCCCCCATCACTTTATTCTCTCCTGCTTGATGGGTGGCTTTCTACCGCCTCAGTTTTCTCATCTCTGAAATGGGGAGAGGAAGA